>ML677507.1:922349-1052365 GCA_007922305.1 Dermatemys mawii
TTAGTTAGTCTTTAAGGTGCCACAGGACTCTTTGTCACTTATTAAATCAATGTTAGCTCTTCGAGGACCAAAAGACATACATCATGAATCTTTAGAAGAATGTGCAAGATTTACATGCCTAATTTAGTACGATGAAAAAATTTCCCAATGGTGTAGTCCAGTGACATGGTGCTCAGATGACTAGAGGAATAATTATTATGCTAAAGCATCAGGTTTCCAACTTTTTCATTCTGCAGCTGGCTTTATGGGTGAGATCCTTGGCTGGTATATATTGGTGCAGCCCCACCCAAGTGATGGAACTATGCTGACTTACACCAGCTGAGGATTTGGCACGATGAGTCGTAGAGTTTAAGGCTTGCTCTACACTGGGAGTGGGGGTATGTCCAGGGCCAGCTCTAACTTCTGTGCCGCCCCAAGCAGCTCAAGAGGGAAGACTGTTGAGCTGCTGCAGGTGTGCCGCTGAAGAGGGACAAGCTGCTTTCGGCGACACACCTGCGGCAGCTCCGCACCAAAGAGGGAAGATGGTTGAGCTACCGCAGCTGTGCCGCTGAATGCGCCTCATCCCTTTTTGGTGGCATGCCTGCGGCAGCTCAACGATCTCTTTTCAGTGGAGCTGCCGCAGGTGTGCCGCCCTGACGCCGCCTGGGATACCGCCGCCCGCTGTTTGCCACCTCAGGCACCTGCTTGATATACTGGTGCCTGGAGCTGGCACTGGGTATGTAAACCTAAGATACACCCACTTCAGCTACGCTATTTGCCTAGCTGAAGTTGGGTATCTTAGGTCGACTTAGCTGGCCGTCCACACGGCGGTGAGTTGACTGCTGCCGCTCCCCCATTGACTCCGCTTCCGCCTCTCTCAGAGGTGGAGTACAGGAGTCGATAGGGAGCGCGCAAAGGGATCGATTTAGCACGTCTACACTAAATGCGATAAATCAATACCTGATAGATCAGTCGCTACCTGCCAATCTGGCGGGTAGTGTAGACGTACCCTAAGACAGAAGGGACCGCAAGATCATCTCGTCTGATCACCTGGGTATCACAAGCCACCAGCACCCACACGCTAAACCCAGTAGCTGAAATTGGACCTAAGTATTACAGCCCTCAAGAGACTAGACTTGTCATGTGCCCCAGCCAGAGAATAGGAAGGACTGAGGTGTCTAAGCTACAGTTTTTCAAGTCAGAAAGGAAGTAAAAGTGCACTGTGAACTAATATAAAATGGGTGCTAGTCTAATATTTTGGAAACTTCCTTAATAAGTACTGTCTTTCCCCTTTCTAATGAGATATCGTGTCCGTGGGAGCACATGAATTATTACACACAGTTCATTTGCCAAAATACCACAACTGTGTTAGATCTCCAATGGCAGACAAACTTGAAATGGTAGATTCCATAGGCAGATGTCTATATTGTACTATACATGTAGACAGACACAGATGGGGAAAGTTGATCACAGAGGAGGCTGGATAGATTAAACAGATGGGTGGATTAATCAGAAAGACACAGAGGTAGATCTGAAAGACAGATTTAATTAAATCTCTTACTAACTCCCTCATAGTGAAAATGTACATACAGGTTCTTTTACTGAGATGATCTGTAGCTCGCAGAAGAATGCAATTGAGTAGCTGGGTTAAACAACACAGTATGCTGATGTAGCCAGTGGAGCAAGACTATTTCTTTCTGGTCAACCTTTGTCTTGTTTTTGCCCTAATCTACGTAGAGTTGCACGTTCTGAACGCTAGTTTGTTGAGATAGTTCTCAGGTGTGCAAGGTAGGAATAATTCTGATCAGATGTGGTGATACGATATACATTTGCTGTGCTGAATACTGTTGAAATATTCCAGTTAAAGAATGGTCAAGCTCATTAAAAAGACAGATTTAAACTCTCCCTCTCCCCAGAGAATAAACAGGAGACTTATTGTAAGTACTTTCCTGCTTTCTTTCAGGGAATTTTATGGTGCAGAGAGTGTGGGTGAACCAGACTGAGGGAAGATGGTTGGTGGTTTGATCCTCCTGAATTTCGAACAAAGGGAACATGCAGTCCTGTTTCTTTTATGAAGATGTGGACTATCCACAGTCTGCTGTTAAGGTATTAGCAGCCCTTGGGCATGTCTACACTTACGGCGGAGCGATCAGTCCACTGGGGGTTGATTTATCATGTCTAGTGAAGATGTGATAAATCGACCACTGAGCGCTCTCCCGTCGACTCTGGTACTCCACCGAAGGGAGGAGCGTAGGCGGAGTCGACGGGGGAGCAGCAGCAGTCGACCTACCACAGTGAAGACACCGTGCTAAGTAGCTCTAAGTACACCGACTTCAGCTACACTATTTTCGTAGCTGAAGTTGCATAACTTAGACCCCTTCCCTCCCTCCCACCCCGCAGTGTGGATCAGGCCACAGATACCTTCAAAACTGCTGCTCCTGAACTGTTAGCCCTCAGAGGCAACAATGGACTGAAGTGGGAAAATAGCTTGTGGTTTTATCCTTCACCTGCGAGCATTGCTATTCAGACACTTGCTAGAGACTGCTGGTGGCTCAGGTTGCACTTGCTGTATTATTCTTTCAGGTAAGCTTCCTACTGTTCTGGTTCCATTGAGGTCTATTATTTCTCTCATTCAAACCACATTCCCTTCCCTTTTCCCACACTTTACACTGCTTCCTGTCAACTTTTCCTCACAGACTGTTCTCTCTTCCTCAAAGTGCTGTCACTCCGCTTCTCTGAATCCGTTCCAGGCATCCATTCCTAAGGGCTTGTCTTCACTAGCGCAGGGAGAGATCGATCTTATGGCGAGCGATTTATCGCGTCTCATCAAGACGCGATAAATCGATCGCCAGTGGCGCCCCCGTCGACTCCGTAACTCCAGCTCGCCAAAAGGCGCAAGCTGGAGTCGACGGGGGAGCGCGCCGCTGTGAGGACGGCAGGTAAGTCGGCTGTAGATACGCCGATTTCAGCTACGTTATTAACGTAGCTGAACTTGCGTATCTACAGTCGATCCCCCGCCCTAGTGAGGACCAGCCCTAAGAGTCATGGAACTGCCTGGTCCCAATGCACCTGTCCAGTTCTTGGGGAGGCTGCTCCAAGCCTTTGGTTTGGAGTTTGAATAGTAGTAAGGAGAGAGACTATTGCTTCCTTTACACTGTACCAAGAGCTTTGTTACTGTCTAACACGCTGTCTTGGTTTTTAATAGTCCAAATGCAGGCACTGTAATGACATTCTTTTTATTCTGCTCCGAGCATTCTTCTATTAGCCTGCATTAGCACTGTGATTCCTTATATTGATGGCTAGAGATGTTTCAGATATGGCTGCATTCTGCAGTAAATGTTTGAGGTACAGTAGATGTGGAGTCGTCCGCTTTTGTGAACAGGGTAAACTCCAAAGCACCCCTGTTTATATATCACTGCTTTTTTTGTATATTGTCCTTCATGCAAACATAATCACAACTGTACATATAAAATAATGAGTCTAAATTAGCTATTACCACTCAAGAAAGAGATCTTAGAGTTGTTGAGAATAGTTCTCTGAAAACCTCCACTCAGTGTGCAGTGGCAGTCAAAAAAGCTAAATGAATGTTGGGAATCATTTAGAAATGGATAGATAATAAGACAGAACATATCCTATTGCCCCTGTGTAAATCCATAGTAAGCCCACATTGTGATATTGCATACAGATCTGGTTGCCCTATCTCAAAAAAATAAGTTGGAATTGGAAAGTTACAGAAAAATGCAACAAAAATTATTAGAGGTCTGGAACTGCTTCTGTATGAGGAGAGATTAATAAAATTGGGACTTTTCAGCTTGAAAAAGAGACAACCAATATGGGATATGATAGAGGTCAGTAAAATCATGACTGGTGTTAGGGTGACCAGACTGCAAGTGTGAAAAATCGGGTCTATAAGGTAATAAGAGTCTATATAAAAAAAGACCCAAAAATCAAGACTGTCCCTATAAAATAGGAACAACTCGTCACCTTACCTGGTGTGGAGAAAGTAAATAGGGAAGTATTATTTAGTCCTTCTCATAACATAGGAAGTAGGGGTCACTATATATAGATAGATATCAGGTTTAAAACAAACAAAAGGAAGCATTTCTTCACATGTCGCACAGTCAACCTGTGGAACTGTTTACCAGAAGATGTTGTAAAGGCCGAAACTATAACAGGGTTAAAACCAAAAACTAGATATGTTCCTGGAAGATAGGTCCATCAATCGCTATTGGCCAGGATGAGCAGGGGTAGTGTCCCTAGCTTCTCTTTGCCAGAACCTGGGAACGGGCAACAGGGGATGGATCACTTGATGACTACCTGTTCTGTTCATTCCCTCTGAATCATCTGGTACTCGCCACTGTTGGAAGACAGGATACTGGGCTAGATGACCATTGATCTGACCCAGTACGGCTGTTCTTATGCAAACTGTCTCCTAAAATTCATCAGAGTTCAAGGGACATTGTCAACTAAATTTTATGAGTTTAAGCAATTTTAAGAAAAATTCTACCTCCTGATCGAGCATTTGATGATACCACTCTTGCTTGTATCCAGATCACTCTACAGAACTGTCTAAAAAATCCCCAAACTCTTCAAAATAATTAAAGGCCTTTAAAAAACTTGACAGTGATTAGGCTGCTGGTGCGTGGAGATCACTGCTGACCAATATTATATCATTGTTTATTTGTACTCCTCCATATGTCTGTGTCCATGTGGCATTTTGTCTTCTATTTAGTTTGTAAGCTAGTTGGACTTTCTGGTCTGTGTTCATGCAGCTAGGAAATAGGGGCCTGGTCTGTTACTGAGACTCTGTATGCACCACAGTACTACAAATTAAATAGGATTCAGTGCTTTATGTTGTCAAATGCACAAAGAGAACACTGAACAACTTACGAATATTTTTACTAATGACTTTCATTTCTAGTGAACTCAGGTGTTGCTAGTGTCTAGTGTAATTACTAGTATGAGTGTAAGAGTTTTGTTACCTCTGTTCCCCTAAAAACCAACCAAGGGACACATTTGTATTAGTTTTATTACAATGCTGCTGTTAGGTCAGACAGAAAAGGGAAGCAGCTTATTCATACACACCCTCCCCCCCCGCCCCACGCACACGTACACATTCACTGCATTCATACCCCCAAGCACCCACACGCTTATGGAGGCGGAGAGTTACCGGAGATAGCATGGGAAGCCGAGAAGTCAAAGCCTGGTTGATCTGGTGTGTCTGCCTGCAGTCATGGATCCAGGCTGGTGAGCAGGTCAAGGAACAGCAGCTTGTGGGTGTGTCTGCTTCCTTTATTTTGGAACTGAGCGGCTCCTGTCACATACACTGTGGGCTGGTCTTCACTAGCGCGGGGGATCGACTGTAGATACGCAAGTTCAGCTACATTAATAATGTAGCTGAAATCGGCATATCTACAGCCGACTTACCTGCTGTCCTCACGGCGGCAGCGGTTGGCGGTGCGCTCCCCCGTCGACTCCAGCTTGCGCCTTTTGGCGAGCTGGAGTTACGGAGTTGACGGGGGCGCCACTGGCGATCGATTTATCGCATCTTGACGAGACGCAATAAATCGATCGCCATAAGATCGATCTCTCCCGGCTCCAGTGAAGACAAGCCCTGAGTCTTTCCTTTGTGTTCCTCAGGGAGGAGCATCCCCAGTCCCTGTTCCTTTCATGCCTCTTTTTTATTTTTTTATTTTTTACAACCCTCTTTGATTGCCTTCTCAGGGCAGATTATATCAGACACACCTGCTTTTCCTCTGCAGTTCCTCTCCGCCCAGTCCCACAAACACTTTCTCGTTCACACTCCCTTATCTTCCACACACACTCCCTCGTTCACACTCTCTCTGATGTGATGGGGTACTACAAAGCTTGGCAGTTCATACAAGTGGTAACTTGAAAAGGTTACAGAGATTGCAAAGTTTACAAAACTTAACAGCCTAGCTAACAGTAACTGAAATTATAAAATCTGCAAAAAAGTTGCAGAACTTGATGATACAAGATGCAACTGTAAGATTTGTAATTGAGCGGAGGCTTTACATAACAAGTTTCAGATAGAAATTTGAATCCCATCCCCCCCCAAATTTATGCTAGTGAAAGAGAAATAATTGAGAGAGAAGTAAAGAGACGAGGAGGAGAGGAGACTTTCTCTTTCAGCTGGGAACTGAAATGGGACAGAGGGCTGATGAAATGACTACAGTAAGATGGGAGGAGAATTCAGTGGAGCGTTTTGGCACCGACACTGAGTGAAGAGAAACTGGAGAAACAGCAGGCCAGAGTTAGGCACATAGTCAAGAGAGGAGAAGAGCAATATGGTAAACTAAGAAAGCTAAAAGGCTTTTTAAAATAAGACTGGTTTTCAACTGGATCCTGAAATGAGCAGAGTGTCAGGGGAAGTGAGTGATGTCATCTGCAGAGATTAGAATCCTCACAGTTATCTGGTAAGAATAGCAATGAAATTTCATTCTGATGCCCTTTTATATTGGGATTTTACTCCACCACCACTGTCCTGTTCTAATTCCATGCTTCAAACCAATTTGTTGCCAAAAACATCTAAGTGAAAAGCCCCTAATTGAAGCTGTTTTTGAGAAGTGTTATTGCTTAGACTGTGCCCTGCAGCTAGGAAAATGTGATTATTTGTTCTCCAGTTTGTTTAAACTTAGCGATAAATACTTTTAAGCATGTTGCACTTATTTCAGGAAGATGGACATCATTACCAGTATGCTTTGAACTTGGGGAGGAAAAGGCAGGCAATCTTACTAGTATAAAAATAATGCAGTGTCTTTAAATTAAGATAATAGACTTTTTTTTAAACAGCTCAGCAAGTCCTGAAAGTTAATTTTTCTCTCTACCATCCCCAAAACAAGGGGAGATGGGCCTTGCAAGGTGTGAGACCACATTCGTGTGTGTGTGATGGTAGCACATTTTACAGATCAGAACAGGCTTTGCACATCCTTGTTTGGAGCCAGGATTTTGCTTTAATTATCTTGCAACAGATCTGTATTTTAAAAAGCATCTGAAATAATAAAATATGCCCTTCTGTCCACTGCCTTGGCTGAATCTAGAAGCACTTATCCTGAGTTTGAGCCCTGGTCTACGTTGGGGAGAAGGGAGGAAATAGACCTAACATACGTCACTTCAGCTACATGAATAGTGTAGCTGAAGTTTATGTATTCAGGTCCACTTACCTTGGCGTCTTCACAGTGCTGAGTTGCTCCCCCGCTGACTCCACCTGTGCCTCTCAGCGCGGTGGAGTTCTGGAGTTGACCGGAGAGCGCTCGGGGAATTGATCTCTATCCGCTGATCCGGCTGGTAGGGTAGACCTGGCCTTTCACCTCTTGCTCACTCGTTCATATCCAGCCAGACTTGGTAGTGAGCAATATAGTTTTGTTTTGCTTTGGTGGAATAGGAGAGCTGAGTTAGCTAGTCTCAGCCCAGCTCCTTGTACGTGGTTGTCTGAAGAGCCATCAGAGTTGCTGCTGTCTGCCTAGAGATAGTGTCATGTGGCTCTCCATATTGTTCTCTTAAACTTTCCAGTTCAGTAGTTTTCCTGTGAGTTAGAAGGACTAGTAGCTTCAACATTCTCAGCTCTTAATAAATTAATACTTGATGAGCCATTGATCTTGATTTGCCCCTGAACTTTGGGGATAGGTTTCCCTGCCACAATGTGTCTCGGAGACAGAAATCCTGTTTCCTTTCTTTAAAAGCTCAGGAAATCCATTTGCAAAACTTAACTTATATTTGCTACTTAACAGCTAGATGCACTTCCTGTTAAGTTTACGTGGATTTAACACCTTCGCTACAAAAATGGGTATTTCTCTTGGAGCTTCCTAGACCCCAGTGCTGTCTTGCCACTGCATTGTCATTCCTGATAACTTATTCTAGTTTCATCTGCCTGGGACCATTCAACATAAGGAATTAGTGAAGCAGATTTGGTACTAATTCCCCGAATGTCTTCCACTGATACCCTCATTTGCCTAGCAAGGCAATCAGTATGTGAAACCCAATAAGCCGTCTGAGTTGCAAAGCCAATGCTACTATTGTTCTTTGTGGATCTAGAGTTTGAAACAGCAATCATGGTTCAGAATTGCAGGTAAAGTACTTTTAATCATTTGGATTTATTTCCTATTAAACAGCAGTTTGTGATCTTAAACTATCGATTACACTCTGGCATAAGTAGCAGTCTCTCTTGAAAGAGCTCAGAACTGAATGAGTGTGAAAATTAAATTCCCCTCTTAAACCGAAAGATGGTCCTTTTAGAAGCAGATTCCACTAGCAATATAATTAACCTCTCGCTGTGCCTTTCTGTGTGAACATATTGAAAATACTCAGTGATAATCATCCCATAATACTGGGTGTCTGCTTTCACACTGAATTTGTAACAGCATTACAGTAGTCCCAAATCCTTTTGTTAACTCTAGGGACTTAGCCAACCTAGTAACCAGAACAAAAGGCATTTGAGCTCTGCAGAACAGCGCTTATTGTTTTGCAGGTGTTTTTTGGGTAAAGTGAATCACCAAGAGAATTTGTAGTTGATTGGGATAGGAGGTCTGATAACCTTGAATCAAGTTAATGTATAAATTAGTCCCTATCGTTAGGTTACGTTATAATATGATCAACAACCCTTGAATGGTCCAGTGAAGAATTTTTGGTCCTGACACCAAGTTTGGAAATGCAAACATTCTTCTAATGCTATAAGGTGTAGCCCCATTATTGTATGTACCGTTGATATTTGGCTTTTTAACTGTCAAAACACCGTTTGCAATGGATTTGAGAATGGGCACCTCTCACATACACCTGCAGAAGAGAAGAATGAGGGGGGATTTGATAACTGCTTTCAACTACCTGAAAGGGGGTTCCAAAGAGGATGGATCTAGACTGTTCTCAGTGGTACCAGATGATAGAACAAGGAATAATGGTGTCAAGTTGCAGTGGGGGAGGTTTAGGTTGGATATTAGGAAAAACTTTTTCACTAGGAGGGTGGTGAAGCACTGGAATGTGTTACCTAGGGAGGTGGTGGAATCTCTTTCTTTAGAGGTTTTTCAGGTCAGGCTTGACAAAGCCCTGGCTGGGATGATTTCGTTGGGGATTGGTCCTGTTTTGAGCAGGGGGTTGGACTAGATGACCTCCTGAGATCCTTTCCAACCCTGTGTGACAAAGCTCTGTCCTTATTTTGCGTTTCCTGGCAGATTTCACTAGCCTCAGAGGCTCACTGTGACCCTCCACGTAGCCCTTCTCTCTCTAGAGACAAGGTCACAGTCTACTGAGCCATTTTCATCATAAGCCAGCGAGGAGAAGCTATCCTTCCTGGCATAGTCTCGGTTGTCTCCCAATCTCAGTGATTAATTAGGGGAGATAGAAAAGGGGGAGCCCTGGCCCGCCCTCTACTCAGGGCTCCAGCCCAGGCATCCTAATAGTATCAGCTAAGATGGCTGACTTTTAGTCACAAAACATAATACAATTCCCTGGGCTACTTCCCCACAGCAGTCCCTGCTTCTTCAAACTCCACTTCACCCTTATCTCAGGGCTTCCTTCCTTGCGTATGATATGTCTATCACTCAGTCTCACCAACAGCACAACTTCTTCCCACAGCTCTTGACATCCACACCCACCTGACTAACTGGAAGGCTTTTAACTGATTTCAGCCAGTTCCTGATTGGCTTCATGTGTCTCAATCAGGCCAGCTATTTCTGCTGATTTCTAGAAGGTTCCAGTGGTACCAGGGATTTGTTTAGCCTGAGACTCACATGTCTGTTCTTCAGCACTTTCTATAGCCATCTGGCCTTGCCCCATCACATCTGATATTCTATGATTGAACAAAACCAGCTCCAGGACTGGCCGCCGGATTTGGGGCACTCCACTCGATACCGGCGGCCAACTGGGCATGGAGCCATTGATCACTACCCGTAGAGCCCGACAATCTAGCCAGCTTTCTGTCCACCTTATGGTCCATTCATCCAACCCATACTTCGGTAACTTGCTGGCAAGAATACTGTGGGAGACCATATCAAAAATTTTGCTAAAGTCAAGGAATAATACGTCCACTGCTTTCCCTCATCCACAGAGCCAGTTATCTCATCATAGAAAGCAATTAGGTTAGTCAGGCATGACTTGCCCTTGGCGAATCCATGCTGACTGTTCCTGATCACTTTCCTCTCCTTTAAGTGCTTCAAAGTTGGTTCCTTGAGGACCTGCTCCATGATTTTTCCAGGGACTGAGGTGAGGCTGACTGGCCTGTAGTTCCCTAGATCTTCCTTCTTCCCCTTTTTAAAGATGGGCACTACATTAGCCTTTTTCCAGTCATCAGGGACCTCCCCCGATTGCCATGAGTTTTCAAAGATAACGGCCAATGGCTCTGCAATCACATCTGCCAACTCCTTTAGCTCCCTTGGATGCAGCGCATCCGGCCCTATGGACTTGTGCTCATCCAGCTTTTCAATATCCTGAACCACTTCTTTCTCCACGGAGGGCTGGTCACCATCTCTCCATACCATGCTGCGCAGTGCAGTAGTCTGGGAACTGACCCTGTCTGTGAAGACAGAGGCAAAAGAAAGCATTGAGTACATTAACTTTCTCCACATCCTCTGTCACTATGTTGCCTCCCTCATTCAGTAAGGGGCCCACACTTCCCTTGACTTTCTTCTTGTTGCTAACATACCTGAAGAAACCCTTCTTGTTGCTCTTTATATCTCCTGCTAGCTGCAACTCCAAGTGTTATTTGGCCTTCCTAATTTCACTCCTGCATGTCTGGGCAATATTTTTATACTCCTTCCTGGTCATTTGTCCAGTCTTCCACTTCTTGTAAGCTGCTTTTTTGTGTTTAAGATCACCAAAGATTTCACTTTTAAGCCAAGCTGGTCACCTGCCATATTTACTGTTCTTTCTTCACATCGGGATGGTTTGTTCCTGCGCCCTCAATAAGGCTTCTTTAAAATACAGCCAGCTCTCCTGGACTCCTTTCCCCTTCATGTTATTCTCCCAGGGGGCCTTGCCCATAAGTTTCCTGACGGAGTCTAAGTCTGCTTTTTGGAAGTCCAGGGTCTGTATTCTGCTGCTCTCCTTTCTTCCTTGTGTCAGGATCCTGAACTCGACCATCTCATGGTCACTGCTTCCCAGGTTCCCATCCACTTTCGCTTCCCCTGCTATTTCTTCTCTGTTTGTGAGCAGCAGGTCAAGAAGAACCTTGCCCCTAGTCGGTTTCTCCAGCACTTGCACCAGGCAGTTGTCCTCTACACTTTCCAAAAACTTCCTGGATTGTCTGTGCACCGCTATATTGCTCTCCCAGCAGATATTGGGGTGATTGAAGTCCCCCATGAGAACCAGGGCCTGTGATCTAGTAACTTCTGTTAGTTGCTGGAAGAAAGCTTTCTCCACGTCATCCTCCTGGTCTGGTGGTCTGTAGCAGACTCCCACCATGACATCACCTTTGTTGCTCACACTTCTAAACTTCAATCCAGAGACACTCATGTTTTTCTGCAGTTTCATGTCGGAGCTCTGAGCAGTCAGACTGCTCTCTTACATACAGTGCAACTCCCCCACCGTTTCTGCCCTGCCTGTCCTTCCTGAACCGTTTATATCCATCCATGACAGTACTCCAGTCATGTGCGTTCTCCCACCAAGAATCAGAGGGGTAGCCGTGTTTAGTCTGGAATTGCAGAAGTGACAAAGAGTCCTGTGGCACCTTAAAGACTAACTAAAGTATTAGAGCATAAGCTTTCGTGGGCTAATACCCACTTTGTCAGATGCATGCAGTGGAAGTATCCAGGGGCAGGTATAAATAGGTAGGCAAGAACTAGGTTAAAGATAACAGGGTGGGTCCAATGAGGCTGAACCAGCTGTTATCTCTCATCAGGGAGGGTGAGGTATTCCTCTAGCAGCTGAATTGGAGGTGTGAACAGCGAGAAAAGAGAAACTGCTCTTGTAGTTAGCTAGCCATTCAAAATCTCTATTCAGTCCCAAATTGATTGTGTCAAATTTGCAAATGAATTGCAACTCTGCAGTTTCTCTTTGCAGTCTGGTCTTAAAGTTTTTTTGCTGCAAAATGCTGATCTTTAAGTCTTTCATGGTGCATGCAGGGAGATTGAAGTGTTCTCCTACAGGTTTTTGTATATTGCCATTCCTGATATCTGATTTGTGTCCATTTATCCTTTTCCCTAGGGACTGTCCAGTTTGACCAATGTACATAGCAGAGGGGCATTGCTGGCACATAATGGCATATATTACATTGGTAGATAAGCAGGTGAATGAACCAGTGATGGTATGGCTGATCTGGTTAGGTCCTGTGATGGTGTTGCTGGTGTAGATATGTGGGCAGAGTTGGCATCGAGGTTCGTTGCATGGATTGGTTCCTGAGTTAGAGGAGTTATGGTGCAGTGTGCTGTTGTTGGTGAGAATATGCTTGAGGTTGGCGGGTTGTCTGTGGGCCAGGACTGGCCTGCTACCCAAGGCCTGTGAAAGAGAGGGATTGTTGTCCAGGATGGGTTGTAGATCACTGATGATGCGTTGGAGAGGTTTTAACTGAGGACTGTAGGTGATGGCCAGTGGTGTTCTGTTGTTTTCTTTCTTGGGCTTGTCTTGCAGCAGCAGGCTTCTGGGTACACGTCTGGCTCTGTTGATCTGTGTCCTTATTTCCTTGTGCGGGTATTGTAGTTTTAAGAAAGCTTGGTGGAGATCTTGTAGGTGTTGGTCTCTGTCTGAGGGGTTGGAGCAAATACGATTGTACCTCAGTGCTTGGCTGTAGACAATGGATCGTGTGGTGTGTCCGGGATGGAAGCTGGTGGCATGAAGGTAGGCATAGCTGTCGGTAGGTTTTCGGTATAGGGTGGTGTTGATGTGGCCGTCATTAATTTGCACCGTGGTGTCTAGGAAGCGGACCTCTCGTGTAGACTGGTCCAGGCTGAGGTGGATGGTGGGGTGGAAGCTGTTGAAATCATGGTGGAATTCTTCCAGAGTTTCTTTCCCATGGGTCCAGATGATGAAGATGTCATCAATGTAGCGTAGATAGAGAAGGGGTGTGAGTGAACGAGAGTTGAGGAAGCGTTGTTCCAGGTCAGCCATAAAGATGTTGGCATACTGTGGGGCCATGCGGGTGCCCATAGCGGTGCCACTGGTCTGGAGGTATATATTGTCACCAAATATGAAATAACTGTGTGTGAGGATAAAGTCACAGAGCTCAGCAACCACTTGTGCTGTGTCATCATCCGGGATACTATTCCTGACAGCTTGTATTCCAAAGTCCCACCAAGTCTCTGTTATTCCAATCACATCGTAGTTCCTTGACTGTGCTGGGACTTCCAGTTCTCCCTGCTTGTTTCCCAGGCTTCTTGCATTTGTGTATAGGCGCTTAAGATAACTCGCTGATCATCCTGCTGTCTCAGGAGCCCTTCCTGTTTGCGCTCTCCTGCTCGTGCTTCCTCCTCTAGTCCCACTTTCCCACTTACCGTGGGGCTTTGACAGTGATCTATGCCATTGATTGTTCATGCCCATACCAATGTGAGATGAGCAAAAGTCTCATTTGACAGAGGAGAATTTGTCTGTCGGTATTTGGGACGTTTTGGGGAGCTGGTAGTGAAGGTTCCTCCTGGCCTTTTGTCAGACAGATTTTCATCTGGAACAAATATTTCTAAAGTACAGTAGCCTACTAAAAAAGGTGACTGAGTGCCTATAAGACTTCTGGCTTTTAAAGTCCCAGAATATTAGCTATCTCAGTCTGCATTTCCAACCTTCTCAGAAAGCAGGCCTGAGCCTCCCAGTGAAACGTTTGTCACTATTTTTCCAGGAGTACAGCTCCGCAATTGCAGATCATTTAAACTTCAGCTATCTGACATAATCTAACATTATGCAATTCAAAGGATCAGAATCCCACGTGAACCTCTCTGCGGGGTCCCTCATATATTATGCAAAAATCAGTATAAATAACAATTTTCCATCGGAGTATTCACTCTGCAGAACAGTCTCTTATTCAATTTGCGGCCCATCTGCGGAAATTGTTTGAGATCCCTTATGAGGCAATTCTTGACTAAATAGCAAATTCTGGAGGCATCTAAGCCTGAAGAGCTAAGTGCTTGTTTTGAAGACGCAGAGGGAGAGTCCCTTGCAGTCTGAGAGTTAGTTACAGGCTCTTCAATAATTAGCAAGTCTCCAGCTTGCAGTTTTGATGAGTAAATTTCTCTCTGCCCTGTAATGCTCATGTTGGACAGTTCATTTCTGCTCCCAGGTCCTATGTCCGTGGGTGCTGGAAAATGGAAAGGAGGAAAACTGGTTAAAATTGTGAAAGATCCTTCCTGTTTTTTGTTTTGCCCCTCACATACCGAACAATGTTCAGCGCACTCCCCTTTGTGAATCGTTTTCTTTCAAGGCTGTCTGGTTGCAAAGCCAGCAGAATTCTTCAGGTAATTTCAAGTTATGGAGACAAGAGAAGCAGACTGTAGAGTCAGTCCGGGTGTGTCTACACTGCCAAAAAAAACACGTAGCAGGAAGTCTGAGCCCAGGTCTACAGCCTTGGGCTTGCACTAAAGTGCTAAAAATAGCAGTGTAGACATTCTGGCTTGGGCTAGAGCTTGGGCTCTGAGACCTACTCGCGTCAGGCTTCAGAGCCCAAGCTGGAATGTACACATGGCTATATTTAATGCTGTAATGTGAACCCTGGGAGCCCAAGTCTGTAGACCCGTGTCTGAGACTCGCTGCAGGGGGAGGAGAGGTTGGGGTTTTTGGTTTTGGTTTTTTTTGGTTCTTCTTTTCAGTGTGGACATACATGAAATTAACACCCGTCTGACCAACCCAAGATTGTTTGCTATAATATGTTCTGAGCTGCTTTGTCCTATCTTGTGACCCAAGCAATAAGGCATCCACTACTTTCCCATGGGACTGTTCTTCAGCTAAGAAATTTTCTTTGTATTCAGCCATAAAGTTTCCTTTGCTCAGTTTCATCCCATTCCTCTTGCCCAGCTATAAACTATAAACTCCTTGTGGTGTTTAGACCGTTACCTTATCTCTGGTTGATCGTTGCTTAGCCGAGAGATACCTACTGGTTATCCGTTTGCTTTCCTCTAATATTGCAAACTTTCAAGCTCTTTATATAATAATTTTGGTGCTGTTCTCTGAATTCCTTTCCATTTATGTTCATCTTTCTGGTATTGAGTTGTCCACAGCTGAATGTAGGATTCTAGGCATGGCCTCACTGGGACCTTAAAAAAAGGGACTGTCGGTTGCTTGTTCTCTGGCTTGATGCCTTTTGCATGCAGCCTGAACTGTCATTAGCTCCTTTTGCTGCCCAATTGTGGAAAATCCTGTTGAGTCCTCTGCCTCAATAATGCAGCGTTCTGTAGATCATAAACATTGCATTTACCAGCTGTACAGTGTGGGACAATTTCTTAAGCTGGCTTGCAGGTGTGCTTGCAAATTAAATTCTATGTGATCTATGGATCTGTTGATGATGGAAGGCCAGCAGGTTCTACTTAAATAATTATGTACAGTCACGTGGGAGTTTCTAGGTAAAATCTGGACTTGGATGCCTACTCCTAATGCTTGAAAAGGAAACCTAGGAGTAAACTGAGGGCTTGGTTACACTGGCACTTTATAGCGCTATAAAGCCCCCACGAGCGCTATAACCTCCTCCCCATCCACACTGGCAAGGCACGTAGAGCGCTATAACCGCTGAGTTATAGCGCTATTGTTAATCCACCTCCGCATGGGGAATAAGGGCTGTAGCGCAGCTGCTGTAGCGCTACAGCAAGACTGTGGACACCCACGGCGCATTAATTGGCCTCCAGCCCGTCCCATAATTCCCGTTCAAGCCACTCTGGTCATCACTTGCAAACTCTTTTGTCCTGTCCTCAGGTGACCACACGTCAGACCCGCCCTTTAAAGTTCCAGGGAAATTTGAAAATCCCCTTCCTGTTTGCTCCAGCCAAGCATGGCGTGCTCTCAGGGAATCCTTGCAGGTGATCATTCTCATTGATCTGATTGATTGCGTGGCATGGTCTCAGGGAATCGTTGCAGGTGATCATTGTGATTGATCATCATGACTCCATGTGTCATGCCTCCTCGCAATAGGCGATCCCCAGCATGGAGCAATAGCGAGGTGCTGGACCTCATCAGCTGTTGGGGGGAAGAGGCTGTTCAGTCTCAGCTGCGGTCTAGCCGCAGGAATTTTGATACCTATGGGCAGATGTCACGGGCCTTGGCAGAAAGAGGCCATGAGCGGGACACTCTGCAGTGCCGTGTTAAGGTAAAGGAGCTTAGGAATGCGTATCGCAAAGCCCGCGAGGCAAACGGCCGCTCCGGGGCAGCCCCGGTGACTTGCAGATTTTATAAGGAGCTGCACGCGATACTTGGTGGTGATCCTATGGTCACTCCATCGATCACCATGGACACTTCCCAGCCCACCAGTGAAGGGGGGGGTGAGGAGGAGGATGAAGACCAGGAGGATGAAGAAGAGGAGAAGGATGAGGACAAGGCGGCAGCGACCCAGGGCACGGAGGAGTCCCTGGACGCATGCAGCCAGGAGCTCTTCTCAATCCAGGAGGGCAGCCAGCCACAGCGTCCGGCGGTTGCAGGGGCCAGCTCAGCAGCGGATTGCGGAGGTAAAGCTGCTTTTCTATGGGGAAGGCTTGCAGCTTGGGGTGGAAGGGGATGCTTGCATGCTTGCCTACATGTGGAATAGAGCACTGATGTAGTCTATCACCTCGCGGTAGTCATCATCAGTAATCTCTTCAAAGGTCTCAATAAGAGTGCTTGCAATGCGCCTGCACAGGTTTCCCGGGAGAGCCAGCGTGGTCCCCGTCCCGGTCCCGGTCACTCGTCCCTACCACTGTGCTACAATGGGTGGGGGGAGCATTGCTGCACATAGGCAAGCTGCATATGGCCCTGGGCGGAAGCCACATCTCATTAAAATCCCTTCCCTTTGTTCCTCAGTGACTCGAAGCAACGAGATATCTTCCAGGACAAACACCTACAGAGAATGTTGGGACAGTGTTCACAGTAGGGCTCCTGCCACTTCCCGGCACTCCACACCCCCCCGCCACAGCTTTTCAGGGCAGGGAACAAATCCTTCCCCCTGCCTGCTGCTCAGAGTGGGGCTCCTGCAACGTACCGGCACTCCCCACTCCCTTCCCCGGCACAGATTTTCTGGGGCAGGGAAGAAATCATTTCCCTTGCCTCTGGAGTGCACTCACCATGGCAGGGGCTCCGTTGCTGTATCTGTGCTCGCTGCGGGACAGGCAAACAGGGAATGCGGGGGAATCATGGGCATGTCTGCTCTTTACAAGGGAACCACTGTTAAATGTATCTTTTTATTTTAGAAGGGTCATCCTTCAGCCCTGCGCCATCGCTCTTATCAACAACTGAGAGGCTGAGGCGACTAAGGAAGCGGCCACGAAGGAGCAAAGAGGATCTTGTACAGCAAGTAATGCAACAGGCTGTAACAGAGAATCGAGTTGCACAGAGGTGGAGGGAGAATGAGAGCAAGTTGAGGGAGAAGGTGCGGAAGGAGAATGCGATTCACCGCCGGAAAAGCACTGATAAGCTGCTCTCATTACTGCAGCTTCAATTGGAGACTATGCAGCGGATTGTCACCCTTCAGGAGGAGAAGCACCGCACCCACCACCCCAGTTATCATTTGCCCCAAATCCCTTCCCCTTCTGTGCCTCAGTACCCTCCAGGCCAGTATCATCAGCCAAATGGTTATCACCATCCACAGCTGCCTCCAACCCCTCTGTCTTCACCGAACAACCCCCAAACCCCGGACCATTATCCACTGCAGTCAACCCCTAATAACATGCCTTACTGCCCTCCGCAAATGGGGTTCGGGGGACATGGCCACTGTGAGGGCACTGGAGACTCAGAGACCCGGACATATTCCGATCTCTGACTGACCCCATGCCACCCCCATTGCACCTACCCCGGCTTCCCCCTCACATGCATCACAATATTTTCTTTCAGCAACCGAAGTACCTGTTCAATAAATGAATTCTCTTCTTAATAAATGGGTTTCTTTATTAAGTGTACATACATTATTACAGGCTACAGAAAAGCAAATGCCTGTTCCTATTAAAAGAATGCTCCCTCCCTCCCTCCATCTGCACCTCACTTTAGAACTGGCTTTCAGCCTCAAAATGCTCCCTCAAGGCTTCCCTGATCCTAACAGCCTCGCGCTGGTCCCCTCCAAGAACCCTGCTCTCTGGCTGGGTGTATGTGGCCTCCAGGCGTTGAACCTCCGAGGACCATGCCTGAGTGAAGCCTTCGCCCTTCCGCTCACAAAGGTTATGTAGGGCACAGCATGCGGAAATAACCGCGGAGATACTACCCTCGGCCAAGTCTAGCCTCCCATAAAGACTGCGCCAGCACGCCTTGAGACGCCCAAAAGCACACTCCACAGTCATTCGACACTGGCTAAGCCTGTAGTTGAACCTTTCCTGACTGCTGTCCAGGCTCCCTGTGTAGGGTTTCATGAGCCAGGGTATTAAAGGGTAAGCAGGGTCACCAAGAATCACTATGGGCATTTCCACTTCCCCCACGGGGATCCTCTGGTCTGGGAAAAAAGTCCCGGCTTGCAGCTTCATGAACAGGCCGGTGTTGCGGAAGATGCATGTGTCATGCACCTTTCCAGACCAGCCAGCGTTAATGTCAGTAAAACGCCCACGGTGATCCACAAGCGCCTGGAGAACCATGGAGAAGTACCCCTTTCAGTTAACGTACTCGTCAGCTAGGTGGGCGGGCGCCAGAATAGGTATATGGGTCCCATCTATTGCCCCTCCACAGTTAGGGAAACCCATTTCTTCAAAGCCAGCCACGATGTCATGCACGTTATCCAGAGTCACGATTTTTCGTAGCAGGATGCGATTAATGGCCCTGCACACTTGCATCAGCACAACTCCAACGGTTGACTTTCCAACCCCAAACTGGTTGGCCACCAATCGGTAGCTGTCTGGTGTAGCCAGCTTCCAGATCACAATAGCCACCCGCTTCTCCACCGGGAGGGCAGCTCTCAGTCTGGTGTCCTTGTGCCGCAGGGCGGGGGCAAGTTGAGCAAACAGTCCCATGAAAGTGGCTTTTCTCATTCGAAAGTTTTGCAGCCACTGCTCTTCGTCCCAGACTTGCATGACAATGTGATCCCACCACTCAGTGCTCGTTTCCCGTGCCCAGAAGCGGCGTTCAACGGCCGTGAGCATGTCCGTTAATGAGACAAGAAGCTTCGTGTCAAACGCATTCACTGCTTCGATCTCGTCTTCAGACTCATCACTGTCATCCTGCATGTCAAGGATTAACTCCACTGCACACAGAGATGTGCTGGCGACAGTCGTCAGCATGTTCCTCAGCAGTTCTGGATTCATTGCAGCACACGACAATGGAAGACGGAGCGCGCCTTGCTGAAACCCTTGAAAGATGGTGCTGGAGGTGGAAGGAAACCCAGGGATTGCTGGGATATGCCAAAAAGCATCATGGGTAGTTGAAACAGGATACAGAATGCCCCGCAAGTGATGCCCCTCATACCACAAGGCATTACGCCAGATCAGGAAGAGGTGTACTGTGGGATACATGCCCTAATGCGCTGCTCTTAATGCCGCATTAGGTGCCGCAAATGTGGCCATGCTATAACGCTGGAGCATCTCAGTGTGGACATACAATAGCGCTATTCATATTGCTGTATAAGGGGACCGCTATAACCAATAGCGCTATAATCTTGTAAGTGTAACCATACCCTCAGTCTTGCCAAAGCTCCCTTTCTCCCCCACGGCCCTGGGCCAGATGATGTGTTACAGCAGCTAAAGAAAGGAACTGTGTGCACCCGCTTTGGGCGCCACCTGAGATACCACAGTGGTGATTGCTGTAAAGCAGGGTTACCTGGGCACACATTTCCCAAGACCCACCTGTGCCACTTAGGAAATCAACCAGTCACTAATGGGGTTAAGGGCAGTTTGGAAGAGGTGGTACTTTACATATTGATTATTATTGGGGGGGGGGCAAGGATTTGAAACATTAAAATTATATCTAATTGTATTCCTCTCCCCCACATTTTATTAATAATTTATTGTCTTATGCTGTGGGCTGTTTGGTACAGTGAATGTATCTTCAGATGTACTTGTACAGTGGCTAGCACAATGAGTCTTTTGGGTGCTACCATAATATAATATTAAACAACCACAGTAATGAGAAAAAATACCCAGCATGGAAAGAAATCCCAATTGCCTTCCCTAGGAGGAGTGTGATAAGAAAGGTCTATTTCGGGTGCCAGGGGAGCAGAGAACTCAGCCTGGGAGCAGAATTGAGGGAACAAATGTAATGAATTTGAGGACTCATCTTCACAGTGGGATAATGCATTCAATGGGGGTTTGATTTTTAAAGCATCCTAATGTGTGGTGCATTAATTGGTCCGTTTAATTCCCGGTGGTGCTCACTGGTATAGGGGTCGTAGATTTCAATCTTGCTGGATCCTGGGTAGCAATCTCTGCCTCTCACTCTCCTTCCTCACTGGCTCAATGATTCTCAGCCTAAACGAACTTCCTCCCTTTGGTAAGGGGATCTGCAGTTGGCTTCCATAACTCAGGGGGTTAGAACAGTGGTCTCAGACTACAGGGGTTATAGGTTTGAATCTTGCTAAGGCCTGAGTAGCAGTCTGTGGTTCCGTTTCTCCTCACTTCTTCCTTGGTCATATGGTGCTCCTCAGCCTTAAACAACCTCCTCCCTCTGCTGACCAACCAGGTGGGCTAGCTCCGTAGCTCAACAAGTTAAAGCAGTGGTGTCAGAACGCAGGGGTCACAGGTTCAAATGTCACTGGAGACTGAGTAGCAGTCTCTGCTTCAAATAGTGTGCTTTAACTTGGTGCTGTTTGAAACATTAAGTGCTCCAGACTGGTCTGCATGAATCAGTTCAAAGCACATTAAAGAGCTTTAGAAATCTCACCCCCAGAGAGCACTTAACCTCACCATATAGACAAGTCCTGAGGTGTGTAGACGTACATAATAAAGTTAGTGTCTTGGCAGCCCTAACTAGGATTTTGAAGTGAATAGTTCATTGAAATGAAGGAGGGGCACAGGTTGTCCCCAGCAAGAGAAATAGACCAAGATCTTATCTACACACAATTTGTGCACAAATTTAACTCAATCAGTGAACCTTCCTAGTGTGGATACTCTGAAGTTGGTACAAAGTCTGGCCTACCTAGCTCTGTTGTTTAGAGGGGTAATTATTACCAATGTAGCTATGCTGGAAAAAACTCTAGTGTGGGTGCAGTTACACTGGTATAACTCTGCTTATGCTTGTTGGGGGAAGGTTCCCACACAAAGCTGCACTGATTTAACTAAATTGGTTTATATCACACACCGAGGCCAGCTCCACACTTAAAACTGATGTGAGCATTCCTGTGTTGGTTCTGGCTGTGACTGTGTGTGTTTTACCATCACAGTCTCAATGTAATCTTAGCTCTCGTGGTTACCCCCCAGGTGATGTCTACAATACACATTCATATTCAGTAAAGATTTTCAGTTATTCCCTTATTTGATTTGTGGCCCTGATCCTGCACTAAGGAATTCAATGGAAGCAGAATCAGAGCCAGGATCGGTATCTATGGTATATTATACTTGCTCCCACTTCAGTTTTCTTGTTAACAGGCTGCCTTTGAAAAAGGCGGCTCTGTGGCTCAGCCACACTGGAATTATTGTTGGTTTCATCTGTCTCATGCTTTTTCACTTGCACGTCTTCCCTGATAGATTTGTAGGCTAATGCTAACTCATCCTTCTTTCCAGCAATTCCCCTAAAGCCCTGAATGGCTGTAGCCGTACAACCTTTGCCGTTCATTTTCCAACCCTGGCATTCATTGTCCTCAAGGCTCCCCTACCCCTAGCTTAGTTCCAAGTAATGGAAAATAAACGCTTAACTTCTGCTATTGCTCATTTTCCACTGACTTCTGGGTTCAGTTTGGTGCCTACCCTTCCTGATGGTCTCGATGACAGCTCCTGTGGCTTTCTCCCTGCAAGTCTTAATGGCCCCTTGTGACCCTACAAGTGGTCCACAGTCCCTCTCTGTTTCTAGTACGGATCCTCATGACCCTGAGATGTTGGAGCATCTTACAGAGCCCTACTGGCCCACTTCTTGGTCCTTGCATTTTTCCTTTACAAAGAAATTGAAATCTGTTGTCTCTGGGCATCCCGGCTCCCAGAGTTTATCCTTGCACTGCACCTTGATCATTAGAGTACTTTGTTCTTTTCACTTTTAGGATCATAGGATCTACCCTACCAATTTAGATGATTAGCTAATCTATCCCAACAATGGCTGCTAGTTTACTGTCTTTCTTTACTTACCGTGCTTGACTATTACTACTCTGGGCATGTGCTAATGATATTTTATCTCTAGAGAAATAACATAGTAAACTGAACAAAGGCCTGCAGAAATAAACAGCAAAGGGTGGTGAGTTATCATCATCTGGTTGCACATGCTGTCTTTCGGTCAGCACAGCTCCTATGTGATTGGAGGCATAAGAAATTATACAGCAGAGAATTTAGGAAGTTTTCCTGGCTCCTCAGCCCAACAGTGAGATCCAGCAGACTGTGGCATATTCTCCCCAAGGAAGAGATGGAAGCCTCATTTTTATGTTCATTGAAAATTGCATTGGAGAAATTACTGAAAAAGGTGGTGGACAATCCTTCTTTGGCTGGGAGAACAGACTAAACTGGCTAATGTCTTTCCCGCTTTTGATTTTTGTGGTAACTGTGGAAAAATGTAAAACAAATGAAAATTACTGGTGGTTGAAGACGATGGAAGATGGATGAACACTAGCCTTGAGAATGATCCCATTGTTAAGACAACGGACAAGGAGTTTGAGTTCTGTTCCAGTCTACCATAGACTCCCTATGGGATGCTAGAAAAGGCTGTTTATTCTCTCTTCCCCCCCCCCCCCCCCCAGATTTCCCATCTATAAAATGGGGATCATGCTTCCCTAGCTCTCATGAGTGTTGTGTGTCTGAATGAATGCACAGACACACTTAGAATGTGCTGTGTAAGTGCAAAGTATATTATTGTGCAGCTTAACCAGAGAGGTTTGCCACCTTGATGTTACAGCGTTCAAACGTCTTCCTGAAAGGCTGAGTTGAAAGTGTGGCATGCTTTGATTCTTTGACTCCATCAGCTCATAAGGAACCTTGGGAAGGATGCATACATAAGTATCGCTTTAAGACTTTTATGGCAGTAAGGTGCCATTGTGAAGGTCAGCCATAAGGTGTCTAAGTTTCCACACCAGGTTTTTTCCTTCCTCCTTTCCTCTTCTCCTTGGGTGTGGTTAGTGTGAATTGTTCACGGGGGAGGCATGTTTGGGAGCAAAAGCACCATCTCAGCAATGCACAGAGCACTCTGATGTGCATGAGCTGTGAGCCCTGGCTGATAAATGGTGCTCATATCCCATTCAAATATGATGCAAGCAGTTTTTTTGTAGTTTGTCTTCCATTGCGGTAGTAAAGTTTTTAATTAGGAAAGCTAATGAGATCGATTAGTCATTAGAACTGACCTCTGGATCTCTGCAAGGAGCGTGCGTGTGTGTGCTGGGCTGATAACAGGAGACGCTGGGGTATTGTTTGTAATAAAAGCGTAAAGTGTTTGATTTGAGTGAAATGTGCCACAGGGAATACATCATGCAGCGAAAAAAAATTACAACCCTGGGAGCCTGTAATGAAGGGAATTAAACCAACATCCTATCTAAATAACATGATTATCTACACAAAACCCCTCAGCAAGCAAGTAATAATAGAAAACTGAGCTGTTTCGGAGAGTCTCTTTCAGAACATGGTTAATGCCAGAGACGCGCGCACAAGCAGTATCAGAAGAGCAGCTACTGTATGAATGCAACATCCAATTACCGCTGTGGAATAGAGTTTACCAGGCGCCGGTCTGTCTGTGTTTTGGGAATGATGGGAAGGGGGAACTGAAAGCCACAACAATTTGGAACCTCTATTTCTTACATCACTTGTAAGTGCAAGGCAGTGAGGGATGTCAGGCAGGAGCTTGATTGGATGTGTGATTGATTAACAGTCACTAGAGCTTGGTGCAAAAAAGAAAAGGCGCAAAAAAGAAAAACATAAAGTTTAATGTATTTGACAAATTCCTAACTTAAATAATTGTATAAGGTCAGTACATAGGTAAAGAGTCAGCTGATGTTTCAGATATGAAAGTAGCATGCTTAGGCAAATTCCTACAGGGATCTGTACATATTACACAGTAATACACAGTATTCTTGCCAGCAAGTTAAAAAAAAGTATGGATTGGATGAATGGATAATAAGGTGGATAGAAAGCTGGCTAGCTCAATGGGTAGTGATCAACGACTCGATGTCTAGTTGGCAGCTGGTATCAAGCGGAGTGCCCCAAGGGGCGGTCCTGGGGCTAGTTTTGTTCAACGTCTTTATTAGTGATCTGGGTGATGGGACGGATTCCACTGTCAGCAAGTTCATGGATGACACTACGCTGGGGGGAGAAGTAGGTATGTTGGAGGGTAGGGATAGGATCCAGAGGGACCTAGACAAATTGAAGGATTTTGCCAAAAGAAATCTGATGGGGTTCAACAAGAACAACTGCAGAGTCCTGCATTTAGGATGAAGAATCCCATGCACTGCTACAGATTAGGGACCGAATGGCTAGGCAGTAGTTCTGCAGAAAAGAACCTAGGGGTTACAGTGGACCAGAAGCTGGATATGCGTCAACAGTGTGCCCTTGTTGCCAAGAAGGCTAATGGCATTTTGGGTTGTATAAGTAGGGTCATTGCCAGAAGATCGAGGGACATGATCATTTCCCTCTAGTCGACATTGGTGAGGCCTCATCTGGAGTACTGTGTCCAGTTTTGGACCCCACACTACAAGACGGATGTGGAAAAATTGGAAAGAATCCAGCTGAGGGCAACAAGACTTATTAGGGGGCTGGAGCACATGACTTATGAGGAGAGGCTGAGGGAACTGGGATTGTTTAGTCTGCAGAAGAGAAGGGTGAGGGGGGATTTGATAGCTGCTTTTGATTACCTGAAGGGGGATTCCAAAGAGGATGGATCTAGACTGTCACAGATGACAGAACAAGGAGTAATGGTCTCACGTTGCAGTGGGGGATGTCTAGGTTAGACATTAGGAAACACTATTACATTAGGCGGGTGCTGAAGCACTGGAATGGGTTACCTAGGAAGGTGGTGGAATCTCCTTCCTTAGAGGTTTTTAAGGTCAGGCTTGACAAAGCCCTGGCTGGGATAATTTAGTTGGGGTTGGTCCTGCTTTGAGCAGGGGGTTGGACTAGATGACCTCCTTAGGTCTCTTCCTACCCTAATATTCTATGGTTCTACATGCAAGGAAAAACGTGTGTGAAAATTTAGAAATAGGATGTAGTCTACTGGTTGGCAAGGGGAAACTGGGAGCCAGGACTCCTGGGCTCTCTTCACACTTCTGCCACTGCTTTTCTGCATGCCCACTGTGTAAAATAACTTAATGACTTTTAAGATCCATAAAAAGCTTTACTGAGATATTAAGTGTAGTCTTATTACATCTATGGATATGAAAAATGAAGAGTGGGTCAGCCCAACCATTGTATTTCCCATCTAAAAGGGGAGAGGCAGAACTGCTTTCCATGGTGGGCCTCTGCGGTATTATAGATGCTTTTCCAGAAACATGTAGTCTTATGAATTGTGAATGACTGTTTGAGGCCATTCAGAGAAGCAGAGTCATTTATTGTTTAGTTCCATCTCTGGATTTTCTTCTAGAGGAGAGCAAAACATACGAAGGTCTGGTATCACTAGGGCTCTCTGTGAGGACTCTGGAGTTTGCTCCCCCACTTGGTCTGATATGGGCCAGATCAAGGGATAGTTTAGATCTGTTAGGGCTTTGGAGAAGATTGAGGGTATGCTTCTTAGATAATGAAGGGGCAGAAAAGAGTTTTTGTAGGTGACTGGCTGGTTGAGGGCCTGTTGAATAGATCACGTTAGTGTTGCTGAGAGAGTTAATGGTGTATTAGTGCATCCAGAGTCTTGGATAGGCATATTTTAGTTGTTATTTCAATCAAAAATAAATAAATTAAATAGATGTTCCATGAACAAAACCATCTGACCTGGACATGGTTCAATAATATTATAAATGATGTTACAGTAGGTCTCCAAATCTGCTACAAGCTGTGCAGACATACAGGATGACGCAGTCACTGCTCTGGGGAGCTTACGATCGTTTTTAAGAAGTCCAGTGTGTGGAAATGTTTAGATGAGAAACGGTTCAGCTTCTGTTCTACATTTTCAGTCTATCCCCTTTACCTGTCTTTAGTGTTAGGGACATTTGCAGCACAGCAGAATTTTTCGTTCATAGGTCTTGTCTACACTAGGGAAATTTTGTAACTGCGGGACTTGGCTGACACTAATTTAGCTACATCTTGCCAGTTAGACCCACCGTGATCAAGGTGAGATGAGAGAGTGCTGGAAACACCCATGGGACCTGGCTCCGCTAGTGCTCCCAAGATCGCTAACACTGGTAGAACTGAACTAGTGTCTGCAATGATGGGACATTTTGACAAAATGTCCCAAGTGTAGACAGGGTCTTAGATTTCCACACTGCCTGCACCTTGTTACTTCCTGTTGCATACTGGTTATATTTTTGAACTGGTGGATTTGGAAATGCTTGTCAAAACCATAGACTTCTATGTGGGGAACAAGGGGCTGGAATAACTTGGAAACAAAGAACATTTTTTAATGTGAAGAATTGTTAAGAGAGAAGGAAGAGAAGTATTGGGAATATTTGATTTGATTTATAGATCCCTGGGGTTTCATTTGTTTGTTTAAGCAGAATATATATATTTATTTTTTTTTTTACTAAAAGGCACCAGCAGCTCTTTAAGCTGCTGGCTTTAACTTCCTGGCTTTTGTGGGGATTTAATACTTAACATTAAGTTAATGTACGCTTCTTGGTATTTAATATACTGTATAGCATTGCTACTTTTATTAATGCTTGCTGAGAATTACACACAGCATTATTTCTGTAGGTCTTCCTACAGCAGAATCCTGCCATCCTGTAAAGCAGTATAATGTGTTTTGTGCGCTGCCTATTTATTAACATGACAGTACATAAGATTATTTCAGTGCATTTATGATTAATTACAGGGGAGTCACATCGTACGCGGGGGTTACGTTTTAAGGTCAGTGCATAAGATGAAAATCAAATATAGTTAAAAAAATTATGTTGAAAATCCCTTAAATCGCCCATAAAGTACAGTATACACTAAAACAGGGGTCGGCAACCTACAGCACGCGTGCCAGTTTTTAATGGCACGCTGTGGGTCCCGGCCGCTGGCTCCGCTCAGCCCCCTGTCAGTCTGGGTGAGCGGAATCCCAGGCTGGCAGAGGGCTGAGCGGGGCCAGTCGCCGGGATCCTGGCTGCCAGGAGCCTGCGGATGGAATCGCAGACTGGCAGCGGGCTGAGCCGCTCAGCCCGCTGCCGACTTGGGTCCCAGCCACCGGCCCTGCTCATCCTGCTGACGGTCTGGGGTTCTGGCTGCTGGCCCCTTGCCAGTCGGAGTCCCGGCTGCCAGCCCTGCTCAGCCTCCTGCTGGCCTAGGTGAACAGAACCCCAGGCCAGCAGCAGGCTGAGTGGGGCTGGCGGCCAGGATCCTGACTGGCAAGAGCCTGCGGACAGAACCACAGACTGGCAGTGGGCTGAGCTGCTCAGCCCGCTACCAGTCTGGGATACCAGCCGCCGGCCCCGCTTAGCCCACACTATTTACATTTTGATTTTGTTCTTTTTCTTTTTTTTGCCGAGCGTGTGTAGTTGAATTTGCGTAAGTTAAATGTGCGTTTGATGCAACTCCATTGTATTTACATTGTGGTAGCAAGTAAGGGCCCCCAATAAGGAATCAAGGCCCCTTAATGCTCTGCACTGTACAAAAATATACCAAAAAATGTAGTCTTTGGACACAGTATTCATGTCCTTGCCAAAACGAGCTGGTTTGCGTCAGAAGCTGAGTCATGCTATCTTCTCAAAGAATTTCCTTCTTGCATGCTTGAACCACTGCTTTTGCCATATTTAAAAATTGTTTGTTCTGATTTTAACAATTTGAATTAGGACTGTCAAGTGATTTCAAGAAATTAATCACAATTAATAGTAGAATACTATTTATGTATATATTTTTGGATTTTTTTACATTTTCAAATATATTGATTTCAATTACAACATGGAATAGAAAGTGTACAGTGCTCACTTTATATATATTCTTAAATTTCAAATATTTGCACTGTAAAAAAACAAAAGAAATAGTATTTTTTCAATTTACCTAATATAAGTACTGCAGTGCAATCTCTTTATCATTAACGTTGAATTTACAAATGTAAAATTAGGTAAAAAACCCTGCATTCAAAAATAAAACAATGTAAAATTTTAGAGCCTGCAAGTCCATTCAGTCCTACTTCTTGTTCAGCCAATCACTCAGATAAGTGTGTTTACATTTTCAGGAGATAATGCTGTCTGCTTCTGGTTTCCAATGTCACCTGAAAGTTAGAACAGACATTCGCATGGCACTGTTGCAGCCGGCATCGCAAGACAGTTATGTTCCAGATGCGCTATAGATTCGTATGTCTCTTCATGCTTCGATCACCTAGCGATTGGCTGAACAAGAAGTAGGACTGAGTGGAGTTGTAGGCTCTAAAGTTTTACATTGTTTTGGTTTTGAGTGCAGTTATATAACAAAAAAAAAATCTACATTTGTAAGTTGCGCTTTCATGACAAAGAGAATGCTCTACAGAGTTAATAATGAGGTGAATTGAAAAATACTATTTATATTATCATTTTAACAGTTCAAATATTTTTAATCAAAAATAATATTATCTTTGATTTCAGTTACAGAATACAATATATCTGAAAATATAGAAAAACATCCAAAATATTTAATAATTTTCAATTGGTATTCTATTGTTTAACAGTGAAATTAAAACTGTGATTAATCGTGATTAATTTTTTTGAATTAATCCTGTGAGTTAACTGTGGTTAATCGACAGCCCTAATATTAAAAAAAAAAGTAATGTAAAACCTATAATATATCTGTAAAAGCTGCAGGTAGTGGAAGGGAAAATGGTAGATTAAAATTCTTGTCCTAATTGTATATGCTTTAATATGGGAAATGTGGTGCCAGATTTGCCTTGAATTATTTGCACTGAACCCTTTTCAGATTGTCACAACTGTATAGAATGGTGACATTATTTATATAGTGCCATGAGTGTGCACAACACTTAACAGGCATCGTTGAAGATCTCGATATTCCTAAATATTGCTCTCTTTGGTCAGTGATTGTCTTTTTTTCCATTATAATATATGGGGAAAGTTGCTGTCTTCATTTTTATTATTAAGATCTCCAGTGACATTTTGCACTATTGAGCTTTCTCTTGCCTATCCCATCTATTAAAGATTTTTTACTGCTGTCTGAATTTGGGCTGGGAGATTCATTCTGTGCATCCTATTCCACTCCCAGATCCTAACAGAGGTACTGAGTTATTGAATTTGAATTAACTCAAGGACTAAGCTTCTGAATGAACTAAAAAACTGAGTACCTGTATTTTAGCTCTGGTGCAAGAGGGCACAGGAGTTATTGCCATCACATTCTGAAAACCTGCTCTGCTTATGGTAGTGCTTAGCACTGATGCGACTGCTGGAATGTGGTTGTATGCTTGCAGTGGTAACTCTGTGCCCCTAGCACTCTTGTTATTATCACATTCTAAATTTAGCTTGTGGGCAGCAGTAGTCCCACCTCTCCCAACAAGGGACACACTGGCAAACACAAAAGTGGGGCCTGGTTTTCCCTTCTCCATCTTGCAATAATTTTAATTAGAAGATCTCCAAAAAAGCCAGCTGCCCCTTTAAATCAGTTATAAAACCAGAAGATTTAGTCTCAGCATGTAGTATCAGCTGTAATTATCTGGGCAGTTATAGCTATATGTTATAAAAGTCAGGCAATTAGAAGCATTCCTTAAAGCTGTGAAAAAAAAATTGCTAACTATCAAGGAGAGGAAAAACAGAGTCAAACATATAACTGTTAATTGCATGAAGCATTCAACATTAAAAATTGGCGTGTAGATCGTCTTGCAAAATATTATGAAACTGGAAATGATTAAATACATAAATCTATTCAGAATGTAGATGTCAGGGATAAGGTGTGTTTTCTAAATGTGTTTGAAATGTCTCAAAAGACCATTGTGCAGTAAGAAGGCTGGAATATCTGTACTTAAGATTCAGTGCTTCAGTCAATAGCGTGCAGTGATATAACCAAGGATGAAAATGTCTTCTTCCTGTCAAACTGGACCAATCACTTCTCCTCTCTCAAACAGATCTGGCTAACTTCTCGTATTCTTCACAGACTTCATGTACTAATGACCCACTGAAACTTAGAACACCAGTAGCTAGACTAGGTGAGCTTAATGAGAATTGACGCAGTCAGTACGTAGAACTTACAATAGACAATGTTCCATTTTGTCCAGTTCCTGCCTTGTATTGAAAAATGTGAACACCCTCATAATACATCTGAATGCTTGTGCCGTACCTGTGCACGTGTGTGTATGCACACACTGGAGGGGGGCATTACTTTCTGAACAAATTGGGGATCATAAGTAGCTGAAGTGCCCACAAGCTCTCCTTAGTCTTAGCTGGAAGCCACTCTTCTCTATGTAGTATGAACTAGTTATGTAGGTGGCTCTGCTCCTTCCCACCCTTAATCACATGAGAACTTTTCAGGTTATTCTTTTGCTTACTTTCTTCCAGGGTCCAGCTTGCACCTTGCAAGGAGCCCTGTGGCTAATAAAGTTGTACAGACTCGCTATAGGATAGTGAAGAAGAATGTGGCTTCACCTTCAAGTTCCTCATCATTCTTCAGCATTCCGGTTCCTAGCTGGAAGACAAGGCGACTTGTGACATCCAGGTAACGTTTCTGCCTATGCTAATCTATTAGGATGGTAATAGCCTTTTGTTGTGAGATGCACAATATATAGTGTCAAGAATCAGAGAGGTAGCCGTGTTAGTCTGGATCTGCAGAAGCGACAAAGAGGCCTATGGCACCTTAAAGGCTACCAAAAGTATTGAAGCATAAGCTTTTGTGGGCTAATACCCACTTCATTGGTTGCATGCAGTGGAAGTATCCAGAGGCAGCTATAAATAAGTAGGCAAGAACCAGGTTAGAGATAACAAGGTTAGTTCAATTAGGCTGAACTACCTTGTTATCTCTAATCAGGGAGGATGAGGTCCTCTTCTAGCAGCTGATTTGGAGGTGTGAACACCGAGAGAGGAGAAACTGCTTTTGTAATTAGCTAGCCACTCATAGTCTTTGTTAAATCCTGAGCTGATGGTGTCAAATTTGCAAATGAATTGCAGCTCTGCAGTTTCTCTTTGAAGTCTGGTCTTGAGGTTTTTATGCTTCAGGATGGTTACCTTTAAATCTGTTGTGTGTCCAGGGAGATTGAAGTGTTCTCCTACAGGTGTTTGTATATTGCCGTTCCTAATATCTGATTTGTGTCCATTTATCCTTTTACATACTGGTAGTGTCAGTAGCTTCACAGAGGGAGGGAGGAGCGAAGTATTAAAATACCATTTAGTCATAGCAGAGAAAATAGGACAAATAGTGGCCAAGCAAACTGTTCACGATAAATTATTGTCAGGTTTGCTCCAGAGTTAAATGTAAATTGCTCACTAAATTAAATCCATTGTTTTTACTTTTTACTTATTAATTAAGTATCATTTTTGTGTTTGAAGGGATTAAAGGGATCGCTTTGTTTGGAGCTGTCATCACTAGCAAGGGATTCTTTACTATGTTATCCACTATAACTCTGTTATTCACACTGCAATTTGTCAGGTCATTTTTGCATCTGCAGGGGTTTTGCTTGCATTGACTACATGACTCTAGAGTGAATGGTGATAAGCCAGGAAACCTGCCCCTAACCAAAGCAATTACATCCCCATCAGCCTGGAAGTTGCTCCCTCCTATCTCAAGTTAGGTATAGCTGGAGAGCATATCTTTTTGTCCTGAACAAGCAGTTTTGATTGAATCTTGCTCTTTTATTTAAATCTATTAAGGAGAACCTACCTTGGTTGAAACAGTTGCTTCTTTCTTTATGTGGTATAGTCAGTCTTGTTAAAATGATCATTCTTCCTGTTACTGGCCAGTTATTGAAAGCCTGAGCGAAGACTGATTTTTGTTTCTACCCTTGTTGTGACCATAAATGTTCTTTGAAGGGTCTAGACAAAACTGTCACTTCGGTGTCTCTGCAAGGAAAGTTTCTCTAACAGGGGCCTGGAAAGAGCGTGGTACCCATCAGATTCCGTAATTGTCCCAATTTTATCAATGGAAGGAGGGGAGAATTTGCATCTTGTAAATGCTACTTGTTGATTGGTCAGGGTTCTGAAATCGCTTTCAGAGTCAGTGGAACTAGGGGGTGTTGTGTGGTGGCCCAGCGCTGTTTGTATGGAGCATCGTTGTGTTGTATCATGACATGGCATCACACAAAGCTTCATATGCGAATCTGACTCATGCCACAAATTCAGGATTAGGAAGGCAACCCTAAAGAAAAAGGAAGGTTACTTGTATTTGTACCAAACTTTGCAGGAGAAAAAAAAGCTTCTGCTCTTTGGTAAAATGAGCCCTGTAAAATTTGAAATGGGTAAGTTTAATATCATCGATGTTATTGAGGGTGAGGCAAAATGAGGCTTAGAAAGGGAAGCTAGCTTCAACCATAACGATGGAGAGACAAGTCCCTCCTCGGTTTGATTCTGTTCAGGTTCTCAGACCCTCTTCGTTGCCATCCAATTTGAACATCTGACTGAGAGGAGGGGATTGTGACAGTGCACCCCATAAGGCTTTAAGGAATTATGCTTATGAATGTATATTTGATATAACTGGAATATGTTTTATGCTACATATGCCATGTAACATATCTCTGTAAAGGTTATGATCTACTTAATCTATTTCTCCTATTTGTATGCATGTATCATTTTTGTGTTTGAAGTTATGAATATTGGCTGTGCACTTGCTTGATTTCTAAGTAGCCTTAGTAAAAGTATCTGGTCAGCTTTCTGAGAGAAATTTTCTGAGAAAAAGTTCTCAGTAAGTGCCCAGTCAAGAACCACTTAAATTAACAATGACTTTGGAGACGCTGATCCACATCTGAGCTTTTCCGAGGAACGTGGCCTGGCTACTAAGGAACTCAATCTTGCAGGGACATGTGACTTGCTCCTGTCACTCCCAAACTCCATTTTGTAACTGGATTCTACACAAGGGGAAGGGAAGGGATGTCCACCCACAAGAGCAAGTCTATTTAAATCCCTGGGAGACCCCTCCATTTTGTCTTCAGCTGGCTTAACAGATAGCCTCTCCACCCTCAAGGAAACCTGAAAGAAACTGGAACAGAGGACAGTAACTACAGAGGGTGTGAGTGATTGCTGGACCCAGACTAGGGGGAGTCTAGTCTGTAAAAAGAAGCTCACTGAAACGTCTCTGAGGATGAGATTTTATCTGTATTCAGTTTTATTTCTGTATTAGAGATAGATCTGTGTGTTTTATTTCATTTTACTTGGTCATTCACTTTGTTCTGTCTGTTTACTGCTTGGATCCACTTAAATCTTACTTTAGGTACTTAATAAAATCACTTTTTACTTATTAATTAACCTGGAGTATGTATTAGTATTTGGGGGCTGGGGGGCAACAGCTGTGCATATTTCTCTATCATTGTTGTAGAGGGCAAACAGTCTATGAGTTTACCCTTTATAAGCTTTATACAGGGTAAAATGGATCTATTTGGGGTTTGCACCCCATTGGGAGTTGAGCATCTAAGTGTTAAAGACAGGAACACTTCTTAACTTGTTTTCAATTGAGCCTACAGCTGTTTGGGGATGTGGTTCAGACCTCGGTTTGAGTTTGCAGCAGGCTAGCGAGTCTGACTCAAACCAGGCAGGACTCTGGAGTCCTAAGCTGGCAAGGAAGCAGGGGCAGAAGTAGTCTTGGCACATCAGTTGGTAGCCCCAAGGGCGTTTCTGTGAATCAACATGTCACAGGGATTTGTGGTTTAAAATGTGGGAGGAGCGGGACTAGAGACAGTGATTAAAACCAGAGATCACAGAGTCACACTATCAGTCTTACTCAACGGAGCAGTCATTTTATAGAGAAGTAATCCGATTGTTCCGTTTTGATTGGATGCGAGCTTCCACTTGCAGAATTGTCTTGTGCTTATTAATCTTGGACTTCATTAAATTGTGTGGCTTAGATCTTATGGTGGTTTCATAAAGATCTCAATAAAATGCCATCATCAAGTTAGAACAATATATTTTAAAGAAGTGATAAATCTCTTACTCAGTCTTGCAATTACCTACGTTGCGTGCGATCCATCATATGGACTGTCTGGTCAGGACATGGCAAACGCTTTTTTTGTAGTTCTGACATTTGTCTTGTACTCCATTGTTCATAACATTCTCCTGGATGTGGAACAAAAAAATGATCTATTAGACTGTGAGCTATTGTCTCAGGAGGAGGAGGAGGGAAAAGCTGATGTTTGGGTTGTTAAAAGCTAAACTGGATGAGGTACTGGAGACCTCTCTAGCAGGGAGCCACCCTGCACCGTTTGGGGGAAGATTGAGATATGGATTAAGTGAGTGGATCTCATCCATTTCTGGTTTTGATGGTCCAGTGACCTCTTTTCAGTCCCATTTAATCTTGCCCCACTCTCCTCATTTTGAAGGAGGTCTGATTCAGAACCACCAAAAAATCTGCCCACCGCTGCTATGTTTGCTAGTCATGTTGTGAGTGATGATGACGGACACTGTTTTCTCTGCGTGGTGAATATACACTCTCTGCCCCCCTCCCCGCCTTGTGTGTTACTCGGTTAGTGAATTGTAAGCTCTTTGGGGCAGGGGCCATGTGTTTGTACAGCTCCTAAGTCAGTGGGGCCCCGATACAGACTTGGACCATGGGGTGCTACTATAACATATTAAATAACAGTTGAATACTAAATAATACAGCCCAACATGGGCACCAGTGGTGCTGATTAAAGGGATCTCAGGTGTGTCTAACTGCTGCAGCATAGCAGCAAGTGGGGCCCAAGGGGTGCTTATGCTAAGCTTTCTGTGTTGGTGACAGTGGTTCGAATGAGCACAGGCACGCAGGGTCCTTCTTCAGATGAATGTGAAGTTTGTTTGGTGAATGGCTAAGCAGTGGTGATGGATTAACCTCTTAGTTTTACCTTTTGACATGGTACTGAGAACTGTAACCATTTTTTGAATCTCTGTTTGGCACCAAGCCACAGATAGTATAGTCCTAAATGCAGCACTGGGTTTATGCAGCCCATAGGTATGGGGAAGTCCCAGCTGTCAAAATCCAGACTGTTTAGGGCCTGTGTGGGATGGGCCAAGGCCCTTCAGTTCTGTCGTAATCCCATTGATTTATATGGCACCTTAAGAGACTTCAAGTGGGACCACAGCTCTGATTCATCAAACACTCTGTAAAACTCGACTCTGTGAAGAGCATACCCGTGCCTCTGCAGGGGAAACCTGCAGCACAGGGTGGGGTCGATGGCTTTAGCTCCATTGCAGGCAAATCCCGTGAAACAGTTGGCCAGAGACAAAAGACGAATGTGTCTGTCAGGATTGTGAGCGGGGGTTGGCCACAGGCACCCAGTGCTAATTCCTCAGTGATTGGTTGCTTTCTCCCCTCATTGCTAGATTGCATTAAACTTTGCCCTGCCGCTGACTTTTCTGCAGGCGATAGATGGGAGTGTATTTTAAATTAATTTTACTGCACTTTTTGTAATATTTTTGTTTTAAATAGATTTATAAGCAACTTGGGGGCTATTTCTACAAATTTATGAAGATAATTTCCACTCTCCTGATAATGTTAAATTTACACCTGCTATTTCCATATTAATTCACATTGCTAAGTGGATCTAATTTTCTTCCGTTCTTCTATCTAGTAAGCGTGGCCTTTCCTAATGCAATTTACCCCTCACTAAATCACTGTGATCAGGAATCATGATCGAGTTAAATTAACTTAAATTAATTTACTTAATAAGAGCTCCAGATCATTGTGAATGAGATTAAGATTTATTGATTCTCCTTTTACTCCTCCCCCTAATCTCTTCCTGCTTTGCAGGGGCGAGTTTTGGAAAGGCTGTGGTTTCTCTCTTAAATTTTATTTTTCCCGTCACATTTAGTTGTTGTGTGAATCATTCAGGGACATCTTAACTCTGTCCAGATCCTCATCTGGCCATAGATGAGCTTGAAGAACTGGTGGTGATGTCAGGGACACTCTACACTTATAAGCCCTTATTAACAGATACTTGAGGTAACTAGTTCTGTAGGGTAATTTGCCAGCTGCTCCGCTGGAGCCGCTTTCAGGGAAATCCTGCTTTCACCCTGGTTCATAGCCTGATCGATACTCCATGACCTGCCTGGGGGATGTCTGATTCTGCCCTGAGAATAACAGAAGACCTTTCAGCTTTTCCACACTTGTTTAGAGGAGGAGGGAGCCTTTATCCTCATTTGAGAATGGAGCAATATTGTGAAATCTTCGAGGGAGGAGACAGATTCCCTTGCTGGAGCCGGGGTCAGTGGAGTGTCAGGTGGAGCGCACCTTGCTTGCGGCTGGTGGGTAGAGATAACAATGCGGAAATGCTGCCTGTCATTAAAAAGAGGACCTCTTTCCGTTGTCTACCCCGGTCCTTCCCTGAAATAAGAACCTTCTGTGCCTGTCTGGAGAAAAGACGACTAAGGGGATCTGATAAGTCTTCAAATGTGTTAAGGACAGTTAACCTGCATCCAGGAGGATTTAGGTTAGATAGTAGGAAAAACTTTCTGACTATTTGAAAATGGGCTCTTTGGTCTAGCAGAGGAAGGTCTAACACATTCCAGTGACTGGAAGTTGAAGCTAGACAAATTAATCTGGAAATAAGGTGTCAATTTTGAACAGCGAGGGCACCTAACCACTGGAAAAATTTACTAATCGTTGGTGGCTTTTCAATCAAAATCGGATTTTTTTAAAAAAAGATCTGCTCTATTTCAAACAGGAATTGTTTTGGAGATGTTCTGAGGTCAGTGTTATATGGGAGGTCAGTCTTGCTGATTGCAATGGTCCCTTCTGGTCTTGGAAGCTACGAGTCTATAATCTTAACCCTAACCTACATGCAAAACATTTTTCTGTATGCTCAGGCTGTAGTGGCTGCTTGTGCTAGACACAGCAACTGATGAAATGTGAAGCCATAATTATTATTGGTGTTCTCCGTTATGCTGCTGACATTAATTTGTATTGCAGGAGTGCCCCGGAGCCAGTCAAGGAGCAGGGTCGAGATGCTGAATAAAAGACAACTCCTGCCCCAAAGAGCTTAAACTCTAACTAACTTATAAGACGAGACAACAGGTTGATACAGGCGGAAGTACAAGAAAACAGACACACGCTCTTAGTCAGCATGACAGGCGGTGGTCGCAGCGCACCAGCTGCCGAACTGCTGTCAGTTTTTTTTGTAGGCATTGTCTCAAAGGAAGTTTTTAGGAGTCCTTAAACTTGATTTATAATATAATATAATTGTGTGGCTATAGAGTGATGTACAATTCCTGTTGTCAGAAGGCTTTTAAGAACAGGTTAGACCAGGGTTCTCCAAACTTTGAGACAAGGGCCATATTAGATTCTTGAAGGGGCTTCATGGGTGGAAGCAACTAATATATGCAAATATATGCAAAATCCCTCTCCTTTGCTCCTCTGGCTGCTGCCGCACCCCCACCCCCCTTTTGCTCCTCCATCCGCTGCCACGGGGGCACTCACCTTCCACACATGGGGCTGCCGGCAGCCGCTCACGGAGGGAGAGGTAAGCAGTGGCTTCTCCACATTCCTGCCCAGCTGTAGGGCCGGACAAATTGAAGTCACGGGCTGGATCTGGCTCCCGGGCCGTAGTTTGGAGACCCCTGGGTTAGACAAACAGCTGTCATGGATGGTCTAGATTTACATGGTCCTGCGTTAGTGCCGGGGGATGGACTGGGTGACCTGTTGAGGTCCCTTCCAGCCCTACGTTTCTATGATTCGATGACTGTTTTTGCTGTCCACACGCTTAAGGAAAAGTAGACCTTGTCCTAAAGAGCATCCAGACTAGGCTACAACAGAACATGGGTAGGTGAAACAAGCAACTGGGAATTGGGGAGGGAGGTGGAGAAATAAGGTAGCTGTAAAACAAGCTTATCTTAGCACAGTGAGCGTTAGTCATGGCTTGCCACCTGCCTAGCCATTGTCAGCTGGTGCTACCTTGTAGGGTCAGACAGAGCTTAGAACTCAGGACCTGGCAGGTAGGAGAAGAGGCACCTGCTCTGCAACTCTGTTCTTTACACCTGTGTGTAATTTGTCTGCATAGATACCTGGTCCCTTATTAGGGCACTCAAGCAGTTTACTCTGGAAAATTTGAAGTTCACCTTGGAGAACAGTGTTAAAGAACCAGTCCTGCATGCAAAGAAATATAGCTAGAGAGAGAGAGTATTTGCCGGCATAGGATTAAATTGTAGTTTTTCCTCCTGCTGTTTCATTCTCTGAAGAAGAGCAGTGTGGTCCAGTGAACTGAGCACTGCTCTGGGCAACAGCTTCCGATTCCTAGTCATGCCCTCTCCCAGGGACTCCCTTTAGCTTACCACAAGCCTTCGCTTCAGTGCTTCCGTTTACCTGTCTATGAAATTGGGTTGAGGATTGATACTGAGCTACCATACGGAGTGGTGAGGATTAATTAGGTCCCCCCCCCCCCCCCCCACAGTGATTCACGAGTGTAAAAGCTCTTAATGTCCTGAGTGTCATTATCATTTCATTGCTGCCAGCCAGTATATTTGTTGGTAGATTTCTCCTAGTACCCAGCTGCCTTCTCCTGCGCGATTTATCCAGGGTTTGTGACATCATTATGCATCGTGACTGTGACTCATGAAGTCCGAGACGTGCGTGAGAGGTAAGGCACCGCCTCTCTAGCTCTGGTAGCCCTTGCAATCCCGGGGAGCTGGCGTGCAAAGTTTTAGATCTGCCAGTGATACCATCCTCCCGATCTTGTTTGGCTTGTTCTCTCAAGTGTCACTCTGCTTTTTTTTATTCCACCCTGCCTGGGTGCTTGGGATGCCCTTCCGAAATCTAGTCAGCCAGCTGCCTCCCTCTCTCTGTTCAGATCCCGTATGTGCAGCTTTGCCTACAAAAAAAATGCATGATTCCACCTAGTCCTAGCCTCTTTTAAACTGTGTCATCTTTATAACGTTATGTCCTTCCCTTTTGGTACATGTTGTAATCTCTGGTGTCTGTAGGGTGGCTAGTGCCCGATTTTCGACCAGAAAGTCCGGTTGAAAGGGGGACCTGATAGAATCCAGGCAGATTTACTGACCAGACACCCAAAATCTGGTTACTGGAGATGGAGAGGTGCTGAGTCATTACCCACGGCAGCCTCTACTCAGCCAGGGCTGCTGCCTATCTCCATCAGGCAGCTGCAGCTCCCAGCCCCAGCTACGCAGGTGAGGCCCTCCCAACCCACACAGGCAGTGGGGTGAGGGAAAGAGCAGCAAGCTATGGGGGGAGGGGGAAAGAGGAGTGAATAGTGGGCAGGGCCTCAGGAGGAAGGGGCCTTGGTAATGCAAAATCATAATAAAAATGTAGGCCGCCTGGCGATTATGGGGCAGGGCAGTTTTGCGGCTGTGTTGCTTCACCAGCGACACCACTGCTGTGCTTTGCTTTGCTAGAAAAAGGTGGTGATCTTACTCCAGCTAATTTTGTGCAGTCCCCCCCGGAAAGCAGTCTTAAAGGCTCACATGTTTCCAGCATTACTCTTGTGCTCATTTGGATCTTGGCAGAGTGGTGTTTGTCCTTTGAGATTTTTCTCACCACTTGATCTACTTTTTGCTGACATTTCTCCAGTCCTGTTATGAGCTGCTTCAGAGGAGTGAAATAGTAGTTTGCCTTCTTGAAATTGTTGTTACCGCCCTGTTTAAAAGGTCAGTTTATCCTTTGCTGTAATGGAAGTAAACGGCTATTTCACACGTCCATAGAGTAGTGAGCAGAGCTGCAAGACACTGGAGATGAAACGGGTACACAGTTGTCGTTTTGTTGGGTGAGTTGAATTCCCCTCCCCCCCCCTTCCCTGTCAGCTGAGACATGCATGTTAACTCTTGGAATATTAATTGCTAGCTCAACCTTCAAGCAACTGAGACTCAGGTGAGTTGAATTCTTTTGTTTCAAGACGCTGAGACTCATACATTCTGCTGCTTTCCCATGCAGATAGCTCTTTCTAACTTTTGCAGAATGGAGAACCCCTAAGGATGAGTGTTGCTTACTGGGGAAAACACTGGACTGGCTCTCAGGAGACCTGGGTTCTGTTATTGGCTCTGCCACTGGCCTGCAAGGTGGTCTTGGGCAAGTCACTTCCCCTCTTTCCCTCAGTCTTTTTCAGCCGTAGAATGGGGATGACAAAGACCTCCTTTTAAAGCGCTTTGAGATCTACCGATGAAAGGTGCTAGATAAGAGTGTGTGTGTGGGGGGGGTGTCTTGCCTTGAACATAAAGACCACACCTAAGTTGCTTCATTAATTTATGAAACTTTTAGAACCTAAAACTCAATCCTCGTATTCCTGTTATATGCTTTTACTTGTCTTCCCTGATAGGTAATTCAGTGTGTCTTCTATAGTGGCTTCTGCCTGAGGATCTTGCTTTGCATTGCAAACATTAATGAATTTGTCCTTCCAATCTTTTTGCAAGAAAGCTCAAGATTAGCCCGATTTTATTGATGAGGAAACTGAGGCACAGAGGGGTTAAGTGACTTGCCCAAGATCATACAGTGTTTCTGTGACAGAGTTTAGGAGAAGAGATCAACTTCCCAACTACCAATCCTGTGATTTAGCTGCAAGAGGTAAAATTTTCAAAAGCACCTAAGTGACTTAGCAGCTTAAATATCATTAAAAGTCAGTGGAACTTAAGCTCCTGAGTCACTTGGGTAAAAGTCTCAAAAGCACGTAAGACCATTCTAGATTTCTAATTGCTTGTTGGCTGAGTGAATTTGCCATAAAAAGCCACAGTTGATTAGTTTTGTGTAACCGTACAGTTACAGAGAGAGGCAGCTCCAGCGGCACTGCATTGAACATGCTTTAAGCCCCATCTTACTCTTTGTCATTAAAGGTAAAAGTTTTCCTTGGTGTGCATTGGCAGCATTGGGTTACAATCTGATCCCCAGAGTAGCATGGAATTACTGGTGAATTAGTCCTGTCGCTTTTAGGAGATCACTGATATATGGGATGAAGTATAAAGTGCTATTTATTGAGACACACATGGCTGAGATGATGCACTTTTAAAAATGTCTCTTCTGCAAGAAAAGTAATGAAAAGCAGTTAGAGCTGCTAGGAAGTGGGGAGAACCTTATACAACATGTTTAGTGGGGCATGTGGTGGGTCCCAGCCAGCTCTCACAAGAAGGGAGATTCCAGCTCTGTTCCTGCTCCACTCCTCCCTAAGCCCAACTCTGCCCTCACTCCCTCTCTGCCCCCATCCCTGGTTCGAGCCCCCGCACCACTTTCAGCCCAAGCTCTGCTGCTGAGGAGACATTGACTGTGCAGTAATGGGGGGGAAGGGGCGCAGATAGATTTTCCGTTAATGGTAGCGGGGGCGTGACTGAAAAAGTTTATGCACCACTGTGCTAGAGGAATACAAATTTTAAACACAAGTCAGTGCATCTGTTAAGGATTCTAGAGTATTATGGGAATTAACATATGAATTTACCACACATTGACAGTTATTTTTGAGAACTCAGGCAAAACTGCAGAGGTAGCTAAAGAAAAGCAAATTTGGTACTGAAAAGAGGGGAAATAAAAGTAATCCTGTCAGCTAATGTCCCATAAATCTAACGTCTCTCTGTAATAAAATTGAGACATCCAGTAAAATGAAGGGCTGTACGTTAAAAACTATAAAAGGTCATGCTTTTTAGCACAATACATACTTAACCTGTGGAACTCATTGACACAATATATTGAGTTTAAAATCTTACAGGATTTGAAAGAGGATTAAACGTATGGATTTGAGAACATTCAGATTATTATTCAAATTAAAGTTATATTAAATGTATGTTTATGAGAAATACATGTCCTACTGCTTCAGAGCCTAAGTAACCACTAAAGTGATGAGGGTTAAGAAGAAACCTCCCCCATCAGCAGTTTATTCAGGACTCATCCATTATAGGAATTCTTAGCCCCTTCATCAGAAGCATCTGGTACTGACTGTTGTCATAAACAGTAATAACCTATACACCACTGGAAATTCCTATGTTCCGGTAATAATTGTATGGCTGTAGAGTGTGGGAACCATTACATGTCTAGAATATAATGGAATTGGGACAGATAAGCAGCATTCTTTTATAAAGAATAGATCTTTACAGGTAAACTTTGTTGCTGTTTTGGGTAGAATTACAAAACTTAATAAAGGAAGGGAAAGCAGTGGGTGGTAATATATTTGGATTTTAGTAAAACCTTTGTTACTGAGACTTGGAAAATAATATTCTCAGTATTAAGTAAAATTGGCTTAGCCACCAGTATTATCATTTGACTTGAAAACTGGCACAAGGACCATAAACAAAGGATGATAAACTACAGTGTACTAGTTCAGGGGTCTCCAAACTTTTTGAGATGAGGGCCATGTTAGATTTTTGAAGGGGCTTCATAGGCTGCTGCCGCAGCCCCCTCCTTGCTCCTCCAGCCTCTTCCACGACACCCCCCTTTGCTCCTCTGGCTGCGCCGCAAGGGCACTCACCCCTTTGCTCCTCCAGCCATGCCACTGCTGCGACCCCCCCCTTTGCTCCTCTAGCCGCATGTGGGGCACTCACCCCTCCGCCCATGGGGCTGCCGGCAGCCGCTCGCGGGGTGGAGCAGTGGTGGCTTCTCCATGTGCCTGCTCAGCTGGGCCTGGGGGCCCGGACAAATAGACTCCGTGGGCCGGATCCAGCCCCTGGGCCGTAATTTGGAGACCCCTGTACTAGTTGGGATGGGTGTCAAGTGGGTGGGGTACCATAGATTTAACAGGAACAATGAGATTAAATTTAAACATGCTGAATATCATCCTAAATTTCTTAAAATGAGATGTGTGAGGCCGGGGAATAATCTGCCTCAGGGAAGTGGTGGAAGCCACATCACTTGGAACATATTTTAAAACTAGACTTAACAGAACAGCAACAGATACGCTGTCTGGCAGTGCATACTGTGTTAGCTGAGAGGTAGGGCACCCTGCACTGCAGAGGACATCTGCATGTGTAACTTCTCTGTGATGAACTGGCTGGGTCCACAGGAAAAAACATATTTCCAAATGAATGCCTTAGGGGATGTTAGTGCATAAGAACATAAACACGGCCATACTGGGTCAGACCAAACGCCCATCTAGCCTAGTCTCCTGTCTTCCAACAGTGACCAATACCAGGTGCCCCAGACGGAATGAACAGAACAGGGAGTCATCAAGTTGATCCATCCCCTGCTGCCCATTCCCAGCCTCTGGCAAACAGAGGCTAGGGACAACATCCCTGCCCATCCCGGCTAATAGCTACTGATGGACCTATCCTCCATGAATTTATGGAGTTCTTTTTTGGGCTCTGTTATAGTTTTGGCCTTCACAGCATCCTCTGGCAAAAAGTTCCACAGGTCGACTGTGTTATGTGAAGAAATACTTCCTTCTGTTTGTTTTAAATCTGCTGCCTATTAATTTCATTGGGCGACCCCTCGTTCTTGTGTTATGAAAAGGAGTAAAGAACGCTTCCTTATTTACTTTCTCCATACCAGTCATGATTTTATAGACCTCTAACATATTCCCTCTTAGTCGTCTCTTGACCAAGCTGATAAGTCCTCCTGTGGAAAGTGTTCCATAGCCCTAGCTTACTGAGAATATGGTTTAATCCTGGTCTTCTCTGCCATGACTGAATCCCCATCCTTCGTATGCATTGTTACCCTGGGGTGTATACCATGTGGTTGGCTTGTCAAGTGACTCTGTAGCCCAGGCTGAGAATTCCAATTTGTGATAAGCTTAGCGAATGGAATTAGGTGGAAGCATGTTCCCAAGTTCATTTTCTGTGGAAATTGAACCTGTCTGTGTAATGCATCGGAAGCGCCGTGACGGGGAGCTTCAGCCGGTGTGCATGGCGTTCTGATTTGGATCAATGTGGGTGATAAGGACTCTGAGCTGCCTTTACTGACAATTATGTGTACAGCTTGCTCCAGCTGTAGTATCGTTTTCTCTCCATTCACAACCAGAATGGCTCAAGAAATATCAAGGAGGAGAATCCGCTAGAGGCAGATAAATTACAAGTGATTGATTCTTTCTGTTGCTAGCTAGTTTCTGTTCTTGTGTATTTTCTCAAATGCACCTTCTGGAGAAGCTAGCTGAAGTGGCCCCTTGTCAGCAAACGTTTCCATGAGCTCTGCAGAGCACAGCATGGAAAAGGGATCCGTCTCCATTTTTAAAACTTGCTGTTTGTTTAAACTGATGCTCTCTGCTACATAAATACATCTGGCATCTCTTGTCCACACCATCTCAGCTGCACAAAGATACATGTTTAGACATTGCATGGCAGCTGAGAACATGTCTCCTCCTGTATTCCTGGGGGGAAGTTCCAAGCACTGCTCTATATTACTCCCACTTTGTCACTTAGAGAGGAATTTTCATCCTGATGCAGTGAAATGCTTTGATAAGGGGCAGACACGTTAAATCATGCTGAATTTACAAGTCTGGGGGTCTGTTCTTAGAGTTCTGGATTGCAACTGCTAAGTGTCTGTCTGATTCTGGATCATGATGCATCAGGGATAGATGGGATCCGTATTGTTCTGGTGCAGCAGAGGCCAATGTGCCATTTCCATAGTGGCAGAACAAAGGTAGTGAGGTGTTCACACAGGTTGACATTGATAATCACCGAGTGTGCTGGTGGGGAGGAAGCTTCGAATGAAGTAACATATATTGTGAGGTGACTTCTTCATGTCTGTCCTCAGTGGAGGTCTGTCTCTTCTCCTTGGTCCTTGACAGCTGTCTGCAGTGTGCAAATCTGTGCTTGAGTGGGCAGTGAAAGCCCAGACCAGCAAATCTGCCTCTAGACTCCCATGTGCCAGTCCCCAGTGCTAACCAGCCCAGCCCTGTGGCTAACATCCTGCTTTAAAAAAAAAAAAAAAGAAGTGTGCATGTGTAGTGTTTACTCGGCAACAATGAGATGAACAAGTGGAAGCGTCTTTTCTCTGGATTCTCCTGGGTTTTGTCAGTTTTAAACAAGATTATAATGTGTTTAATGTAGGTTTTTATAGCCTGTCTGAATAATCAGAAGCTACTTCCAAATAAGTTATCGAGAGGCTGAGTGGTGGATCACTTGGAATATTATTTTTGTTGTACTTTGTTAAATCCTTCCCAGCCATGAAACACACCCTAGCCTTGGCTAATCTGAGATCCCCATATAATTTCAGTGGGACAGAGCCAATCATATACCTGAATTCCTGCTGTCTACCAGAAGAAGCAGCAGCCGCACTTGCATTTTATGATGATCAGTCGTCTACTAAGCATTTAACTTGGAAGAATTAGAGTGAATTTGGTTACTTTTGTGTGCTTATCAATTGAGAGAGATGCGCACGGTTCTCTCCTTTTGGATAGTCATGCGGGCCTTCACCTTTCTTATTGTGACTCCCCACCTGACTTTGGTCTGTATTTGGACTGCAGAACTGTGTGATCAAAAGTTGGGGGATTAGGAGTTAATTTTATTTTATCAAGATATGCAGTTATTACCTCAGTTCTTATCCCTCCTCTCTTTCTCCCCCATCCCAAAAGCTTTCAGTGCATTAATCTGAAAGGGAGTTGAAATGTGACTAATGTCCTTAAAGTTCCTGTCAATTTTTTCTTCCCAAATTCATTTGACATGAAAGTGAGAAGTAAACAGAAACCCTGTGTTTAAGCAGATAACTTGGAAAGCCTTTTCCATCACATTTAAAAATGGCCATGTCATGGATTCTGCGAATTGGCGGGTTCTATTTTGTTTTATTTTTTTTTTGTCTGGGTGGTAAATTTTCTTTTAATAATCTCTACGTGGTTTTATGAGGTTTAGGGCTAAGATTTTTTTGAAGGGATGTTAAACCATTCTCAAAAATGACATCTCATTACAGTGAAATTCATCTGCTGAGATTGGAGACATTATAGGCCAAGGGAAACTATGGCTCCAGTTTAAAAATATGATTTCTTTCTATAGGAAGTACTTTTTAATCTTTTTAATGAGAATGGCATGAGATACACAACCCCTTATTGTTTCTGAGAAGTCCTGACATCCAGCCTAACATAATCCATTTTCTGTTAGCTACGAGTTAGAGACTTTAAAAAACAATGTAGACTCTTTTTGGCAAAGCTGTGCATTAATCTTTCATATGCTCAGTGCATCCCCTCCCCTAGAATGAGAGACACTTTATAAAGCTCCATCTCTTTTTCCCAAATGGAGCTGATATCTGGGTGCTGGGCTTGACTTTCCCTTGCATGCTGCCAAGTGTTGGACTCCTGCGTGGCATGTTGAAATGGCAGCATGGGACCTTTCAGGCCACAAATATCCAACCTCTGGTGAAGTTTCCCTTGACCCACTCCCTCCCAGTTCCTGAACCAATCAGCTGTGAACACCACTCACATTGCACAGAGCAAATAGAAGGGACTGAGAGAAGAAAGGAATGTGCATCTTTTCCCCCTGCGTTTACATATTTTGGATTGTTTCTATCCAAGAAGAAAGTGAGGGGGAACATGGTCATCAGTGCAGGTTGAAATCTTAATTTCCTAGATATATCCCCAGGCCGTGCATAAAATGCCTTCTTGCTCTCTCTTTAACACTGGTTTGTGATGATGCTTTGCCCTTGGGCTCCAGGCTGCTGGCATGCACTAATTCTGGTTTGCCTGGGGAGAGAAAAGACTCCTCTCCCCCGATTTCCTCCGCCTTCAAGAGACAGCCATACTAATTGAGCTCTACTTTAGAGGAACTAATGAAAACAAAATAAAAATGGGATTCAGAGGTTAACTGCCAGCTTTAAATGCATATGAAAATACTTAAGAATAATGGGATTTTCTTTTTTTAATTTTGGTTAATGGAGTAGTAGATTTTTGAATTGATTCTATTAAGAATAAAACTGTCAGTTTCAAACCTGGGGAGGCAATTATGGGTTATTTAGTTGACAGGGTATTGTGTTAATCTTGGCTCATTCCTTCCATGTTCATCCTTCTCTAGAGTGTTACGTGCAGGGAAGAGTGGAGGTGCTAAAGGACCAGGTCCTGGTTTGTAAAGCCTTCAAGAAAGAATTCACTCTAGGTTTAAGAAAATGGTGATCTTGTGTGTGCATCACGTCCTGTGTCGTGTCTGTATGTTTCTGTTAGTGAGGAAGAGGATGGAATACTTCATCTGCCTTGGCCTCAGCACAAGGAGGATTCACAGTTTTCTCTTAATTTAACGAGACTAAAACTAATATCCCAGGGCTTCCCGTTATGTAATGTATTTATTTGAATGGGCCTGATTTTCAAATATGGGTTCCTAAAAGTATGCACCTAAATAAGTTGCCTGACTTTTTCCATGCTAGCCAATAGGACCTGCAGGTCTGCAGCTCCTCTGAAAATCAGACATATTGTGTTACTTAAATACACATTCAGATTCCTAACATGGGGCACCCAGGTCTGAAAATATTTTGGCCTGTTTGTAGAGAGCTAGACAAACGTAATACCCAGCCGCAGCCTGGCAAACTGTCTTTTGGCTGAGTTGCATGATTATAAAAATGGAGAGCATAGCTCCCTAAACCTTTGAAATCAAAATAATGCCTTTTTGTTTGGTACTGGTTGAGCATAGCTTTAAACAGTGACACTTAAACCCCAGAAAAACACAATTGTCTCATCAGTGAAAGATATAGAAGAGGCAGTTTCCTCCACTGGGCTCTCCCCCAACTGGCTGAGCTTCCTTTGAGACCATCCCTCCATGCACAATCCCAATCTAGCTCTGGCTTTCTTCTGCCGCCACACTCTGACCTTTCACTCTTTGGGTAGCAGGGGGATGGAAATGAATGGAGAGACCCAACCAGTCTGTAACCTGGTGAATGCAGAACCCTCTGCTCTGTCGGTTGTTCCTGTTTCTTGTGTGAATGTTTGTTCCTGTAAAAATCCACTGCATACACGTGTGTGTTTGTGGGGTGGAGTGTTCTGAAGGTACAAGGATGGCAGAGGAAGCAGCCCTTGGTGGGCAGAGTGACTAGTGTTGCCAACACTCGAGGACTGGGAATTGGCATCCATCTCCCGATGACTACTGAAAGCAATTCAGGAGATTTTAATAGGATATTTCAAGAAAATGATATTATGTCATGTCATGTTGGGAAAAATAATCTCCTTGATATAGCTTCAGTCAAATTTAGCAATCCTAGGAGTGACCCAGAAGACAGGGCACCAGATTTGGAGATGGGAGATCTCGATTCTAGTCTTAGCTCTGCCAACGACTTGCTGGGTGACCTCTGGCAACTCACGCCCCTCCTCTCTGACTCACTTTCCCCTCCCTCCCTCCATCTGCATTATCTGTTCAGAATGTAGGCCTGGACTGTCTCTTACTATGTGTATCTACAGTATCTAATAAATTGGCTCCAGGTTGCAGGTGGGGCTTCTAGGTGTGACTATAGCTCTTGCTCTCTCATCTGTTCATCTGAGGTTTTGTACCACACTCACCAGCATGGCCAGCATCTCAGCTGCTGACAGCAGAAGCTGAACCAAGAGTTTGGTCCAGCAATAAGGGATATGCGTCACTGGATAAAACCTTTTCTTCTTTACTTTTTTCAGATAAGTTTATTGCTTGTCTAGAATAGACCTTTCTGTTTCAATATTTGTATTAGACTATTATAGGACACCTCTAATAAGGTGAACTCATTATGTAAAGTGTGTTAAGTAGCCAATAATCACATGATACATAGGTGTAAGGAATTATGCCAGTCTCTCTCACTGGACAGAATAAATCAGCACTACTGAAATATCGGAGGCGTGCTAGTTAGACTTTCTGATTCACCATCTTCTATGGTGGACAAAAAAAGCAGGCTCGTGTCTAATACAGCCCCATTGCTGATTCATTGCATGTGAGAGGAAATTGGAGTATACAGCAGTGTATGGTAAAGTGGAGAAGAGAACGTAACTAATGAATCAGGCCTGTTGGACTGATTCATCTGTCAAATGACTTCAGGTGAAAACCTTTCACCAGACGGTCAATGATTATGTAGTCGAGCAGGCTTGTCAATGGAGTGTTATAGAGTTCTGCACATATAGATGACGTTTGTAAGTTTAATTCTTGGTGGCACTGGATCCTTTATGTTAGCATATGGGCTACTTGACCAACCAGGCTGACAGAGAAAAGGAACAAAGAAAAACAATAACTCAAAAGTTTAAAACAAGAGGTAGGAAAATCTCTCTCAGTGCAATGCAGTTCAGTCCAGTGGAACTTTATTGATGTGGCAAGCTATACAAGTGTTACTGAAGAGCAAGGTAAAGCCAGAGTGGGCAGGTCTCGGTGGGGTTTTATCCTCTATTCATTGTTGTCCATTCCTGATCCAGTGACCAGTTGCTACGAAGCACACTGCCATCTCTGCTGTCTCTCCTCTTTCTCCTAGGGTCAGGATATGACAGCTGTATCTTTATTGTGGTAGGTCTTTGTGAAAATACCCCTTCAAATAAGCATTCTAGTTTCATAGGTTGAATGTGATTCTCTGCTGAAGGTACTACACTGAGGCATTGGAAATACCTACACAGAATATGTTTAACAAGACAACTAGCAGGCAGGTTCCAGGGAAATAACCATCAAACACAGAAAACAATCTATAGAATCTTCTTAAACAAGGAAACTTCTGTAGGATTTAAGAATTGCTCTGGCTGAGGTGTGAACCTGTCTCTCCAAATTCCTGCCTATGCAGCCTGCATGTGTGAGCTCACCTAGGAGAGTGTATATGTCATCCTGGCTTGAACGTTTGAAATCCGCCTCTGTTTTTGGGCAACCAATGTCAAATTCCCAGGGTTCTGTTTTCAGAGGTGCTGAGCTGCAGGTCCCATTGGTCTCACCCAGTATGGCTGTTCTTAAGTCAATGGCTCATCTAGCCCTGTCTACCGATGGTGACCAATGGCAGGTGCCCCAGAGGGAATGAACAAAACAGGGAATCATCAGTGATCCATCCCTGGTCACCCATTCCCAGCTTCTGGCAACTGAAGTAAAGGGATACTCTGCACCTCTGAAAATCAGGCTCTTTGAGCACGAAAAAAGGGAGGCACCCATAATTAGTGAGGGAGTTCTGAAAAGTTGGGGCCTTGTTTTTAGCAGTTAAAGTGGTGCCCGTGCCTTTTGGAATAGGACTGAGGCCAAGTCTACCCTAGGAAATCAGGTTGGTCTGAGTAAGTCACTCAGGGATGTGAAAAATGAGTTATACCGGCACAGCCTCTGGTGTACACAGCACTGAGTCGACAGGAGAATTCTCCCGTCAGCAAAGCTTCTCGAGGAGGAGGATTGATAAACTATGCTGATGGGAGAAGCCCTTCCATTGGTGTAGGTTTTGTCTTCACTGAAGTGCCACACAGGTACAGATGCTCTAAAGAACCTCTACTGACTTTCTCTGTGCAGTGTGTGGGTGACTTGGAGCTGCTCCTTGTCCTTATTCATCAGAGTGTCTCATGTGGAAATACTGTTCAAAGGCTAGTGCACAAGCAAAACTGGTTAATTTAAATAAGTAAATTCCTATCTCTGGTAGTAGGAAGATGAGATTTCCAGAAGAGCCTCTGTGGGATATGTTGGAAACTCCGACACTCTCACCGAACCAGGGTGTTTTTCTAAGAGTCCATACTACCATACAGATGAAATTTTTCATACATACTTAAGATTTCATGGTGGGATGTTATACCTGTAGCCGTCTGTACTTCTGCCACCTTCTCATTTGCTTATGATGCCACTGTAGCCATCCAAAGGTAGGAAGATAAGGCAGTTGAAAAGACGGTTGTCTCTTTATTTTATTCTCCCTGGTTGCTTACAATAGCTGCAGCCTGTCAGTCATATGGTGATGGCTCATTTTTACCAAACTGCCAGGATATTGCCTCATGTTCCATCTCTGTTCTCCCCTTGTAGATTTTTTTAAAAATTTGAATAAATATTCCTCCCTGATAATGGCAAGTACCTGTAGGCGTAGGCTAGAATTCTTGTCCTCAGAGTTTCCCTTCCATACAATAGATTTCCCACTTCAGCTTCCCAGGTCACTAAGCTACTGTCTGTCCTTGTTCTGAGTTCTCCATCACATGTGCTTTTCTGTAGCCACCTGTATCTGTGACAGATGGGAATTTGTGTAGGAGTATTGCCTAGCGACCTCACCTGTGAAAGGGGCCCTATTGTACTAGATGCCTTACAGACGCGCACAAAGCAAGGGGCTGTACCTTGAAAAGGTCACACTCCAAGTAGACAAGGCCAATGAAGTGCAGGAGAAAGGAAATCTCATTATTCTCATTTTACAAATGGGAAACTGAGGCACAGAGTGGTTTGCCCGGAGTCACACAGGGTCTGTGGCTGAGCCAGGAATTGCACTCATAGTTTCCTAATCCTAATCCAGTGCCTTAACGACAAGACCATGCTCCCTCTTTTTGGTCCATGTCCAATCCTGGGGTGTTTTCGTTTTAATGCTGCGAGCTTGTCATGCATAGAAATCACCAGCAGCAGGGGTTTGAGTGTGGGGCTCAGAGCTGAGGCATGGGCTTTGGACAGCACTTGTCTCAGGGCGCTTCCTGAAAGTGGGGACATGTTCCTCCCTCTCTCCCTCAGTTCCTGGCTCTGTGTGCTGTCTCCGCTCACACTACAGATAGAGTTTTTAAATTATTTTTCTCTTTTTTTTGCCGACCGTGTAAAGCTGAAATAGCGCATGTTAAATGTGCATAAGATGCGACTCACCTGTATACTTCTAATATGGTGAGAGCATCAACCCTTTGAAAGCCAGACTTCCAGTGCAATTGAGCATATTTAGATGAGATGACCTAATGGAAATATAGATTGCAAAATTGCACATGTACTTTGTTTGTAGTATACACTTTTGAAAAGGAGGTTTTTTTACCCCTGGAAGCAGTTATAGAAATACAGTCATCCTATCTAATAGTATAAGAAGTTTGAGAATATTTTGTTTCAGTTCTGGACATTTATAAAGTTAAGGGATATTTTATTTTAAATAAGACAAGGAAGACTTTGTAGCACCTTAGAGACTAACCAGTTTATTTCAGCATAAGCTTTCATGGGTGATAGCCCACTTCATCAGATGCATAGAATAGAACAGAAGTAAGATGCATTTATTTTAAATCTGATTTTTAACCTGACAATGACAGCTGAATGAGTGATGTATTTAATTTCTACTCCAGACTGGGAAGTTAACAATGGCAGGTTTTTATCACGTGGTGTTTGCTACAATGCAGTAACTTCTCTGCCTTTCAGTTCATCAGTTCGAGAAGTCTGGTACCAATTGCTGGTGTGGAAGTTGGTAAAAAGTCCTAACATACTGCAATAAAACTAACACAGCTGAATGGCAGATCAGTGCCCTCCCACAATGACCCCAATCAGTTTGTATTAGCTACCAAATGCAGCTAAATACTGGTACCTTCCTCTGAGCCCCACCACTGTCTGTTGCACTGAGCCATATCCAACTGTTGCTAGCATCTGGGCTATACCTCACTGCGTTGCCAGCATGTTACAGATGAGTGACAGGGGAAGTCTCAGACCTCGAAAAAGAGCTAACCAGTTTCTGGGGGCAGTAAGGTCGGACCACTTGGCAAGTACTTGGGCTTAATTTTCAACTGATTAATTCTTTTCAGGCTAGATAAACATTTAGTCCTCTGTCAGGCTGAAAGACGGATCCATCTGTTTCTTCCTGGCATGAGAAAATGTTATAAAACCCTTGGAAATACTCCTGGATTTGTGGATGGTAAGAGAGTGATTCTGAAATGGCCTAAACTGGGAAACAAAATGAATGTGTCTCGTCATAGGGTACTGTGCTTCTTCTGACCAGTAGCTTGGGTCGGTGCAAACCAAAATTGAAAACAAATTGAATGTAGAAGATGAAGGCTGATTGAGCATTCTTTCCCAGTTTCATTAATCAGGAGTCAAATTAAAGCAGAGTTATTTCAGAGGCTATTAAGGAAGATAAGAATCTGGATTAAAAACCTTTTAGTGAGGGAAAAAAACGTGACTGATGCTTTGAGGGATGGCGAGGTAGTTTTGTGAGGAACGGCAGATAATCAGCCCTTTTCTTGAGCAAACTCACTGGAACTGTGGCAATGGTTATACATCAATAATGCCTGCTCCCCACCAACATCCCAGACGCTTTACAGTCTGGGTTCAGACTGAACCACAGGACACGGACAGCTCTAGTAGTACTAACTCGCTCTTGGAGGAGCCTGTGTTCTTTAATCTGATGGTCTAGTGTTTCCTGTACACCCATTGGACCTGACAGCAACACACCTTATGAGAGAGGTCTCTAGTTCATGCCCTTTTGACTGAGAAATTCCCAAATAAGCGAAGACCCAAGTGTTCTAATTAATATTGACATTAATTAAGACTAGAGAGAAAAGCTCAAGTGAAAACAGAAATGGTTTGCGTAGCATGTCTGACCGGACACTCTGCAAAAGCCCATCTTGTTAGGCCTAGTTTAGGGTTAGCTCCAGTGAACAAAGAATACCTTGTGTTTGTGGAGAATGCCTTTTCTCCTCGGGCCCTTCCTGCAGAGCAGTTTGTCAGAGACCCATCCTTTGTGGCATCTGTTGTCCCTGGCTTTACTTACCTCTCTCAGCCCTCGTACACATTTCAGATTTCATTGGATCTGGCTTATTCTCATAGAATGTATTCTGCCAAAAAGAAGTGGTGGTTCCTGGGGTAGTCTGTTGCCAGCTTAACTCACAATTGTGCTAGTGCTGCAGATGTCAGCATGATGATATCAGTTACTGCTGTCCCATTCTGATGTGCCTCTTATATCCCCAAATAAGCATCCCCTCTTCTTCAAGTCTGTCTAGCTGTGGTGCCGGCCTTACTGACCATGTTTTGGCATGTTCGTTGTTTTGCCTGGGGAGGTGTCACCCTGTAAAGAGTAACTGATAGTTAATATTAATTCTAGCATTTCAGCCTGAATGAATCACAGGCAGCTTAACTGACCTATAACAATGAGTGGTGAGGGAGTAGCTTTCTTTAGGGTAGAAATCTAGTCATCAGCATTGGCTGACCTTCGATACGTGGCTGATGTCTGCCGGGGAAAAAGTTATTGACGAGACTTAAGATTGCCAAACAGTCCAATCTGTGCCGTACAGATTTTTCTGCGTATGTAACAGGTGGTTGTTTGGACAGAGCACAACTGCTGACCGGGATGCTGTACACATTCCTTCCTCTGCTGTTTCTCAGCCTCTTGAGCAAGCCGATTTCCTTCAAAACAGTCTGAGGCATGGTGCCTGATGCATGGTGTGACGCCACTGAGTCTGTTGCCAGCCAGCTTTTCCCAATTCATGGGGTCAATGCCTCCCTTCTTAAGATGTACTTTCAGGGCTTCCTCATATGTTTCCTCTGTCCTCTGTGGGTCCTCTTACTATGACTGAGTTGAGAAAAGAGGACTTGCTTCAGAAGACGTGTGCAGATGGCTGATGCTCAATGACCAGCCCAGCAAAGTTGATGTTTCATAATCTTCACCTCAACACTGGTGATGTTAACAGCAGAAGGAATGCTGGTGTTAGTGCAACGACCTTGCCATCTGATTGGCAGCACTTCTGGTACCACTTCAGACACTTTGGGCTTCGGTTTGCCACCCATGTCTCACGTCCATAAAGAAGAGTGGGGATGACTACTGCATTGCAGGCTAGGGTCTTAGTTTTCATCCACAGATCTCTGTCAATAAAGACACGACAAAGCAACTTTCTGAAGGATGCGCTGGCACAATTCTAGTAGGAGCTTGGAGAAGACTGAAATCACGTGTCTATAGTAACTTTTGACACTGCAGTAGGTTATTCCAGTATCATTATTTGTATTGCAGTAGTATCTAGAGGCCCCAACCAAGACTGGGACCCCCTTTCACTGGGCACTGTGCTGTAGGAGACAGATCCTTCCCCAGAGAGCTTACTGTCTAAGTAGACAAGATGGAAGAAAGAGTGAGAAGGGAAGTGACTTGCCCAAAGTGAGCCAGGACCAGAATGCAGGTCTTGGAGTCCCAGTCCCCATGTCCTATGCAGTGGACCAATATGGCCCTAATAATGACCTAGGCTTTAGACCATTGGTCTACCCATGTTCTGAGTAGCTAATTGCTTTCCAAAGAGGGATGTGAAATTTGCATTGTAACAAGTATACATTCATCATTAACTTTGGCATGAATGTATTAAGGGTTAAAATCTATGCACCAACATGGCTTGGAGGAAGGCAGGTGCAACTCACAGGCAAAGAAGCCCCGCAGCTTGCTAGTCTGTTCCAGGAGATGCAGCAGCATGACTTACCACCCTCATAAATAAGACCTCTTACCTGTTGCAAATGTCTGATAGCTAAGTCAAAGTTATTCCTAGTATAAACTCTTCTTGACAACAGAAGGGCGATGTCATCGCTTCTTCAGAGGCACGGGTGACAGTTGGAAGGATGCTTGTTTTATGATATTCAGTCTTGCATTCAGACTGAAATACTTAGGTTGATTAACACATCAGGGGAAATGTCTTCCTCTGTATTATGGTATCTCTGCTTGGACCAAAATGATGGTTAAAATTTTGCTATTTGGTTGCTCCCAGTTGTTTGTCTGTCTGTTGGTTTCTCACAGGGTCACTTCCATATCTCCTTCCATGTGACCCTCTGTGGATGGTGCGACTTCCCACATCTTCTCCATGAGCCCCTTCCTGGTTCGCAGTTAAGTTTATCTCCAAAACCAACTATAATGAATCAAGTAGATTTGTATATAAGTGGGCTGTTGTTTCCATTTCCTTTTCTTTCACCTGTCTCCTCGTCTGTTCTTAGATTGTGAGCACCTCTGTGCTGGGCATGCTTTCTTCAGTGTTTGGAAGTCATCTGTAACACAGCGAATGCTACTGTAAATGAATAATAGTCGGTTCTTCATATCGGACACAGTGGCCTCAGGGCAAATCATCAGGATTTAGCATTTGATCCTATATTTTAGGGCAAACCATTTATGCCCTTTGGATACACGCTTTAAGTCAGATTTTGACAAATGTTGGGCTTTTCAATGTGGAATATTTTTTTCCAGGTAATTACTCATACATTTCTGTATTATGGAAAAGAGGGATTGGCGGTAAGGTGAGTCAGCTGGGAAATGCAATAGACCTTTTGGATTTGTGGTGGGATATATTTGCCTCTTAATATCTGCTTAATACCAGATTCCCAATAATCAAGAGGGAGCTTGTACCACCCAATACACTGTGCCTCCATAGCCAAGCTGGAGTCTTGTGCATGCTAATGAGACTCTGGCTTGTCTTTTTCCCCTCCTAGGGTGTTTGTTTCTCAAAAAATAATAATAATAATAAAATAAATGTAATCGGCTTCCTCAGTCACTGTGAATTTATTTACTTCAGCTGCTTTTGAGATGATCAGAATTAACTTGTTTTGTATTGAATAAGTACCACCTTGAGGTATCATAAAGATGTCTGGTTCAGTCATTTCAGGAGGTGTCTGTATTCACTCCTTATGGCTGCACTCATCTGTGGTTTTTAATCCCGGCCTTGGCAAAGTATTTTATTTTTTTTAAAATGTAAATTCTCTTTCTGACACTATAGAAGTTCTTGCCCTCTAGAGCAGTGTGGTGAAGCTTTGCAATTTGTGGTATGACTTAGAGGCCTTCTTTCCTAGTAGAGGAAATCTCTCTGGCTTTTATGTTTGATTGTGTTACATGAAAGAGAGCCAATAAAAAACCACGTACAACATATTGTATATGTCGCTAACCGCACATACCACGAACCTCTAAACTGATGATAATTGTCTTGCATAAGTAGTAGTCCGTTTCTTAGTCACTTATCAAACAAACTTGCATGGGGGGTGGGGGGAGAGGCAGCAACTGATTTACCTCCATATAGTCTTTTCTTCACACCCTGACTACCCATGTTAACAATGGGACTTGTTCTGGGACTAACATTAAAATCTCTTCTTTAACTAGCCAGTATGTGGTGCTCATAGAGGGGGGGAGGCTGGAGTTGTTGCCACCCACACGATGCACATGGTCTCCACTGGCTTGGTAAATGGCATTCCCTTGAGGCAGGATCCTCAGCATGGTTGTGAAATGTGCTGAGTGGGATGTCAGGGATGGGATGGTGGTCTGTCGTTAATCAGTGATTCCTGAGAACTGGGTCGATTTGCATGAGATTTACAGAATCCAGGCTAGAGTTGGCATGCTGTTTCGCTTCCATTTGGCTAATAGCCGAACTTCAGTGAGCTGGTGAGAGGCCTCCGTGAAGTAAGTTACCATGGGACTGCCATGTATTGGAAGAACATCTGTGGTCAGCATCTTCTCTGCTTCGTTGTACCCCTGATATCTGACTGAGGCCCCTGGAGTGCTAGCTGACCACTGCAGCATCTGTGTCTTGCTCTGTCCACCAGGCTTGTCTGAAGAAGGGATTTACAGACAGACCTAGGAAGGTCTTAAAGGTCACAGCTGTTAAATATGGGAAAGTGAAAAAAGGGCACAAGGCTTGAACTTGGCACAAGTGCAGCAGCCGCTTGTCCAAACGGTTGATGGTTTCCAAGCTGCAGACCATTCTGGGAACAAATAATTTCACTTGCTGTGGAACAACACCTGAATTTCATAGTCATTTATCAAATTAAAACCTAGTGAATTCAAATATAAGTAACTGCAAGAGTCTCTCATCCTCTAGACTGGAAACAGAGATGGGAGGGAGTCGGGGGGAGGGGGGGCTTACAGGAAATGCCAATATTTTTTTCATCAAAATTTGTATGGATAAATATTTTATTATCTGTTAAGTATGAGCAGTGCGCTCAGGGCTGTAGAGGACATAAAAGAAGATAGAGCCTCCTTGAAATCTTAAATCATCTTATAATTTAAAGTGAACTTAAATATTCCTTTTAAACCTATTTTTAAAAGACTACATTAATAATTTGGGGGGGAAATGTGGAAATGCCAGCAGCTCTATCGCTCTACATGGCTTGTCAGTTACTCTGTGGAGGCTGCATTCTTAACTGAGATGGACAGTCTGTTGCTCTTTCAGTACATGCGGGATTGTAAACCACCTTGTTATCCTTCTGCCTTAGCAAGAGGGATTTATTAGTGCTAAACTGCATGGCGGCTCCCTGCCTCCCCAGTCTGTTAGCCAGCCAGACAAATCCCTTAGGACCCTGCCAGTCTAACTTTGGCTGAACCTCAGTTCCCAAACTCTCCAGAAGCATCTCCCTCCATCATCTAGCCCCTGTTACTGATGCCCGCAGATATACCAAGTCTGCTGTGTCCAGAGAGACAGAATATACACCAGCTTGTTGCCTCAGCTGAGGATGCTTAGCTCACTTTCCTATCACAGGCCTGCAATGAATTGATAATAAAATATGAATAAGTTTATGGATAAAGAACAGAGATTAGAGTGACACCAAGCAGAGATAACAGAAACAGAAAATGGTCACAAATAAAAGTATAACGTGCTTATGAGACAAAGAGTCTTGTAGCACCTTTAGACTAACAGATCTTAGGGATCTCAGATCCCACTCAAGCAAAGACTTGCACACTGCAGAGAGTTGTCAAGGACCAAGGAGAAGAGACAAGGATGACTCCCCAATATGCCAACCTCTTCATGGGCCACATCGAGGAAGAATTTCTGGAAGAGTGCACCATAAAACCAATGAAATACCCAAGAGCATCCATTGATAATCTTTTCATCCTCTGGGGAGATGACCCGAACTCTCTAGTAGATTTCCATCACAACTTCAGCAACCACCACCCATCCATCAAACACTCTCCAGACCACTCCTACACCAGCATCAACTTCCTGGACACCACAGTCCGCTTCAGACAAGAAATCCGATGAAGTGGGCTATTGCCCATGAAAGCTTATGCTGAAATAAACTAGTTAGTCTCTTAGGTGCCACAAATCTTCATCGTTTTATTTATAGATCACCACTCTTACTTTCACAGATGCAGTAACCATGACAAACACAGCAAGAAATCTGTTATCTACAGCTAAACCCTCAGATACCACAGAAAATGCTCCAAAGATGAAGTCCAGGATACACACATTAACACAGTTAAAACTGCCTTTCCCAAACAAGGACTCTCCACCAAAGTAGATTGCATCGAGAAAAGGGCCACCCAAATATTTTGAGAAAACCTACTTCAGTACAAGGGGTGAAAACCTTCCAACAGCACACCCCCTAATTGGCACTTACCACCCCACACTGGAACGTGTACAAGTTCTCATTAAGCACTTACAACCCATGCTCCATGGGGATCTCATCCTGAAAAACATCTTTCCCAAACCTTCTCTTCTGGCCTTCTAACAACCCCCCAACCTAGCCAAGCTCATCATCAGAAACAAGCTCCGCACAGACCAGGACCCACCAACTCAAAGCAGTACCAGATCCCACCAGAGCAACACATACAAAATCTGTAGATATATTTCCATTGCTGTGAGCATCAAATCTCCCTGCCCCGCCCCACAATACGCCTTTCAAGATCCATAGGTCCTGCATGTGCCCATTGTAACATGCAGTGTATCTCATCCAGTGCACTAAATACTCCAATCGCAACTGTGCAGGTGAAAACAGTCGCTGTGCTATCAAATGAACTTTCATGGAAAAATAAGACAAACAGCATATCTCCTGTGGGTGAACACTTTTCACAAAACAGTCACTCCATATCTGACCTCTGTGTCCCCATCCTAAAAGGAAACTTACATAACACCTTCAAAAGACAAGCCTGGGACTTGAATTTCATAATTCTGCTAGACACAAAAAAATCATGGACTTAATAAAGTCACTGGATTTATGGCTCATTCCAGCAATCTGTAATCCACAAAACCTATGACTGTAATGGTGATAACTGCCAATTTCCCCTTGAATAATCTCTTGCAATGTGTGTTAACTCCTTATCTTTTTCACCTTGTGTTTAGCTGTGACGTGCTGAGTACCTTTTGCAGGCCCGAGGAAGAGCTATATATAAGACCAAAAATAATGTGTCTTTCACCAGCAGAAGTTGGTGCAATAAAAGACATTACCTCACCCACCTTCTCTCTCTAGGACAAACATGTTTATCAACTCAGTCCCCAAAATATATTTTAAGAACATATTTTCAGCACACATCACACAAAGATGTTAATGACTGGAGTGTCACCAGCTTTCATTTGCTATTTCACATGATACTTCACAAAGAAATACTATGACAGCAGTGCATTAGGTGTAGTGAGTATGTCAGGCGTGCTAGGTGTTACAAAAAAGTGTGGGCCCTCTGCTAGTTGGCACTGAGGGGCTCTTGGAGTCGCGGTCAGGAACACTTTCCTATTGGTTTCAGTGAGGAAATCAAACTCAACAAACTCTAGACCCTTTCTGCCCATAAACCAGCCAACCAATTGCATTTCAAAGAGAACTACGCTTACCCCCCCCAAAGCAGCTGAGGCACACTGCAATTTGCCTCAGCACAGCAATCAAAGTTAACTGCTGTCCTCATGCAAGGCTATGGGGGGTTTGTTTCCACCAAGTTTGAACTGCTCAAAGAGCAACTTCTGTGGACAGTTTTTTTGCTTTCTTTCTTGCTTTCTTTCTTTTCTTTTCTTTTTTTTTTTTTTTTTTTTTTTTTTTTTAAAAAAAAAAAGCCCTTTCCATTGTTGTTGGTGAGAGTGGATGGGGTTTGAAGCTTTGCCTTAAAAGTGAGCAAGGAGAATGAGAGAAGTCAGGAAAACAGCAGATGTTTTGAGGCAAGGAGAATAAATGACCGAAGAAACCAGATGTCCTGGAGAAAGTCACAACACAACATGGCAATTTTTCAGTGCACACAAACCCCTCTACCCTTCAACTAGTATCTCAGACCCTTCTGGAGAGAGAGGGAGTATTTTCTAGAACTGTGTATGTTGTTGTCTTTGTCAAAGAGATGAAGTTAGAGTTGCTGTGGGATCCATAACTGAATTTCCTAGAGGGTTTGTGTGTTTAAAACGGGGAAATGTAATCAGGGGACTTGGAGCTGGGCCTCCTGGATTCCATTACCAGCTGTGCCCAGCCACTAACCCGGGTGTCCTTCAGCAAATCACTTAACTTCTCTGCGCCTGTAAAGTGGGGTGAACATTTTCCTACTCCATGGAGGTGTTTGTAAATTGCTTTGAGTTTCATGAATCAAAGGTGCTGTAGAAATGTGTTTTATAATAACCTTGACCCTGGCACTGCATTTAATTTCCAGAGTGTTCAAAATAAAGGATCCCAACTTAAATAAAATAAATAAAATGCTCACACCATGGGAAACATGATTAGAGCCAGCTAAGTGCTCTGTGTGTGTGTATTGAGCATGCAGTCACTGGACATCAGCGCACTTTTATTGGTTATTTTTGTATTCTGGCAGCCCCTCCACATACTGGTTGTTTCCCATACACGTATGCAGCTATTGTGCCGCTGTTAAGCTCTCGTAATCTAAATATGTATTTCAGTGTGCAGCCTACCACTGCACTATAAAATGGTGTGGTATTAGGACAAGCGTCTGAAAGATTTTTTTGAAACTGTAGAATACCACCATCCTGGGGTAACTGAAAGGCTTGAATAGACTCTCGTACCAAACCACCCAGAAAAAAACATCTGGACTGAGAAACTTCAGCCCAATGAGTGGATTGTTTCCTCTCTGGAAAGTTTAATCTACAGTTGGAAGCAGGAGCTGGGCCTTTTTCCTTGACCATAATAGCCACTGCAGATCTATTAATGCTCAGAATATACCAGAGGTTTGGATCTGAAATAAATGCTTTGAATAGCCAGTGTCCATCTGCAGAATTCTAGCATCTGCATGCAACTAGGTAGGAATCAGTTTACCCTGACTGGACACTGGAAATACAAAGAGAACACCATGACAGTAACAGTGAGCCTCTACTGTGTTGAACTATAACCTGTGAAACAGCAGAGAACCCAGGAAGCCTTGGATGTGTTTCTGTCTGGCCTGGTCAACACGAGAAATTTAAGTCGGCTTAATTGTGTCACTCAGGGGTGTGAATCCACGCCCGTGAACGGCAGAGTTAAACCAACCTAATCTCCGCTGTAGACAGGGCTAGGTCAATGGCAAAAATCTTCCATCCGTCCAGCTACTGCCTCTCTGGGAGTTGATTTTACCTACGCCAGTGGGAGAAACCCTCCCATCATCATAGGTACTGTCTACCCTGAAGTGCTACAGTGGTACCGCTGTCGCATTTCCCATGTAGACAAGCCCAGAGTGTGTGTCTGTGGAGTGGGGAACCAAAGAAGTGTAGACGTGGGCAGTGATCCTGACTAGCTGTGCCCTGTCTTGACTGAGGGGCTTGTTCTGTGTGGCTGGGGAAAGAGGTCACCATGCTGAGAAAGTGGAGTGTGGGCTGGTGGGGGAAATTGCTGCCTATATTTTTAAACTCTTGGCTCCTACTTTGCTTTTCCGTTGGCAGTGCTGAAGCAAGAGTTCCTCCGGCAGGTTTTTTAAAATTTTATTTTATGAGAATAGTCGGTTACGACTCCCCAAGTGCTGTAAAAGTTAATGTGATAGTCTCTTTGCGCCTGTGCTCATTTTTATAATTTTTTATTTTATGAAACAGGACAGGGAGCTTAGTGACTTATTACTATTCATTTCGTTTCAATGCAGTAAATATTGATTCAGTTGGGGGTTTTCAATTTAAACCACTCGGCGATTATATAAAATATTACTAGCCTCTGAAATTATGCTTACCGATCTCTTTGGCTGCTCATTAAGGAAGGAGTGCAATTTTTAGATCCCTTTGCTTTCATCATTCTAATAAATGGGCTGAGCTACAGTTTTGCACGGAAGGGGCTGTAGACTCAGCTAGCAGGGGCTTGACAGCATGGATGCGGCTCTTAATTTGGAACCACTTTCAAAGGATTTTTTATCTTTTAGTTTGAGACATGTAGGTCTCTTCCTTCGATTCTTCATCCGTGGCGGAGCATGTGAATGACAGCCAGTATAAAGAGAGCTGGCTTGCCACTGCACCGTTAGAAGTCAGATAATGTAGGCGTCTCCCTCCGATGAGTCCCAGGATTTTGCGTGAACTAAAGGGTCCTGTTTACAGGTGTCATGGGGAAGAAGAGGGGAGGCACAAAAAGAGAGAGCGAAATCTGACTGGTATAATTAGAAATTGTAGAATGGCGTCTTTAGCGGTGGAGTTATTGTTTGCTGCAGGCCACATACTGGCGATCAAAATTTTCATGACAAATCGCTACGTGAAACCAGTTCAATCAACTCCTGAAGTGCTGCTTCAACATAGTGCTGAGGCTGTAGAAGTGTATGTAGCTGGGAAATGGAGTTAAATAAGCATTCAGACTGTTTCTGAGATGACAGCGGGGTGGGTGTGTAGTCAAATAGTGTGCGAGGGCCATTTCCTGTGTGGTGGAGGGGTTCCTCGGAGTCCTATGGGACTTGGCATTTCCACCTGTTTCACATCCCTTCCATTGTCCAGGTATCCTGGTGCACCCTCCTGGAAGAGCATGATGCTCTTCAGTGTCTCTCAATATCACTCAACCATTGAGCCACATGAGGCCTTTTCATTCATAGCCAGTCTAGTCTCATGCTGCTTCCCCAGCTCTCCTGTCCCTAGTCGACCCAGTGAGCTAGTACTAAAAAAAAAAAAAAAAAAAAAGGTGGGGTGGGAACCAGAGTCATGTGCGGAGCACTGTGAAGGGCCGTTCCCGTTCATTCCAGCTGTATGCCAGTTTCCTCAAGGTAGAGACATTTGCCATTTTTAAAGGAATGTTTCCAAAGCACTTGTTCCTTTTAAAGTCTTCTAGCGTTGCTTCATTGTTTGATGCTGGAGAAGAGATCAAGGTTCAGGGGTTGTTCCCTGAGCAGTCTTTGGATCAGTGCCGAGGAGATTTTGATCAACACTTTCGAATTTGGGTGCCTAAAGTTAGGGCTGAGGCATGGCACGAAGTTTCTGAATATTTTTCTTAGCGTGGAGAAGCTGCATGGAATTAACTTTCTTCCTAGCAATGCCTGCAAGGACCACGGTTTGTGTGGAGTTCGGCAATGGGAAAAGTGGCCTGCTCTTTGCATTTATAGCACTTAATTTTCTTTACCAATTGATCATCTCTAAACCTGTTGGAGAGACGTCAGTACTTCCTGAATGACAACTGAGCCACCTGGGATATGGCAAAGCTGTGATCCTGTGAGCCCTTGTTAAGCCAGTCTGTTCAGAATTATGATTTTAGGTATAGGTGGTGTGCGCGCGCGTGTGTGTACGTATGTACCCTTTAGATTAGCATTCCACTGACCTGCTAACTAAAGTCATGTTTCTAAATTCTTTGTCAGATATTTACATTTTGTAATGTATATAAAATCTTGTGTATTGTGAGTGTGAAAATCTAGAGAGCCATGCCCCTTGAAAATTGGTGCCTTAATCACCATTTCAGATGCTTCAGGTTGGGGCTTATGTAGACTTCCACTATGCTTGATTGTGAAGTGCCAGTGTGGTGCTCATTTGAGATCCAGATTTCTGTTTCTCATACATAGACCTGTTATGCTCACTCTTCCTTATTGTGAGTTACCAATCAGAAGTGCTTAATCATGGAACTGAGGATTCTTGAAAACTTCGTACATGTCAAAGGAATTAATTCTACATTATTTTAAGCTCCCTTCTCTGTTTTCCACTGTGTTACTCATTTGATGTCTTTGCATTATATTTTAAATGCCATTGGCACAATATGGATAATGTTAGATGCTGCTTGGATAGGAAAGATTTCTGGTGGCTGTTAGATCATCTTGATTATACTTTGTCCCCCTTAATTTGTGCTTGTTTTTTTTTAAAGGGTTTCAGAAGGAGCAGATCTGTATTTTAAAAAAACATTTAAATTTCTTGGTGACACTGCTGGATTTGACCCGGACAATCATCCCTATGATATAGCAGTCGCAAATTGTCAGCCTGTTGATCTGTCAGTTTGATAGTGAACACAGAAAGTGTTAATTGAGGAAGAAACCGTCTGTCTGAGGCAAAATATTTTGACAAATATGGGGGCGGAATTCAAATTGGTCTCCCATTCTCTGCTTCTTTTACATTCAACTAGGAATATTTGATGACCAAAGGCTTAGGGATGATCAGTTGGATTTAGCCAGAGCTGTATTAATTGAATCAATATTAATATGTTGTTTAAAATACATTGTCAGTTGGAATAGAGTGTTTGGCTGAGAGTCCAGAGTAACATATGAGTTATTCTATTTCAGATTCCTTGAGACAAGAACTTTCTTCACTTTGTGTTTTGCACAGCAGTGAACACACTGTTGGCATTTAACCACAAATAAGTAATGAAATAGCTGAAAAGAACCCAGAAGAGACGTTACCAAAAAAATCCTGCAAAAAGAGAGAACAGAACTTGTTATACACACTGCTATCTAGCCAGCTTACATAATTAAACACTGTTTTAAATACCATTTTACTCTAGTTTTAAAGATAGTAGTAAACTATGTTTAAGGTAATCAATAGAACGTTAGACTACTTGCATATTTCAAGCTTGCTGACCTAATCTTGACCAAAATGCGATTCACTTTTCATGGCCCTGCTTATCAATTCATTGGAAAGCGGTAGAGACCATTGCATTAAAAGTGACATACAAATCACTTTCCCCAAATCCCTTTGGTGTTAGCAGTGGGGGATGGGGGTGGGAGTGGTGAATTCAGAGCATATGTCTTGCAATTGATTTTCACCTCTTAATTTTTAACTAAGACTTTGCTGAATATGCCCCTGCCCCAAAGCAGGCTGCTTGATGAATATTGCTGAGGTGGAGTGAATCTTCTTAAAAATTATTTGAAGGTCATTTTAAGAAGCCTTTTTACGACATTCCTCTTAAATGCAGCCCATTCCTGTTCATCCGAATGGCTGCGGGGGCAGCTGAAACTTTCAGAGGACAGTTTGTTTTGAGCTGAGCTACAAGGCTCCATGATGGGAGAGCAGAGCTGACTAGAGGTGCAGCTGTGGGTACAGCTAGTTACAGGGGCTGCCGTTTGCCCTGGACACTGTGGAACGCCACACTTGCAGTGGGTACATTGCACTGGGGTAGCACAAATTAGACACATTGCTGTAAATTGCTCTCGTAGTTACCTGAATACAAAGTGTTTACAGAAGGACGACACATCATGAATTCGGAGAAGTAGCATTTTGGGATAGGTGGAATTTGGATAACAGTGTTTTGGGGAAGATTAGCTCAAAATATTGAGGAGCTTGAGGTGCTGTTCAGGGAGTGGGTTGGGGAGAACGTGTGTATGTGAGAGAGAGTTCTGGTTAATGGGATTGTATCAAGGACCCCTTGATCCACATAACGGACATGTCACAGGCAATGGCAGTGGAATATGAGTGAGACATCTTAATAGATCTTTCCTATGGCTAACTCCAATGGTAATGTAAGCTTGCTTTCTGCTCATCACTGTATTTCAGCCCTCTTCTGGTGGGAGGATAGATTGAGTCCTTGTGCCCATTGCAGAGTCTGACTCTGATTGTCAGATGGGGTATGTTGATTGGGTGCAGCCAACAAGGGACTGCGTTGAAATCACCCGCTCATGTGCCATCGGCCAGTGGACAACCACCGGGTGGATTCTCCTTTTGGGCACTAGTAGCAAGGGCTGGCTTGGATCAGAACTAGTAATCTAGAGGTGAAAGGCTCTGAGACCTGTTACTGCTCCAACAGCCCTGCTCACCTCGTCGTTTCTGCTCATATTTTCAAAATAGCCTGGATGTGACAGTGGGTTCTCTAATCAGGTATTGCCACATGAATGCCTGAGGTCTCCTACAAACCATCACCATGCTCCAAATTCGTAAGGCTTGAGAACACCCTCGCCTGTTTGCTCAGGGCATGTGGAAATTTTGGTCAGGTGAGAGGGCGGAGAGTGTACTGCCTCCTTCTGTGGAGTAGAAGGGAGAGGCAGGGAGCACACATGGTTGGAGTTGAGTGGGGGAGGGATGAGGAAGGGAACAAAGTTGCTGGAGAGTTAGCTCCTTTTGTAAGGAGGACAGCGAAGGAGTAGGAGGAGGGAACAAAGAGAGACGATATTAAGGGGGAGGGATAGCTCAGTGGTTTGAGCATTAGCCTCTAAACCCAGGGTTGTGAGTTCAATCCTTGAGGGGGCTATTTAGGGATCTGGGGTAAAAATCTGTTGGATGATTTAGTTGGGGACTGGTCCTGCTTTGGGGCAAGGGGTTGGACTAGATGATCTCCGGAGGTCCCTTCCAATCCTGGCATTCTATGACAGGGTGACTGGAAGACTAGGATCTCTTGCATGTCCAGAAGAGCAGCAATGTCATCAGCAGAAGAGACTTGCAAGGGGCCAGACTCTATGAATTTGGTGGGGAAGATCCCAGAATTGATAGATTTTTTTTTTTTATTCAGGTACAGGATGGAGGGTGGAGATCCAGAATGGATTAAGTGATGGGGGTATGAAGATGTGGCAATGTAAGTTAAATAGACATGGTTTCAGGGGTCATGACAGTATAGGTACTGAACTGAGGAATATTCAAGCTCTGAATACTATGGGGCTGAAATTGAATAGATCTTTATATATGGCATATAAAACACACTAGCACTAATGCCCCTTCAGCTAACTTACAAACTTATTTTAAGTGCACTGCCTTCCCAGATGTGCTTTTCCCCATCAACGTTCTTTTCATACCCACAGCGGGTTGGATTTTTCAAAGGGGCCATTGGAAATCAATGGGATTTGGGCACATAACTACTTTAGATCCTCTCGAAAATCCCTGGGGCAGACTCCAAAGTCTTGCCATCTGATTAAGCCTTCTGGGATAGATGCGATCACTGTGGGTGATTCTGAGAGGTTTCTGTTGGTGACTTGTGTGACATGGCATTCTCTTCTAACTTTGTTTCTTTGACTTTTTAAAAACCATGCTCCACTTAGGGCTTTAGGAACATGAAAACATTTACCCGTTATATCCTGAAATCCTTCTATTCCAGTCAACTATTCTGAATTATTAGTAATAATAACACAGGAATTCATCACTTAAAGTCATCCCGGTTAACGTTGTTATGTTGCTGATCAGTTGGGGAACATGCTCGTTTAAAGTTGTGCAATGCTCTCTTCTAATGTCATCGTTTGGCAGCCGCCTGCTTTGTCCACTGCTTGCAGGAAGAGCAGCCTGTTGCAGCTAGCTGGTTGGTGGTTAGAACCAAGGTGGACCAGCAGCCCCCCTATTAACTTCCCCCATCAGCTCCCCAGTCCCCAAAGTTCCCTGTGCAGCAGCTGCCCAGCAGGCTATCAGTTGCAGGTAATTCAGCTGTCCTTCCCCCCCACTGCCATGTGATGCTCCTGTCCTCTGCCTTGGAGCTGCTCCCAGAGACTCCTGCTTACTGGGTGGGGGGAAGGGAAGAAGGGGAGGCTAATGTCAGGGTGTCCTTCTCCCCTCTGCTCCTGTACTCTGCTTATCCCATCTTCCATAGAGCAGGGGGGACACACGGATGGAGGGAGCTTCTAGGCTGCAGATGCGGTCTGTCTTAACTTGCTGATCTAATTAACAAGGCAGTGGACTTCTGACCCCACTCCTCATACTTAAAGGGGAAACGCGCATCTCTCTCTCTCATGCACACAGGGTGTGTGTCTTTGTCTCTGTCTGCCCTCCTTTTCTGCTGTGAGAGTTAAACATTGAGGACTCAGCCAATTTCTAGTTCATCATTCAGCAGCAAGGCATTCCCTGGGAAATATCCTACCCTGTGACTAGTCCACCTCAACCAAGCTTCGCAATCATCATCACTGTGTACCAGTATTAAATTGTTTGTTTAAAACTTATATATGTATGTGTGTATGTATGTATGTGTGTATATATGTATATGTGTGTGTGTGTGTGTGTGTACACACACACATATATGTATATGTATGTCTTGTCTGGTGAAAAAAATTTCCCTGGATCCTAACTGCTTCATTTACATTAATTCTTATAAGGAAATTAGATTTGCTTAACATCATTTCACTTAAAGTCTCATTTTTCAGGAACATAACTACATCTTTAAGTGAGGAGTTCCTGTAATGTGTAGTCCTTTGTAACGTTCATCCATGGGTCTCAAAGCACATTACCCAAGTGGGTAAATATCATTGATGTCCAGGCCAGCTAGCACACCAGGGGGTAGCTCCTACTTTTTTTCAAAAGTGCCCTAGAATCCCTATCTTCCAGTTCTAAACATCTCCTTGTAAGGGCAGTGTCTCAGGGTTCATCTACCCTTGGAAATTTGCCAGAATAGCTATTCCAGAATAAGTGTCCACACAGGGACTTATACCTGTATTACTATTCCAGAATAGCTATTTTGGTCAATTTCCAAGAGTAGACAGTGCAATGCCCCCTGCAGTTCCATCCTAGTATCATCAACCCCAGCCAGGAGCCCAGATCCTCAGGTAATATGCTGAGTTATTTACTATATCTGTAGACATTCTGGTCATCCCTAATTTTATATAATCATTTAGGACATCAGGACATTCAAGGGACTTTTACATTTTGTTGTAAAAATAAGTCCCAGGACAGGCAGTCCAGCTTCTTCAGCACTCATTCAAAACCTCGTCATGGTTTTCTCATACGTGAATGCGTAGAGCATGTCTCCTGAGAGCGATCCGGAAGTTTTGTGCCAACCAGAAAGGTCCAGAAGCTATGAGGAAGGCTCACTGCTTGTAAGGGCTCAGCACAGTGCTGGGAAGGAGGCCCCTCTAAAGTAGTCTTTATATTTTTAAAAAATGTCTTCTCTGTTCTTGTGTTGCTGGGCGTTGGCTCTTTTTAATCTGTCAGTTGCCGGCAGTGGACTCGCCAAAACACTCTGCGCAGTCGAGACTTGTATGACGAGCATTTTCAGAGCAAGCATCACCTGCTGCTGAGGAGATGAGTTAGTGATTTGCTGACAGGAGCCTGGACGAGGCCCAAGCATCTACAGGAATGCCACATGTTGCGTGACAATGAGGGGACATCACTGCTCAGCCTAGCTGGGAGCCTTTACCATCCAGATTGCCTTTAATGACCTCCAGTATGCGGCTGGGTCTGTAGTGATCTCCTCCATCTGAATGGGGAAAGCCCACCTGGGCTGGTTTTGGGGAGGATGCTCTGCCGTTGGACTTTTGGGAGAAGCAGACTCTCTTTGTTGTTGTTTGTTCTTTGCTTTGTTTTATTTATTTTTTTTCTCATAAGTCAGCAGGGTTCAGTGGTCTGGCCTTGCACACCACAAAGTGTAAGAAACCCCTAGTTTAATTTGTGGTTAGATATCTGTTAAGATTGCATCCACTTCCCCAGTCAGCACTTAATTGGCAAGTCGCTTGATTTAACAGCGTGGGAGCCAGTACCGGAAAAATGGCTTGAATAAATCACCACCTGACGCTAGAAAATAGATATAATCTCAACATTAACTACATTAATAGTAGCAGGAGCTGAATTAAGAAAGCCATAAAGTATAGGCAGGAGAGTATAAATTATAGCCATCTCACTGTCTCCTCAGTCTCCATTCTCCCTCCTTCATCAGCCCCTCCCACATCTCAGCCCACCCGTTCACTTGGGGTTGTGCCTTTACCAGCCCTGCTTTATGATGAAGGACCCGGGCTGATCTGCATAGAGAGAAGCGATCTTCTGAACTGCACCTTTACCAGTTTGTGTCATCTGTTCTGGGGCACCACCAGACTTGGCCTAATCATTTTTAGGGGCTAACTATTGATTTCAAAAGGATACAGAAAGGAAGGTAATTGCTCTGCTGTTGCAATAATGCATTTCATTTTTTCCCCCTCCCTGGGCTGGTGGAGGCTGTGCTCTTTTATGACTCTCTGATCGCATACATCTTTAACATGATTGTTTTGGGGGCGGGAGGATGGAAGAGAGGGCAGAAGTGCACTGCTGTTTTTAAGATGCTTTCTAATGGCACTAAGGGAAATCTTCAGTGGAGCCCTGGCTTGCATGCATGCAACTGGCCACATGTGGGGAAATGTGGTTTTTATTCCCACAATGGGAAGTGATTTAGTTTTGCTTGATGGACTAAATTAAGATAGATGCCTGAGTCTAGGAAGGTAAAGGAAACTAATTGAGTTACACCTTGATGGAGCTTAATTAATTTGTGTATTGCAATTGCTTCATAACCTTCTTTTTTGGGAGCACTCAGAAATGAGCCCAGAGAAGCTGGGTTGTAGTGTAAAACAAATGTGTGTTTCCTTTATATGCAGTCTTGGCCTCTTTATATACAGCAGTGTACAACTTTCTTTACACAGCTTCTTGCATGCAAACTGCATCCCATAATGCTTATAGCACTGAAGGGGACAAAACCATGGTCTTGTGGTTGAGGCGAAGGACTGGGGACCAGGTGACTGGGGTTCAGTTCTGCCAGCAACTTCCTTTGTGACCCTGGGCAAGTCATTTAATCTCACTGGATCTAAGCTTGCAGTCCTGTAAAATGAGCTCCTTTAGTTCACAGTGGTATGAGAATAAAATTTATTAGTGTTTATGAGGTGCCAATATACCGTTATAAACATGCCCTAAGAAAACCTATAAACAAACAAGAAAAATAGCAATGGTAGGGAGAAATCAAAGAGATCTGGGCAAGGGAGAAAAAGTTATTTAATCCAATGAGGTTTGAAAAATATGAAACCATTGTAACCTTTGTGCCTCAGTTTCCTGTCTGAAAAATCAAGGCTTGTAGCCATAGGGGCTCTTTTGAGGATTAATGTTTCTACGGTGCTGTGAACATACAGAAAGTTAGATAAGCACCAAGTATTCATCTAACAAATCAGGTGGTCCTGGCCCAGTTAACACCCCTGCTCTTGGGAAAAGTGTCACAGGATTTCTAATGACTGCCGGCATCAGGACCTCACCTGAAAGAGAAATCCTAGTGAAGAACACAGGTAGCGTCGCTGGGTCAGGATGCCTGGAAATCAAGCCAGAAGAGCAGGGGCAGGAAACGCAAGGCGCACAGTCCAAAAGAGGGTGGAGCCCCCGGGGTTGGACAGCTTCCTGTTCCTGCTGCTGGCTTATGTAGGGTCAGCAGGCCAGTCAGCTGTTCCAGGACTCTGCCAATAAGACTGTGGGAGCAGAGCTTCAAAGTGCGGATGGGCTTCATGGTTCCCAGGTAAGCAAGCATCATCAGGCTGCTGGATGGGAGGGTTGGAGCATGGCTGATGCAGACCCGGTCTGGCTCCAGGGGTTATGACAACCGTGGACTTTTCAAATGTGTTGATTTGGTATAAAAGGCTCCTAAATGCCCTCAGCATGGAGTCTTGAGCTCTTCTAACTGAAGTGCTTGTTGGAACAGGCTTGGCTAATCCAGAATCTTTATCCCAGACAAGCATTTCCTTTCTCCTTTGGATAGTGGCATAGAAGGCGGTAGTGCCCATGTGAACTTCATGTCCCGTGACTGCACGTTCCCTTCTCACCCTGGTGCACACAAGGCACTCTTGCCATGTGACAGCTGTTTCTCTTCCCTTGGAGTTGGATTGAAGTGGTGCACCTGTGTCGTTAGGCAAGCATTAAATACTGGCCTTGCTTTCCACTGCAGACTGAGGAAAAGTCTTTTTGGAGAAGACCTCATGCTAATGAGCTTCAGTGCAGTCTGTGGTGTGACAGAATTCTGCAATCCTTTAAGCATTACCACAAATGATGCGGCGACAGTTAACTCTCTCTGAGGGATTTCTCTCTGGAGGCAGCAGTGACTGACTCGCAGCCCCTTCCTCCCTTCTCTCAGTTGTTTATCCTCCAGTCTCAGCTCTCGTCCATGTGGGTTTGTTTTTCTTCATTCCCCATGGTGCTTCTCACACTGCCCCGATTTCAATGCCCCATGCACTGCTGCCTGCCAGCTGACTGACTCATGGGCTCTCAGATGGGGCCCTGAAGGTTGGCTTCTGGCAGATTTGATGGTGCTGCTAATTCAAATTCCTCCGAGACCTGCTGAAAGCAGTTCCACAGTCCAACCCCCTCTGACATGCACAAAGTTTCAACATACAAGCAGGGGAAGGTAGGAAATCAGCACACTTTTGCTTTGGTTGTTTGCAGTTCCTTTTATGAAGAGTTGCTGGGGATTTTTTCCTAACTACCTTAAGGTTTTCAATGTAGTATCAAAGTGCTTTTTACCAGTAAACGTTTAACGACTGATTCGCCACTACTCGGAGTGCTATATGAAATTGAGTTTTTGTTTGATTGTTTGGAGCTATCTGGGTCTGTGCAGGGAGAGTTAAAATTTTAGGATTGATCTAAGGAGTAAAGTGTAGATTTGGATCCACGCTTTCCAGGATATCAGGGGTGTTGGGATCTGGAATTTTGCTTCAGGATCCTCTTTAGCTAAAATACTCATCACTTTCTTCCTCTCATATCTGCCATTATGTGGAATTTTATAATCTCAGATGTGGTTTAATTAAGCTCTAGATGGGGCTGTAACTGTAAATTAAAGCCTACTTGACATAATCTTTCCACCATCCATCATGTCAGTGCACTGGGCTGGACACTACACTCATGAATTCCTTTAGTTTGTAAAGCTTTGCTGTGTGCTTTGTTTTTTAATCGAGTTGCTCTCATTCTCTTCCAGCAGGGGGAGACAGCTCTATATTAGTCATCCTCAGGGAAGGCTGAAGAATTAAATTAATTTTAATCACAGAATACCTGTGGATTTCAGGTTTGTTTAGGATTTTTGGATATGTTAAAACACACAATAGCTTAGCAGCACTTCGAGATGCTGAAAGTGATTTGGAGAGGGGGTTTCATCTTGGGCATGCTAAGCAGAATGCTTGTATGATCAGGCGGTCTCATTAGAACTATTTCCCTTCAATTGCATGAGTACCTGATTCAGCCCTAACACAGCAGGCTTTTGCAGACTTGTATTTCACGGGGAACGTCACAGTCACTACATCACTTTGCGCCTGTAGTTTCTGTTGTCGCCAGAAATCCCCTCATAAAATACGTCCCTAAATCATTCAGAAGGATGAAGTTGCTTCTCTTTGTTTCTCTACCAGGAAGTTGTATATTAGTCATGTGTGAGTGGTGGCTTTAACAAAGAGTCATCTAAAGACCTTGGGAATGTATCAGATGCCTGTTCTGAGCAGCCTGTACAACTGCAACATCCGCTTTTCAAAGTCCTCAATAAGCAGGCCTCAGAGTTTAGAGTTCCAGTAGAGAGAGGTAAGCAGAAGCATCCTGCTAGTTGATGTAGAAGTTGCAGGCACCCGTGAAGTCTTCCCTTAAAGAGCAACCCCACTGGCAGAAATTATGCAGAAAGGTTCCAAATACAGCCAGTAAATGACTGATTCAGCTGCAACATGCCTACTGGCCGCTTCTTCTCTGCAGGTTCTTGCTTTTGTGAGTGCTCTAATTTTTTTAATGGTTCTTGGAGGTGCTAGAAGCACTGGGGAATTAGAAATGATCCCCTGAAGACTAACTGTTGGTTTGCTTGGGTTGATAGAGTCTTTTAAAAAAAAAAAAAAAAAAAAAAGCTTGAGTCCTGATCCGAAAATCCAAGTCTGCTATTTTCATGCTCGTTGGGATCAGCTGAACTATTTTGACCCCATTGAAATGGATGGTATGTGCATAAACAAACTTCATTAGCCAGTGGTTATCACAGATAATCTGTTGTGTTGCTTAATTAAGGTAAGATTTTTTTAAAAAACGATTCTGTAAAAATACGAACCCCGCTCTCTGCAAAAAAACCAAAACAGTGTGATCCGAGCAATGCCAAGATGAGCGGATTCTAGGAAATACCTCTGCCCTGTGGCATGTTGCCTTGGCACCGATTCTTGCATTCACTTCAGAGCACTAGGCGGATTTGAGATGTGTCCTGTAGTAATTGTGCCAGCCAATTTTCTGGAGTGATGCGGCGTGTTAACTACATGATGCTTATCTGCATTTTCAAATTGAGAAGCTATCTTAGATTCTGAGTTCTTGGGGCAGGGACTGTCTTGTTCCTCAATTGTACAGCGCCTGGCACAATGGGGGAAGGTCCATGGCAGGGGCTTCTAGGCGCTGTCATAATACAATTAATATTTGAAATGAGACCTCTTAGCGCTGAAGTCAGTGAGAATCTTCACTTCATTCTCTATGGGGTGGCAAACATTTCCCTTATTCCTGTGTTCTGCTAATTAAGTTTTGTTTCCCACATAAGGGAATATCCAGCGTAACCTTTGGAAGCATCTCTGAAGAGTTACATTTGGAACTCTGTGACTTTAAGAGCAACCTCTATCTCTTTGAGGTTGGTTGGTTTGCAGCCCGCATTTCAAAGTACCAATAGCTCCAGCTGAAATGGATTTTTAAAAGTGTCATATTATGGAAAATTTTACTTTCCATCTTGTTGTTTATTAGGCTCTTAAAGGGAAAGCTTGTAATGCATCCATTGATCGAAATACCAATTGAATAGATGTGAGCACATAAAATTGTCCCGACCCTTTAATAATGGAGCAATATCATTTGTAATGTAGGCAGTGCAATTAGTATTGCCAGCCAATACACTACCCCTTGATGGGTGCCTTTGAATCATTTTTATTCATTACAGCGTATACAGAAACCAAGCAGACCAACTTGTTTTAAGTATCTAGCCAACGAGTAATGAAGCCCTCAGAAGCGTGCAATTCTCTTTCAAGGATACTATATCTTTCTTTCTCTTTCTCTTTCTTTCCCTCTGAAGTGGAGCCTAAACTCCCTCTGGTTTTTTGTTTTTTGTTTTTTGTTTTTGTTTTTTTTTAGACCTTGGTTAGTGTAAAGGTATCAGTATAGGGTAAGGAGCCAGGAACAGTGCAAGACAGCATTGTACAAGCTTTTCCCAACCCAGCACTCTTGGTAGAGTTTCAACTTTAGGCTTCCTTGTATCAGATGCTCAGATAGTGCAGTGATGGATTTGGTATAAGGACTGACTGTGCGTGAATTTGGAGAACTAAATCTGGGAGAGAAGTGTGGGATTCCTAGAAGTTTAAGACCTAGAAAGAGTAACTGTCTCGGCTTTCTTGGGAAATCATATTAGTGTTTATAGAGCACTTTGCATATCCAAAGTAGTCGTCATATTTTAATTAAAAATTGTACATTGCTGCCTGATGTCAACTCCAAAACTGATGTGATTTACAGAGCAAAGCAAAGTTTCTGCGAAGACCTAGGAGAGCCAAGCTGATAAAGTAGAGATGTGAGAAAGTGAAAGAATAACTGAAGGTTGCAAGAAGTAAAAAGATAAGCTACAAGAGAGGCAGGATCCAGTTTTCTTTAACCAAAGAGTATATGTAAGTGGTCAAAGCACAGAAGCAGGAGTTAGACAATATGGGTTCTGTTTCTGGATTTGCCTTATGTGACCTTGGGCAAATTGCTAGGGCCTGTATTTTGAGTGCCTCCATTTTTGAGTGCCCAACTTGAGATGTGTTGGGTCTTCCTGAAAGAGGTACTGACCCCTTCTCCCAAATGCTAAAACGAAGTTAGTGGAAGCTGCAGGTGCTAAGCACCTCTGATAATGAGGACCCAAGAGGTCAGAATTTGGGCACCCATGTTTAACAGGCAATTTGGAAATGTTGACCGTAGCCTTTTTGTTTGTTCTGTGTCTAGAGAATAGGGATAGTATTTACCCTGCCTCACAGAGGGGATGAGATTTAAGTAATTAATGTTTACAAATCCCTTTGCTTTCCGATAGCACCTTACATCTAATGATGGCAAAGTGTTTGTGAGCAGGTATCTTTGCCAGCCTCTTCTAAAGCAGAGGTACCCAAACTTTTCCGGCCATGGCCCCTTACTGCGGTCCAGCAGCCACTCGCGGCCCCCCGGGGTATGTCTGCCGAAATGCCACCGCGGAAAGTGGAAGCTTCTGCTTTCCGCGGCGGCATTTCAGTGGGACAAAAATAGCCCGCGCGGGAGTTCAGTGGTCTCCTGCATGGGATTGGCGGCGGTGCCAGGGTCTCACGCACCCCCTGGGGTGGGCTCGCGCACCCCCGGGAGTGCACGCACCTCAGTTTGAAGACCACTGTTCTAAAGCACAGTCCTCACACTGAGTAGAGTTAAAAACTTACTGCTTACCGGGGTTTGACTGTGTTAATTTCCTTATTATTACTGTTCAGTCTCAAAAATTTCTTCCAAGGCTTGGTGACCCCTAGGTTCATCCCTAAGGACTGCTCAGCCCACACACTGGATCCTCTCTCATCAGGCAGCCACTCTGAACTAATTTGTATCTGAGTGTGGTTATGAATCCCTTTTTACACGAGGCAGCAGAATGTTCATAACCCTTTCATAGAGGGATCAACACCTACCGGCAGGTCATGGGTTATAGGCAAAAACTGCTGGCCTGTTAAAATATTATTTATTTCTATTAATGAATTTAAGTTGAATTTAATGAAGTTAATTTAATGAATTTAATTAAGTTCTATTAATGAATTTAAGTTGAATTCAAGTTGCATATTTTTTAGGTTATGGGGAGAATGGCATGTGGAGAAAATGAATGTGCTGAGTCATGTTAGGAAACTGGAGAAGAGGGAAAAACATTGATTTAGGGTACCACTTTGTCTTTGGCTGATTATTTTGGAGAAGATTTGCAGTTGTTTCTCAAACATGGGGTTACGCACTAGTCATTTGGATTGGTTACTTCAGACATTATAACTGATACCTTTAAACATTTCCAAGATTACACAACTGCCATGGATATAGTGTCAAAAGAGGTTCCTGTCATAGCTCTCTAGTTTATAGGATTTATCTTGCTGTTCAGGATTTTAAAAGGTAGTTTTCAATTAGGCTTTGCAAAGTGGCGAGTGTAGCTGGAACATAAAAATACGCAATGATACAAAATCACAGGAGCATCTGTTTTCCCACAACGTATTGTTGAGCTGGTTTGGATGCATACTCCATCAAGGTGGTAATAACACTTAGCACTGACATAGCACTTTACAAAAGGAGGCTTACACCTGTCAAAATCCCAGGCTCATTTTACATATCAGTAGATTAGAAGGGAAGCAGCAAAATACAAATTCTCTTTCATGAGCCACCGCAGTTGGAACACATCCAGAGGACTGAAATATAGGCCTTGTCTACACTGCAAGTTTCTGTGCAGTAAACCAGCTTTCTGCGCTGTAACTCCCGAGGTGTACACACTGCCAAGCCACTTAGTGCACAGAAACCCGCAGTTGCAGCATTGTAAAAAACCACACTGACAAGAGATGTACAGCTTTCTGCGCTGAGGCTACAGCGTGGTGGTGTAGTGTTGCCTTGGTCAATTACAGTGCTGCGATTGGCCCCCGTGAAGTGTCCCACGATGCCTGTTCTCACTACTCTAGCCATTGGTTTGAACTCTACTTCCCTGCCCCCAGATGACCAACCGGGAGCCCTACCCCTTAAATTCCTTGGGAATTTTGAAAGTCCACTTCCTTGATGATGCGTGCACATGCAGTGGACTCAATGCATCTTTCCAGGTGACCATTCCTGCTCCATGCACCAGGCGATCCCACACTTGGAGCAATGCTGGACCTCATCAGCATTTGGGGAGAGGAGGGTGTCCAGTCTCAGCTGTGCTGCAGCTGTAGGAATTATGATACCTACAGATAGATTTCACAATGCATGACCGAAAGGGGCGATGACCAGGGCACACTGCAGTGCAGGGTCAAAGTGAAGAAGCTGCGGGACACCTACCACAAGACACGCTCCGGTGCTGTGCCCACAACCTGCTGGTTCTGCAAAGAGCTGGATACAATACTCGGTGGCGACCCCACCTCCACTGCGAAGGCCACTATGCATACTTCAGTGTCCAGTCAAGAGTGGACCAAACCAGGAGGAGGAAATCTTGGACTAGGAGGGGAAGGGGGACCCAGGGGCAGAGGACGACTCGGAGGTCTGAGATGCGTGCAGCCAGGAGCTCTTTTCTACCCCGGAAGAGGCTAGCCAGTCACAGCTGTCGGAGACTGGAGAAGTGCAAACAGGAAAGGAGCCCCTGGTAAGTGGCTTTGATTTTGGGAATCGCTGAAGTGAGTTGTTGGGGGAAGGAGGGTTGCAGAAAGCAGGCTTGTGTCTGTATGATTCGTATATCACCACATGGCGGAAGAGGGTGTTGATTGACTCCCTCACTTCATGGGAATCTGGCTCCGAGATCTCCTCAAAACTGTCACAAAACTCTTTCCCATGGCGCCCCCCCCCCGGCACCCGCAGCGATCAACCTCCTGGGTCCAGTCTGTACCTGCTGCATTCCACGCCTGCCCCATCACAGTCCATTTCTGCAGACTCCCAGTACCCACTGCACTCAACACCCATCCCTCTGCAGTTTAGCCCTGCTGAAGTACCGTACCCGCTGCACTGTACTCCAGAGGACAAGGTTTCATATGATCCCTGGACATGCACAAATATTTAACTGTCCCGGGACGCCACCTCCTCCTAGGACCCTCCCTTCCCCCATCTCCCACAGTGCTGATGTTTTTTTGTTTCTCTCCTCTGGTGGTTTAATAAAAGAATTGTTTTGGTTTGAAAGCAATCTTTATTCCACTAAATGAAAGCAAACAGAGCCCTGCAAAGCAACAGACAATTTTCTTAAACTTTCACAGTGCATCATCTGCACCGATCACAATCACCTCCTAGGATTACAAGCACTGCACTCCTGAACATAACAAATATTAGTGGCTTTCAGCTTAAAATTGCTACCTCAAGACATCCCTGATTCTTATGGCCCTAGGCTGCGCCCCTCTAACAGCCCTGGTCTCTGGCTGTGAAAATTCAGCTTCCACACGCTGAGTCTCAGCGGTCCAGCCCTGAGTGAAGCTTTAAGCCTTCCCTTCACAATGTTACGGAGCACATAGCACATGGCTATAAGCATAGGAGTATTGTCATCAGACAGGTCCAGCCTCCCATTCAGGCAGCGCCAGTGGGCCTTTAAACAGCCAAAAGCACACTCAGCAGTCATTCTGCACTTGCTCAGCCTTTTGTTGAACCGCTCTTTGCTGCTGTCAAGGTGCCCTGTGTATGGCTTCATAAGCCATGACATTAAGGGATAGGCAGGGTCTCCCAGAATCACAATGGGCATTTTGATTTCCCTTGTGGTGATCCTGTGATCCAGGAAGAAAGTCTTTTCTTGCAGCTTCCTGAACATGCCAGTGTTCTGAAAGATGTGGCCCCAAAGATGCCCCAAAGCAGCATTCCACTGTGGTCAGCACCTCCGTGAATACCACAAGCAATCTCGTGTCGTAGCCACTACGCATGGCGAGATCAGTGTCGCCCTCCTGTTGCCTTTGTAGTTTAAGGAATAACTCCACTGACATTCGAGACGTGTTAGCGAGAGTGAGCAGCATATTGGTCAACAGTGCGGGATCCGTTCCTCCAGACTGAAGAGGCAGAGCAGAGCACGCAGTACTCAAACCATTGAAAGATGGCGCCAGATGTGGATGAAAGCACAGGGATTGCTTGGGTGTGAAGCAATGCATCAGGGGGCATTGGGACAGGACCCAGGATGCTGTGCGACCCCTTCCACCTTCCCACAACTCTTAGCAGCAGAAGGGGAAGAGATGCTCTGTGGGATAGCTGCCCAGAGTGCACCGCTCCAAATACCGCTGCAAGTGCCACAAGAGCGAACATGCTATTGTGCAGGCAGCTGACAGTGTGAACACACAACAGTAATTTCCCTTCAGTGCACTCTTAGTGGTACTGTAACTGCCGGAGCTGTAACTGTGCCAGTGTAGACATACCCATAGTTACTAGCCTCTGGCATTAGTTGGTGGATAAATGTCATTTATGTATCATTAGGAAGAATGGAAGAATTTCTTTGCTTTCATTTTTCTTCTGACTCTATATTACTAACCTGAGTGAGTTAACATGCTATTTAAAAAGAAACAAACGCCTCCTCCCAAGTAGCAGATAGATCCAAAGAGGCAGTTCATTGTGGTTCTCAGAGCAGACGCTCCCATGTAGCAGAGCGTATTTCAGAAATGCTCAGAAGCCAATAGCACCTAACTGCAGCAAGTCGGAAAAGATCCATTTCATGTAATCTGAAATAAAACCATAATCAACTTCTGAGCTGAGCTAACGGGGGTAAAAGAGAGCCAGTTAAAGGGGATGGTACTCTCCTGTTCTTCCTAGCATAATTACTGATCTGCTATAATATTAGAACTTTGCCTTTGCAAAGCTACATATTAGGGAGTTGTCATTATTTCCATTCTAAATCTTGGCTTAAGCAGTTGAGTGGGACATTGTCATGGGTTTTAGGCTCAAAGTTTACCTATCTTGAAAATGATTTAATCTAGACAGTCACACCTGCTGGAGTCTTTCCATCTTTTTCTTTTGATGACTATTGCAATAGCGGAGAAGCTTTTTAAAGTGTTAAGACTTATAATTTATTAGAAGACTTAAGTAAACTGTGAATCATTTAAAAAAGCCATTTCCCTGAGCCCAAACAGGGGGGTCAGAGCATTCCTGGACAGCAGAGAGTGTGGATCCAAGGGTATTTTAAAGACAAGGAGTATCATTTTGATTGGATCCTGAAATGAATGGGGAATTAACACAATGGTTTGAGGCTGGGATGTGATCATACATTTTTATACGTGTGAGATGATGGAGCAGCTGGATTCTGCACATGGGACTTTGGGAAGCTTCAGAGAAGGGAATCGCTATAGTTAAAGCAAAAGGAGATGAAGGCATAGAGGAGAACTTAGTCAAAAGGCCACGGCATACTCGGCCAGTGTTGCAGACATGGAAGATGAGATTAAGCAGAAGAAGATAGCTGATGAAATACTAAATCTCTGTGGTTTAGTCTTTAGACATACAATAGCTTCCAAACTCTGGGTGGAGGGGAACATGAGAATAAGCTCTTGGTGAGAGGCTCCATGAAGGGATGGAGGCATGTGAAGCTAAAGTTGCAGCAAGCAAGTGTGTGCTAAAAAGGCAAATAAAGTGTGGACTGTCAGGATTGTTTCCCCACTCTGAACTCTAGGGTACAGATGTGGGGACCCGCATGAAAAAAAGAATTACCCCCCCCCCCAGCCTATTTTACCAGCTTGGGTTAAAATGTTTTTCCCCAGAACACAAATTCTTCTGTATCTGGACCTGGTACGCTGCCACCACCAAACTAGGTCTAGGGTAGTTTGGGACCCTTCTTTCCCTTTCCTCTAACCCCCCAAACTTCTTCCTTCCCTGGGAAGCTTGAGAGACAAAAAACCAAACCTCGCCTGATCCTGCGAGACGTGCCCGATCCAAAACCAGGATCTTACACAATGAAAAACAAGCAGTCAGCTTCTTAAAAGAAAGATTTTAATAAAAGAAAAAAAGAAAGGAATAAATCCCTTATAACCATCAATAGAACAGCATCTACCATAATCAACAAAAGGATTCAGAAACCAAACCTCTCCCCCGAGGCAACTTTCTCCCACTCTTGATATCTCTGCTGAAGCTTACAATATCAAGAAGCACCCAGCCAACCCTCACCACTGAGAACCCTCCAAGTGATAAAAAGAAGGTAAACTTACTGACTACAGTACTTGATAGAATCTATAGTTATAGTGAAAGACATAGCTATGTTCATCCCATAGCCGAGGTGAACAGAGAGAGACCCAGAGAGAAACTGAAACTTAAAATCCTTTGTCTCCTGAGGAATTTCTCATTGGTCAGTTGTCCACCTCTCAGGATACCTTTAGCTTAACCCTTTACAGGTAAACAATAATTCTAGGCTACTTCACACTTATGACATGGACATAAAGCATCTTGATCTGAGATGCTCTGGTCATGAGGTGTTGAATAAACCAAGTTGTGCAAGATCACAGAGCAAAGCTGAAAAGAAGAGAGTTGACATGAAGAAAGCAAGGGCCACAAGAGGATGTGTGATTGAGATCACAGCAGCTGTTTGCTTTCAAGAGCAAGGATGAAATATTAATGACAGGAGGAAATGGCTTCCTGCAGAGAGCAATGGTGTTCTACGAATACATTGGGCAGGGGAGGCGAGGCTCAGAGGAAGAACTTTTTTTTAGTCGAATAAAATGAGAAGGAATAGACGAAGCACTGAGATACCATGGTGATGGCTTCTGTCGAAAACACTGAGACACAAAATAGTCCTGAGGCCTTGCCTCCGACGTCTAGAAAGGGCAGCCAAAGAACTAGTCAGCCTGGAGAGGAAGGCGATGACATTTGTTGTCATTTTCTCTTTACACAACATATGTAATTTGAAGGAACCACACAGCTGTGGTGAGGAGCAGGGTGCTCTGTCAGGGTTCTGCTGGTGGCCTCTGAAACACAGAAGACAGCAAGTGCTGCTAGAGGGCTCATTAAGTGTTAAAGGGCTTCTCCCCTAAGCTAAGAAAGCTCAGGACGACTGGGGACTGCCCTTGGGACTGCGCTTTCACCAGGGTATCCGTCAATCCCTCTAGGGGAGAGAGAGAGCCAAGAAATCCTCAGAGAGATTCAGCAGGCTTTGTAGAACATTTTCTCTCATTTTTCCTTGTTCTAGCTCAGAGAGGAGCCTCAGCACAGGTAAATCTGCCAATGCTGCAGCATACATTGAGGGGGAAATGATCTTGTATTTGAGACGTTTAAAGCTACTTGCTTGAGGGTGAAATTTGCCTCTGAGCAGAGAGGGCCAGCACCAGCCCTGAAAATCACAGAAATCCCACTCAGTTCCTGTTCGAAAGGCTTAGGGAGGTACATAGCCCTTGTTCTATTTCACAGGTTGGCAAACTATGGCCCGCGGGCCACATTGGGCCTGTGGGACCGTCCTGCCCGGTCTCTGAGTGGCAGGGACTATCTTTTACGTTGAAGATTGTGGCATGTTTAGATATTGTGGTAATAGTGGCTGCACAAGTACCATAGACAGCAATAGATCCAACACTCTGTGGCATTTATGCAAACATTCTATCCCCACTTTACTTAAGGGGGAACTGAGGCACAGAGGGGGTGATGTGACTTGCCCAAGGTCACAAAATGAATGGCATAGCTGAGAAAAGAACATGGGAGTCTTGACTCCCAGTCCAGAATTTTAACCATTAGACAACATGTAGAGGTTTTTTTTAGAAAGCATCTTCCACCAGATTTAATACACCTGTAAATCCGAGAGGGGCCTTTGTTTTGATCTTTAAGGCAGTCTGGAGCATTCCTGTAAATTCCCCAGACATACAGTTCCATCTGCATGGGATGCAGTTGGGGGGTAATCATAACAGGAAAATTGCAGGAATTGTCAAAGACCTGCAGACACACAGCTGTCTTGTATAACAGTTGAAAATACAGGGCATATCAAAGAACTGTGGTAGTGAGGAGGTTGAACATGACATGGGACATTAAAGGTTATCTGCTCCTTCCAGTTTATTTTGCTGCTCAAGCTATTAAGTTCGCTTACACTCTTTGGCTATTATTGACCAATAAATGCTACTGTGAACAGACAGGCAGCCTCAGGTTAAGATCTTTTCGGAGTATGTCTGCTCATTGTTTTCCTACAATGGAGAAGGAAAAGGGACTGTAACATAGGATGATAGGTCTTGCATGTGGTAAAATATTGTAATTAGTAATCTCAGGCCTGATCTACACACATCAGTGTGCAGGTTTAACTGAAGAGATTTTTTTAAAGCTGATTGATTGATAAATCTGTTCAGCTTTGTGTATGGACATTATTAAATCAGTTTACACCTGGCTTATATAGAGGTAGTTGTAAGATTGATATAGGCAAGCTGAAGTGATTTAATTAAAATGGGTGCAAGCTTGTGTGTAGACAAGCCCCGAATGACTTATTTGTAATAAGACAACACTAGTTCACATAAAGAGTCTGTTACCTAATCCCCTGGCAAAGGTTCTGTGTTGTGAGAGTCTAAAGGGGCCCCATTGTCTGGAAGCTTGGCAATGGAATGAGCTGGTGCACCGCTCCTTGGCAGACAAGGGGGTGAAGTCCTGGCTGGGAGCACAAATCAGAGTGAATTTGGTTTGGCTGTAATCCCTGTACGCTTGCCTCCTGGAATCTGTGCACAGACTCCTACAATTCGGTGCAGTTGGGCTTGATTATGGGTTTTGGGTCCATTGGTCAGAGCTATGTGGGGAATGTTGACACAGTGCGTAACTATACTGAGCTTGCTGGAAGCCACTTCTCTTACCCCAGACTTTGTGCCAGAGCCTTTCATAGTTTGGTTTCTAGAGGGGCTTAAAAAGCACAAACCGGATCCCTGTGGATCCTCACGTCTCTCTTTGGAGCTCTGCCCCCACCTGTCATGCTCAGCACTCCCCAAGCACGTACAGTTGATGCTGCATGTGCCATCCTGCTGGTGGAGAATGAGTGGAAGAGCCTCATTTTGGGGAATCTCAGTGCTTCTCCGTAACCAGGCATCAAGGACTCCGAGCACCAAGAGATGCGGGGAGGAAGGGGTGTGAGACAGAACAGAGTAATATGAATAAGATTCACATGATGAGTATCTAGTAGCGTAAAGTTGAAGTCAGCAATTTTCTGGGTGGGGCTAGTTATGATCAATACTTTGTAAATTCTCCCTTACTTGGACTAAACCATGTAAACCCAACTTGCTCTACTAGCCCCACCCGATCCCCCACCTCCCCCATGGAGACTTCAGGAACCCCACCAGCTTCTTAACAATCTCACCCTGGTATTTTCAAATGTTACTGATATGTGACTAGCTGCTTACCGAGGAGCACATTCTCGCCCTCCCACAGTGACTGTGGAGGGTCTCAGGTGTGGTGGAACACTGTGTAGTAATTGAAAATCATTTCACTTGGCTTCCCTGCCCAGCACTCTGTACACAATGCTGTTTTTGCAGCCAGACTCTTGGCTACACTTGCACATTATATTACAATAAAGCCGCCCAGAGCGCTCTACCTTATTCCCCGTCCACACTGGCAACGCATGTAGAGCACTCTGACTCCCTTGCTGGAGTGCTCCTGGTACTCCACCTCTGTGAGAGGATTAATGTTTGATGCGCCCCCCGCTGGAGCACCGCAGCATCAGCGTGAACAACATTACTGTGTTCTGATTGACCTCTGGAAATGTCCCATAATCACCTTAAGTCAAGTGGCCTCTTTTCTCTTTGTTTTGAAATTGACTCTAGGAATGTGGAAGTGCCTTTTCAAAGCTCTGTTTGACAGACTGCAGCTTATCTGCTCCAAGACAAAGCAAACAGTAAATGTTTGCTTTGAGTGAGTTAGTGAGGGGTAGGGTGGGGGGGGGTCTGAACTTAAAACAGTGTGTTGACACACTCTCAGCACCCCAAAAAGCGTGCTCTCCCTCTCTCCCCCCAAATACACATGACACAGTCCTGTATCACACTCCACTCCACCCCTGCATTTGAAAAGCATGTTGCAGCCGCTTGAACGCTGAGGTAGCTGCCCATAATGCATTGCTCCCAATGCAGCTGCAAGTGCTGCAAATGTGGCCACGCCAGTGCACATGCAGCTGTCAGTGTGGACAATCTGGAGCACTTTCCCTAGTGCGCTTTCCGAAGGCTGGTTTAACCCAAAGCGCTCTACAGCTGCAAATGTAGCCATACCCTAAGAAGACATTTGTATTCCTCGCGATCAGTGGAGTTGCAAGCAAACAAAGGGAATTGACCCTAAGGCTTCGATCAGGAGTGATTTGGGGTGTGTCGATGTGTGTCCACAGTTACACAGTGAGCTCTTTGGGGAAGGGGCCATGTCTTATCTCTGCTTTCTAAAGTGCTTAGCATGTTTTAATCACCATGTAAGTGCTATGGCGGGTAGCATCTCCACCACAAAATGGCAGCATGACTGGCACGCTCTCAGGCTGGGCTTTGGAGGCCTCAGCACACAGCGATGCTGTCAACTGCAGTTTAAGCCCTGCATTGTGATTTTTCTCAGGCGCAATAGAGGAATTAAAGGGAAACGCCGTAATGGAGCTGAAACGTATTCAAGAGAGAACTTGAAATAAATCCAGTGGGAACAAAGCAGCTGGATTATAGCTCACGGCCAGCAGCCCAGGGAGAATAGAAGAGCTTTGGTGGTGGCTGCAGCTGAATGTGATGTCCCTGCTTCCCTCCACAGTCAGACACTGCCATACAGGGGGGCCACTGGATTGAGGGGCATGTTTTGACATTCTAGCCCATAGCAGTGCTGTATTTTTTTTCTTTTTTTAGACTGAGGGCCCTATCCACCCCCCTGCTCCTGACAGGCTCCTGGGACTTCCATGCCTATCCAACTGCCTTCCCAGAACCTCCATCCCGTCCAACTGCCCCTGTTCCCTGTCCCCTGCTGACTGCTTCCTGGGATCCCCTCCCCCTTATCCAAGCCCCCGGCCTCCTTACCCCGTGCCGCTCAGAGCAGCGTGTCTGGCAACCGCACGGCCCGCCGGAGCTAGACACGCTGCCCTACAGGAGCACGCAGCCCCACTGGGGCCAGCCACACCACTGCAATGCTGCCCAGGAGCAGTGGGTTAGAGTGCTGTCCACACGGCGTTCTGAGGCTGCGGGATGAGGGGGAAAGGCGAGGGAGGGGCCAGGGGCAGCCTGCCCGACTGGGAGCTCAGGGGCCAGGCAGGACAGGCCAGCTGTGGCCCACGGGCTGTAGTTTGCCCAACTCTGTTCTAGAGGCAATATGATATTTTCTGTTGTATTATTCCTTTCTTAATGATTCCCAACTTTCTGTCCACTTTTTTGACTGCCACTGCACAGTGAATGGATGTTTTCAGAGAACTGTCCTCAAGGACTCCAACATCTTTCTTGAGTGGTAACAGCTAATTTAGACTCCATTTTAAGTGTATAGTTGAGATTATGTTTTCCAATGTGCATTACTTTGCATTTGTCAACATTTAATTTCATCTGCCATTTTGGTGCCCGGTCACCCAGTTTTGTGAGATCATTTTGTAGGTCTTTTCAGTCTACCTGGGACTTAATTATCTTGAGTAGTTTTGTATCATCTGCAAATTTTGTCACCTCAGTGTTTACCTCTTTTTCGAGATCATTTATGAATATGTTGAATAGGACTAGTCTCAGTACAGACCTCCGGGGGTCACCACTATTTACTGCTCTCCATTCTGAAAACTGACATTTTATTCCTATTCCAGTGGTAGATACGCTGGAGGGTAGGGATAGGATGCAGAGGGACCTAGACAAATTAGAGGATTGGGCCAAAAGAAATCTGATGAGGTTCAACAAGGACAAGTGCAGAGTCCTGCACTTAGGATGGAAGAATCCCACACACTGCTACAGACTAGGGACCGAATGGCTAGGCAGCAGTTCTGCAGAAAAGGACCTAGGAGTTACAGTGGACGAGAAGCTGGATATGAGTCAACAGTGTGCTCTTGTTGCCGAGAAGGCTAACGGCATTTGGGCTGTATAAGTAGGAGCATTGCCAGAGGATTGAGGGACTGTTCAGCATTGGTGAGGCCTCATCTGGAGTACTGTGTCCAGTTTTGAGCCCCACACTACAAGAAGGATGTGGAAAAATTGGAAAGAGTCCAGAAGAGGGCAATAAAAATGATTAGGGGTCTGGAGCACAACTTATGAGGAGAGGCTGAGAGAACTGGGATTGTTTAGTCTACAGAAGAGAAAATTGAGGGGAGATTTGATAGCTGCTTTCAACTACCTGAAAGGGGGTTCCAAAGAGGATGGATCTAGACTATTCTCAGTGGTACCAGATGACAGAACAAGGAGTAATGGTCTCGAGCTGCAGTGAGGAAGGTTTAGGTTGGATATTAGGAAAAACTTTTTCCCTAGGAGGGTGGTGAAGTACTGGAATGGGTTCCTTAGGGAGATGGTAGAATCTCCTTCCTTAGAGGTTTTTGAGGCCCAGCTTGACAAAGCCCTGGCTGGGATGATTTAGTTGGGGTTAGTCCTGCTCAGAGCAGGGAGTTGGACTAGATATCTCCTGAGGTCCCTTCCAGCCCTGATATTCTATGATTCCTACCCTGTGTTTCCTATCTTTTAATCAATTAGTAGTCCATGAGAGAACTTCCCCTTTTATCCCATGACTGCTTACTTTGCTTAAGAGCCTTTGGTGAGGGACCTTGTCAAAGGCTTTCTGAAAATCTAAATACACTATATCCACTGGATCCTCCTTCTCCACGTGCTTATTGATCCCCTTCAAAGAATTCTAGTAGATTAGTGAGGCATGATTTCCCTTTACAAAAACCCATGTTGACTCTTCCCCAAAGAATTTAGTTCATCTATGTGTCTGACAAATTTGGTCTTCAGTTCCGGGCAAACTGGTTGAAACTGAAGTCAGACTTACCAGCCTGTAATTGCCAGGATCTCCTCTGCAGCCCTTTTGAAAAATTGGCATCACGTTAGCTATCCTCCAGTTAGTAATTCTGCAGTTTCACATTTGAGTTGCTTCAGAACTCTTGGGTGAATACCATCTGGTCCTAGTGACTTACTACTGTCTAGTTTATCAATTTGTTCCAAAGCCGCCTCTAATGACACCTCAGTCTGGGACAGTTCCTCAGATTGGTCACCTAAAAAGCATGGCTCAGATTTGGGAATTTCCCTTAGATCCTCAGCCGTGAAGACCGATGCAAAAAATTCATTTAGTTTCTCTGCAACGGCCTCATCGTCCTAGAGTGCGCCTTTAGCATCTCAGTCATCCAGCAGCCCCACTGGTTATTTAGCAGGCTTCCTGCTTCGGGTGTACTTAAAGAAAAAATTGCTATTACTTTTTGAGTCTTTGGCTAAGTGTACTTTAAATTATTTTTTGGCTTTCCTAATTATATTTTTACACTTCATTTGCCAGAGTTTTTGCTCCTTTTTATTTTCCTCACTAGGATTTAACTTCCACTTTTTAAATGCCTTTTTGCCTCTCACCGCTGCTTTTACTTTGTTTAGCCGTGGTGGCACTTATGTGGTTCTCTTACTATATTTTTTAATTTGGGGAATACATTTAAGTTGAGCCTCTATTATAGTGTATTTAAAAAGTTTCCATGCAGCTTGCACAGTGTTACACTGCCATACCTTTTAATTTCTGTTTACCTAACTTCTTTATTTGTGTATAGTCTTCTTTTCTGAAATTAAATGTGACAGTGTTGGGCTGCTGTGGTGTTTTCCTCGCCACAGGGATGTTAAATGTAATTATATTATGGTCACTATTACCAAGCGGTCCAGCTATATTCACCTCTTGGACCAGATCCTGTGCTGCACTTAGGACTAAAGCAAGAATTGCCTCTCCTCTTGTGGGTTCCAGGACTAGCTGCTCCAAGAAGCAGTCATTTAAGATGTCAAGAAACTTTATCCCTGCATCCCATCGTGAGGTGACATGTACCCAGTCAATATGGGGAGAGTTGTTATTTTATTACCTGGCTGTTTCCAGTTGTACCTGTTTGAGAAGAGAACTTCTCCAGCATGCAGGAAAAGGAGGAGATGTCATATTTCATGTGGATAATGTGGAACCACCATCCCGCTGCCTTACCCGCTCCCCCCTAAGTCTGCATTGCAGGTATAATCAAGTGTTTGTTATATAACAATCAGCCACAAAAATGGCGACTATACTTTTGATTGCAAGATTAAGTAATAAGTTGAACTGTAAAGAAGAAAACTCTTTAGATAGCCTCAATAATAAGTATTGGCAAGGAGAACACAGGAAATCTATGAAAGGTTTTAAAAATATGAAGAAAATATTAGATGCTTCAAAGGCAATTTGTATTATTTACAGTTGATCCTAGTGGGTCTGCTCTTGTGGCTGGAATTCCCTGCTAGTGTTAAACCCAGCTACTGTAGCCGCCGGGGGTTGTACATGCCTGAAAGGGGGTGCTTGGAATGGATGCCATGGAAATGGGAAACCCACTTTTCTAGTCTCTGCCATTGAGAGGCTTCCAGCTGAGGGCCTCACAGAAAAGGGTACCAACCTGCTTTGGTAACGTGGGAGAGCAAAGTGTCTGTTGCAGAGTCTTCAGGAAAAAAACCAGTTGTTAGTCAAATGGCCACCGAGGGAAAAATTTCTGCTGAAATGCTGGTTTGCTCCACAGACAACTGCTGAATAGACTTACCCTGTTATGCAGCAGCCAGAGGGATTTGGTGGGGGGCTGTGAGCCTTCTGAGCAGTTCACTCTCTAAAAAGAGCTCCCTTTCCAATCCCCGTTAGGCTGCGTGTTGTTAACAAGAAAGCGGCCGGCGCTGCTGTGGGAAGGCTTATAGGGACCACCCTCCCCAGCAGCTTTGCTCTTCTCTTTTCCAGGGCGAATTATGTGCTGGTGCTGGTGCCAGACTGACAGCCATGAAGGCTAACGCCTCCAGAGTAGAATCAGCCTGGGCAGCTGTGGTGCCCGCTCCCCACATGCTGCCTCATGAGCCTTCGTAGGAGTGAGGAGGGAGTTCGGGAAGTGTGGCCCATTCAGTCCTTGGCCTGTATACTGATGCTGCCACTAACGGTGCCCACTGAGATCAGGGGTGTTTTATGTCAAAAATAAAGCCTAGATCCCCCAAACACTGAGGGCTGCTAGTTGGGGGTCCCCACCAAGCTGTGTCCTCGCCCCAAAATCTCTTGTTCTCAGAGCCTAGAAGTATTCTTCTTCTCCAAGCCCCCCATCTCTCCAGCCCTTTACTGTGCTCCCCAGCCACTGAAATCTCATCCTGCTTTCAAACTTTCCTCTTCTCCTTGCACGGGGAACTTGGCATTGCAGGCCTACAGCATTCTCTCTGCAAGGTCCTCCTGGAGACCAAGCCCTGTCTGGGAAGCCTCTGCTGCTTCACATCCATCGCCTTACCATGCTTGTGATGTGAGAGGTGGAAGGAAACTAGCTAGGTGGCAGTGAGCCCATCTCCAGGGGCGCTGCAGGTTTGTTCTCTGCCATTCAGCTCTTGGTGCATTTTCCACTCTAGTTTTGGCTGTCTCGAGCACTGTAGTTTCCCCTCCCCCGTTTCCCTTGGGAGACTGTTGCATAGTGCGATCACTCTCATTCCGCGGAAGTTCTTCCTATTGTTTATTCTAATTTTCCCATGTCTTAATTTAATCCAGTGCCCCTAGTTCTACTCAAAGGACCATCCCTAAATAATTCCTCTTCCTGCTTGGTGCTGTATTCCTCCAAACCCCAAGAGGGGACCAATAAGAGTCCTACAAAGAGCGAATGTCACCTTCTGGCTCTGTCATGAGGCCTTTGTGTGTATGCAGCCTGAAGCAGTAGAGGGGCTAGAGGAAGAGCTGAACTCAATGTTGGTTGGTTGGTGAGGAAATTCATAGATTCTAAAGCCAGAGGGATGTTATGGTCACTTAATCACAGCTCCTGAATCACATGTCATCATAGCACTGCCCCAAATAATTCATAAAACAGATCTTTCAGAAAATATCCATACTTGACTTAAAAATTGCCAGTGATGGAGGGTCTAACACAACCCTTGGTAAATTGTTCCAATGGTTCATTACTTGCATCTTATTTCCCATCTGAATTTCTCTTGTTTCAGCTTCCGGACATTGGATCATGTTAGACCTTTCTCTGCTAGCCTGACGAACCCATTAATAAATATTTGATCTCCATGTAAATACTAACAGACTGTGACCCAGTCACCCCTTAATTGTCTCTCTATGAAGCTAAATTTGAGCTCTTTGAGTCTATGACAATAAGACAGGTTTTCTAATCCCTTAATCATTCTCATGGCTCTTCTCTGAGCCCTCTCCAATTTATCAGCATCCTCCTTGAATTGTGGGCACCAGAACTGAACACAGTATTATAGCAGTGGTCACACCAGAGCCAAATTCAGAAGTGAAATAACCTCTCTGCTCTTATTTGAGATTCCTCTGTTTATGCCTTAGCTCCTTTGGCTACAGCATGACATTGGGAGCTCATGTTCAGCTCATCATCCACTGTGACCTCCAAATCTTTTTCAGAGTCACTGCTTCCCAGGATAGAGTCCACCATCCTGTAAGTGTGTCTTGCATCTTTGTTCCTAGATGTGTAGCTGTACATTTAGCCCTACTAAAATGCTTACTGTTTGCTTGCACCCAGTTTGCCAAGCGATCCAGATCTCTGTATCAGTGGCTTGTCCTCTTCATTATTTATCGCTTCCCCCACCTGGTGTCATCTGCAAACCTTCTCAGTGGTGATTTTATGTGTGCTACCTGGTCACTCATAAAAATGTTAAATAGCATCGGACCAAGAATCAGTCCCTGTGGGATCCCTGTGAAAACACACTCGCTTGATGATGGTTCCCCATTTACAATTATATTTTGAGACCTATCAATTAGCCAGTTTTTAATCCATTTAATGTATGCCATGTTATTTTATATCATTCAAGGTTTTTTTAATCAAAATGTTGTGTGGTACCAAGTCAAATGTTTTACAGAAGTCTAAGTACATTACATCAGTGTTGTTACCTTTACCAACCAAACTTTTAATCTCATCAAAAAGAGGTACCGAGTTAGTTTGGCAGGATCTATTTTCCGTAAACCCATGTTGATGTGCATTAGTTATATTACTCTCCTTTAATTCTTTATTAATCAAGTCCTGTCTCAACAGTTCCATTATCTTGTCTGGGATGGATGTCAGGCTGACAGGCCTATAATTGCTTGAGTCATCCCATTTACCCTTTTTAAAAATTGGCACATCATTGGCTTTCTTTCAGTCTTCTAGAACTGCCACAGTGCGCCAACATTTATTGAAAATCAACATTAACAGTCCAATGAGACATTCAGCGTGCATCTAAGAGTTTTAAAAGAGCTGGCTAGCTCGACATGCTGATTCTAAAATGTCTGATTTTAGTAGCTTCTATTTAACATTCTCCCGAGATACTAGTAGAATGGAAAGAATGTTGTCATCACCTTATAGTGAGACTATATCATCTGTTTTCCCCCTAAAATCCAGAAGAAAAATATTTATTGGCCACTTCTGCCTTTTCTGGATTATTATTTATAAGTCTATCATTTCTATCTAGTAATGCACCAATACTGTTGTCAGGATTCTTTTTGTTCCTAATATGTTTTTAAAAACTCCTATTGTCCTTAACTCTGCTGGCCATAGATTTCTCCTTTGGTCCATTAGCTTTCCTTATCAATTTTCTACAATTCCTAGCTTCTGACTTGTATTCCGATATATCAACTTCCCCTATTTTCCATTTGTTATTTTATTTATTTATTTATTTTAATAGCTGTCTTCACTCTCCTGATAAACCAGGTCATTTTGTAAACCAGAACAGCCTTTTTCTTCAATTGTGGGATTGTATATAGAGCATAGATGGGAGGGCCTTATGGGGAGGAGTCTGTAGCAGGGGAACTCTGCTTTGAATGGGCCTTGTAAGGTTTATTGGAGCAGGATTCTTTTCATATGCAACTTACACACCAACCTAATATAATTGGTGATGTTCATTCAAAAAAACTAGGAATTTCCCAAACCAAAAAACTGATTTTTTAAAAAAGGAGTAATAGTGGGCAGTGAAGTATGACAGTGAGGAAAAGGCTGTATCCCCAGTCTGATCAGATATGTGGAAATGTTTTTTAAGAAGGAGAATTTTTGTAAAAAAAGTTTGTGTTTTTGGGCCTTGCCTTAGCTCTTCTCCACAAGCTTGTTTTGTTTGCAAGTAAATAATTTGAATGGTTCATTGAGCCAGGCAATCTGATTAGCTGACCAGACTTTAGTGCTGCTTAATGCTACATTGTCTTGCTTAGTCCTTTGCTTTCCTGCTAGCCTGGACTGACACCTGGATCTTTCTGGTCTTTGGAAGAGAAAGTGTATTTGCTAGAATTCAATCTTACAGAAAACAAGCGAGGAAAAACACAGACTCTTAAGAGCTTTAAGTAGAGAAAACAGAAGAAAGAAAATCAAACTTGGCCAAGTGTGTGATTTATGATGGGACAGTCTAAAATCTGAGGTCACTAGTGAAGTCATTACTGTTGAGTAGTCAGTGGATTTAAAGGGGAACGCCCAGACACAATCATTGCCTAACTCTCAAGGAATCAAACCTTTTCCTAGAGCAAGGCTTCGGCTCTGACCATTGTTAACACAGACCATGGGATTCTTCTTTTGAACCTCTCACTGCTATTGGCAGCTGATCTTTGACAGCTGCTACGCTGTTTTTAAACACACATTTTTGTAGTACCCCCTTTTTTCATTTAAAGTTGTATTCCCTCCTCCTCCGTCCACCCCCATGCAAGAGATGGGGAAAGACAACCCTCAACCTTGTGTAGTGAAGGTTATGGCGATAAATTCTGTTGCATTGTCACTTCTATTCGGAGTAAATTGGCTGGCTGCTTTCGGGCTGAAGGGAAGATAATTTGCTGTAGTATTTCAAATGGATTAGAAATGGATTTGAAGGGAAAGTTCATGCCTCCCATTACAAAGGCTAGAAAGAAGACTATCTTAAGGCACTGTTCCCTCTCTGGCCTTCATTATCCACGCTTAATACCTTTCCTATTTTCCAGCGTTAATGAAATTTCTTGCCAGAGCAGGCCTGCTGGACGGATGGGAAAAGTCTTTAGATTTGAGGGCTTGTGTTGTAGAAAAGGAATTACAAGCCCCTCATGTTGAGGGCTGGCGTATTCTTCAGGTCCTTGGCCCAGCTATTATCTCATTAATTTTATCCTCTCTTCTCCATTCAGTTAGTTTCCAAAGGCCATCCTTTCCATTAGGGTAACAATTGAGTAGAGTGCTGTGACATTGCTGCGAATTAAAAGCTACATGCTGTTTTTAGAAGCACCTTGCCCTTCTTTCAATGTGTCCTCCTTCCTTCACGCCCCCGCTCACCCCAGGCTGCCCTGTCTCTGCCTTTTGCTCAGACTCGTAAGCAGTGAGGCAAATGTCACTTTAAGCAAGTGGAGGAGAGACAAGCCCAATATTACTGCTGGAGCTAGATAGCCGTTTGGAAGACCAAAGAATCTAGCTTAAATCTTAGAGCCTGCTTTAGGAAAGGAAGGCGGCTTTTATAAAGGCATGATTGGGGTAATTAAGTTCTAGGCAACACCCTCTCCCTGGTGTATGGGAATGGCTTATAAGTGCTCAGCAAATTCACATAATTATTCTCTCTCTCCCTCTGGGTGCATGGTGCATAATGGATCTTTTCCAGTCAATTTCTGGATATCTTATGCCACCTGAAAATAAGAGAGCTGGGGCCAGAGCTGAGCAGAGATATATGCAGTGTCTGAGCTTCCCATTCCAATCTCTCGTAGCAAGATTCAGGCCTCCTTGCACACAAACCTGTGATCTTGGACAGCCCTCTGCTTAAGAAACGACCTGATTGTGTAAAATTGTGTTGCAGATACATGTCCACTAGAGAATAGATTGAACCCTCCAGACTCAGTTGACTGGTAACCCAAGCCAAATGAACACCTAAGATTCCTGAGAGTGAAAGGTGAAGGAATTAACCTCCGTGTGCAGTGTGAAATGCAGAAATTAAAACTAACTCTTGACATGTTTACTGTAACCATAGGTTATCAGGGTTCCCATGCCCACATGCCTCTCTATGGACGGTGAGGTGAATCCAGGCAGAGAATGTGTTCAGTCTTCTGCTCTCTCACCCCCATCTCCATGGTATTCTGTAGCATTCCCTGCACAAGTCTGGACTGTATCTTTTGCAAGCAGAGTGAAGACAGATAATAAAACTGCTGAAGCAGTAATGTAACTTCCTTGGCGCCTTTCCCTCAGTCCTTCTGTCTCCAGCGGGGGAAACAGCTCTAAAGGTTATTGGAGCAGATTACAACTCCATTTGGGAGTTTTTCCCCCCATTAACTTTGACTTTTCTAGAAATAAACATTTTTCAGGTCATAAGCCCTAGCTGGTAGGTGACCCAGTCGTCTTAGGGTCCTGGGGCTGTGGGCCTAGGAGACAGGTGGAAGCTGTGTTCAGAGAGGTCGCTATTCAGAGTCTTCCTGGCACAGAGAGAATGGGAGCAAAGGCAGAGGTGATTCCATCAGTGACTACTGTGGCACAAAGCTTCCCTGGGCCAACTACACTGTCATGCCCTCAGGTTAGACTTTGACTGTTTATATCTTGTCCCCACAGTGTCTTCAGATGTGTGTCACCCACATTGATAGCACAATCTGTGGGTATGCACGCACAGCATATACACTAACATGTGTGTGTCTGTGTTCAGAATGCTGCTGAGATTTCACTGCAAGGGACCTGGGAGGACCATATTATATTTCAAAATGGAGGAGCTAAGAATACAGTGTAAAAGCCCCTCTGTCTGGCCTGTCTGTTACAAAGCCACTTGCACTCTCTCTAAGTGCAGCTCAGAGTCTCTAATCTCAGAAGAAAGATAAAGATTTCTGGAGCACTTTGAAATATTAGTTGGTCCATTGGCTATGAAGCTTAGTCAATTCCAGGATCTCTCAACCCCAGCAGAATCAGACATGCTCGGTTGCCAGTTCCAGAGATTTTCTCCTAGCTGAATTTGAATGGGCCCCACACTTAGGCCTCAGTCCCACATGGGGAAAAATGCAAGTGCATGGTCTGCCTGTGTAGTTCTACTTCGACATACCGAGCGTTCATCCTTTCAAGTTCGCTTAATTTTTTCCCAAGATTCCAGCAGTCTGGTTAGTGGTTCTGAAGGTTGAATGAGGAACAGTGCTGTTGTCCTGTATTGGGATCTCTCATGTGATGTGTGATTGTCTTTGGCCTTGTGTTCTCTTCAGAAGCCCTCCAGATGTCATTGTGGTGGAACATCTCCAACTGGGGGAAGATACCTTAGATGGCCCCTCGGTGGTTCTGAAGCTTACATTCCAACCTCTGCCTGCTAGTTAAGAAAGGCAAACCACACTGAGGAACTCTCCAAACTGTGACACTATCCATAACATTTAATTAGAGTTGTTAGAACCAGGATAGCATCTTGGGAGCATCGGATGTTCTGGGTGCTGACTACTGCTTTCTCTTTATAAAGAATTAAATATTTATAAACTGCAGAGGTTGCTGTGAAAGAGTTAGTATTTGCCAGCAGGTACTGTACAGTTATTCTCTGCTCAGATACCAGGGAAACCTGTGGTGTTTTTCATGAAGTGGAAACTGTTGGGCAAATGGTGTCTTTTGAACAGGGACCACTGTTATGTGTAAACATTTAGTAGCTTTCAGCTCTGTGATGGAAAGAAAATCGTTGTCCAGAATAGTCAGGGAAATTGCTGGAACTCAGAGCAGAAACTGGGCTTAGACTGGTCATTAGTAGCATGGTGTGAACTGCACTAAACATGAACCCTAAAACTGTCACTTACCCCAGTTTTAAATGAGCTCCACTTAAATGTAGCTTAGCCAGCTGGTGTGAATAGGGCCAAGTAGGGGACAGAAATCGTGCTCTTGTCACTGAGGCTGCATTTATTCTAGAGAATTGAACTGATGGGCTAAAAGTGTTTTTAACACAAGCGCATCGCTGTGTGCACATAACCATGCGGATGGAAGTGCTGCAGCTTTTGGCTTTGTATTTAGGATGTTTATCTTCCAAATGCGTATGAGCTATAAACCCCTTTTTTTCCTGACCTGAAGAAATGTTTTGGGATAAAAGGATTTTACTTCCAGTATAGCCAGGACACACTTCCCCTGTAGTTCTCTCTCACTGATGTTGTATTATGTGTAAGTGGGTGTTAGTTTTTCAGACACCAAGCAGGGTACAACACAGTTCAGTGATCGTTGATCTGCTAAATTAACCAAGTTACTTGTCAGAAAAGAAAGACGGGCCACAAGCGATTCTACCAAGATTAATACGCTTTCAGCGTTCAGTTCCAACTTGCAGGAAGTGGCTTGGCTTATATACATTTTTTTTTTCAGTGAGAATTACCTAGTGTCTTGACAGGGACAGCTTTCACTTCAGCAGTTTGCATACACACAATTTGCTGCTAACACGGGGAAAAAAATAAGCGAAACTTTCAGTAAACTTCTCTTAGTGTGCTTTGCAACATGATAGATGTACGGTATTAACAGCAGCGTCTGTATGCCCTGAGCACTGCATCAGCTTCACTGAATTCCGTGCATCTCTGCTGGCAAGCCTGAGATGGAAATTTAAATGAGCATGTGGGATTTTTTTCCTCCTACCAGAGACTAAAAGAAAATATTGAAAGTTCCTGAATCAGAGTAATTTTGTAATAGCCAGGCCTTGTGTCTCGATCAGTGATGTTTTATAGGCATTCTTCCATGTTTTAAATGTAGAAATCAAAGTAAATAAATCCCATATCACTAACCTTTCCCACCATGCTGCTTGCATATAGGGATTATGGATACATCCCTATCTCTCTGAGCAAGCAAATACTCTGTTTCTAACAACCTTCAGTCTCAGAATTCCTTTTATAGTGTCAAGTGTTCGTAGATCTTAGTTTCTTGTAGGCAGATCTCTTGGGTGAAATTTTCTTGTAAGGATTTTTGCTGTTATACATGACTTTCAATTAAGTTGTGGGAGAGCAGCTTATGTACTTTCAAACAATATTTGCTAACTTGAAGGTTGTATATTTGATTAGTTTTTACACTTGAGTTTGATTTTAGCTCAGGTGGAAGTAACTCCATTTTCTGTTAAAAAGCTGTTTGTCTGTAGTGGTTAATTTTAATCACAGCTGTAGCATATTACAACTATCACAGCTAGTGAAATCATGCAGCATTTACCTTTCAGCTAGCATACTTTATTTAAAAGAAATTAACTGCACCAAACACCTTAGGGTGGATAGCTTTAATGAGGCCTTTTTCAAGCATGTTTTCCAGAGATGGGTTTATTGAGTCTCTGTATTTAGAACAATACGGAATGCAGGTGTCTGTATTAAGGATCTTCCTAGTAAAACCCTGCAATCTAATGCAAATAGAAGCAAAGAGCCCTCAAAGTACAACAAACTAATTGACACATTAAGTACAGGCCTGTCTACGCAAGCCATTGTGTAGCTCTGAAAGAGGCTTGTGTTCTTTGAAGGTGTTTTTTTTTTTATAGGTACATGAGAGAGATGCCTTCAGCATCTATTGTGCTTTTCTTAGAAGGATCTCAAAGCGCTTTACATTTGTTACAAAATTTAAGCCACTCTGACTTCTTGTTGGTACAGATGAGGGAAACTGAGGCACAGAGTTTAAATGATGTCTGCAAGGTCACATAGTTTGGGGCAGGAATAGAAATAGACCCCACATACCCTTTTCAATCCTTTAGCCCCCAAGTCACCCTTCCCCTGTAAATTCAAACCTTCACTTTAGCTTTGAGTTTCCAGTGCCTCATGCAGATGTGTGACTTCAAAGAACCTGTGGTTTTGCAGTGAGGAAGTTAGTCTACCAGCTACAAATGCTGTATAAATAGTATCTAGCTTTGAACTCATTTCATTTTGTGCAACATGGTTATCTTTAATATTTTCTGGGTGTGGTAAGTGGGGATGTAATGTAGATGCCGTGACTCAAAACATGAGGTGTTTTTTTTTTTTATTCTGAGCCTCTGCGGTCTGTAAATGGATACAAGATTGTCCGTGGCTGTGATGGACGAGTCAAGACTAAAGCAAAATGTGAACGTAAGAATGATTAGCATGTAGGGCCGTTTGCCGGTGCGTCTCCAAGTTAAAATATGAAGCTGTTCGAGTGGAGGAAGTGGAGGTGTGTGGTTCAGGTGGTCTCTCTTGCCCAGGGAGTGTTGATATTGCTTTATGATTACTTTTTATTATGTGTTTAGCATCATGTATTATTTATGTGTTAATGTAATAAGATGTCCATCGCCAAGGTATCAGGGTCCATTCTTAATGTATATGCACTATAACTCTGTGCATCCTCTGACAACATCTAGGTCGGTTCCTTTAGAGCAGACCAAGGAGCTAACCAGCTGGGAGACCAATTTCCAGGGGGTGCCAATACTCATAATTTTGCTAGGGCCCACACAAATAGATGCGCTTTGAAGATAAATCTGTGGGGGTATGTCTGATCCAGTGGGTAGTGTTTGATGTATCGGGGATCAGTTTATCATGTCTCATCTAGACGTGATAAATTGATCCGCAAGCGCACTTCCCCTCAACTCCGGAGCTCCATCTCCACAAGAGAAGGAAGCGGAGTTGACGCGGGAGCAGCAGCGGCCGACTCGCTGCTGTGAGGGTGGCCAGGTAAGTCGACCTAAGGTACTTGGACTTCAGCTACGCTATTCGCATAGCTGAAGCTGAGTATCTTAGGTCAACCCTACCCCAGTATAGACCAGCCCTGGCTCTGATATGTCTCTGCTGTGAGTGAATTTGACAGCTGAAGCCCTGCCACTGAGAGGCCTTTACTGCAGGTCCTTGGAATTCCACTGTGGGAACCAACAAACAAAGCCTTGGCTGTTTACCTCTGCCAGGATGGGATTAAGGGGGAGGAGAGGTGGTTCCCTGAGACAGGCACTATGTGCCTTTTAGAGGCTGATCAAGGTCTTGAATTGCACCAGGAAGAGAATGGGATTAACGTGATTAATATGCGGGGTCCCCTTTCCCCTGCCTAAAAGGAGAGTAAATCCATCTGGCACTAGCTGTTGCTTCCAAATGGCCCACCAGGGGAGTGCCACCTAGCACACGTTGCAGTGTAGGGTAGCTTGGAGATGAGGTTCACTCCTGGCAGGTCTTGGGAATTTCAGACTCTGCCTTGATCTCCTAGTGACATTAGAGAGGTTTCCTAAGAACCAAACATTGTGCAGACCAGGCACCTCTGATCTCTAAAGAATCCTGTTCCCCACAGACCAGTGGAACTAGATCTCTCTAGAGTGAAAATTACTGTCGTGTTGATTTTTGGTGTGGATGAGCCGCGAAAACAGATTGGAACCCAGTTGATAAATCTCTGAAATACAAAAGATAGGGGTTGTTTCCCATCTGCAGGCTGATCACTAGGCTCCGAAGCAGCATAATCAGGCTTATTATTGGGGGTACTTAAACACCCCCTTTACCATAGTAATAGAGTGCATTTATCTTCACTACGCCACTGTAGGGTGAGGAAGCGCATTTATCCCCATTTTACACACAGGGGAACAGAGGCAAAGAATGATTGTGACTTGTTGGTAGAGCAGGGTCTTGAATGAAGCTTTCCCAGCTCTCAGGCTACTGCTCTAACCTCTGGGCCATCCTCCTCCTCACTGCATCATAGATTTGCATATTAGGACTGCAGAGGCGTGGAGAGAATCTAAGAGGAAATCAGATACTGTTCTCTTTCATTCTGCATCACAGTCCAATCCACACACAACTGTCTGTTCAGTCAGAGATCCTACCATTGGGCTTTTTGTATTGGGCTTTTTGCTATTTGTAGCCCCATTTGAAATGCTATCTTCATTGTACAAGAATGACAAGGAAGTTCCTTTCTCCATTTCATGGGAGTTCCTTGCTATAAACACAGATTTTTAGACCTTTAATAAGACACGTAAGTCCCAAAGCCACACTGAAGGGCTTGCCAAAGAATCCGACTGCAGAATGCTGCAGCATAACTGTTCATTCTAAGGTTTCTCCTGACCTGCATTTGTGGAAACTCGCGATCAGAAATGTAAGGTTGGTAGCCAATGGCAACAGCCATATTAAATGAATAGACTGTCAAACTAAGCACTAATAAATGTAACTATTACATTTTACAATTCTCCCTTTCTTTGTAGCACATCTTCATTTAAAGGTAATGCTCCCAGGGTTTGCGTTCTGCTGATAGGATGCCAGGCCTTAATTTATAGATATTCTTCAGTAATGCACGGTTTATATACGTTCTGTTAATAGCATTATGAGCATAAATTGTACTAATACAAAATTAGAGCTGTAATTTGCATAAACAAATTACTGTTTGGATTAGTGGTAAATGGTTAAGAGGACTTGATGTTTGAGTGGATTTGATTTGGCCGCAACAGCTCTGTGTGCATAACAGCATATGTACAAAAATGAGGTACACGGCTTTACACAGATTGAATGCAAACTGGCATTACATAGGAAAAGTCAGTCTGTCAACTGGAAGGGTTTCCTGCAGTGCATGAGCACATGGAGGGTAGAGTTGGTACTAAAGCAGGGGTGAGAAAACTACGGCCCGCGGGCCAAGTCCGGCCTGCGAGACAGTCCCGTCCGGCCCGTGGCCTCTCCCCCGGAGCCGCACAGCGCGGGCACTGGGCACTGCTGGGGGCCAGGGCCGGGGCAGCTCCCCCAGCCCTGCGGGCAGCGCTCTAGGGGGCGGGGCTGTGCACTAACCCCCTCCCCTGGAGCCACCCTGCACGGGCAGAGCTCTGGGGGCCAGGGCTGCGTGCTCCACCGCTCCTGAGCAGCTATGGTAAGTGGAGGGTTGGAGAGGTTCTAGGATGGTGGTTGGGGGGTTTTTGGAGGGGGCAGTCAGGGAGCAGGGTGGGTTGGATGGGGGTGGGGTTCTGGGGTGGTGGTTAGGGGGTGAGAAGGTGGTTAGGGGTTGCGGCGATCAGGGAGCAGGGGAATTGTGTAGGGGGTGGGATCCTGGGGGGTGGTTAGGGGTCTGTGGAAAGGGCAGTCAGGGGTCAAGGTGCCAGGGCGGTGGATGGGTCAGGGATTCTCAGGGGGTGGGAAGTGGGAGGGGGCAGTCAGGGGGGCGGGATGTGGGAGGGGGCTGGATTGGGGGCAGGGCCTTCCCTACCCGGCCCTCGATATAATTTCACAAACCCGATGTGGCCCTTGAGCCATAAAGTTTGCCCACCCCTGTACTAAGGTGTTAGTTGAACAGCAGCTGATAAAGGCTGTAATCTCATGCAGTTGTCAACAGGCCCTAGATTAATCATATCCCAGTATCCTAAAAGCACCAGAGCCATGTGATTGTGCTACACCTTTCTCCCTCTGACTGCTGGGAAGTAAGGGGTATCACTCCATTCTCATCCCTCTCGCTGGCTGCAAGATCTGCTCTTACAGCATGGGGATGGGAAGTTGGTCCCAGTAGCTGTCCGTGCTACCAGGTCTTTTGGTTTCCTGTCTCAGCTCTCTGCTCCATAGGCCCTAGGAAGGTCAGCGTCTGTGCCTGATGTTAGGCGTAGCACTGATCAGATGTGCAGGCCCTGCAAGAACCACATGTAAGGCCCTAAAGAGTGCTGAAGGGTCACCGTTTGTGGATCACTTTCCTCCAGCGTTAGGACTCCAGTAAGTTTGGTTAGACTCTGTTCAGGTGCAGTAGGGGGGCACAATCTGGTTGCTGTTTATCCCACCTGTCTGTGGAATTCCAGGCCTACATCTGTTGCCAGCTACTTATGATTACACATGGGTCTTGGGCTGACTGCCCCAACGCTTCCGTCTGGCTCGGAAGGACATCCTTTCTTGGGGAGATTCTTCAGAGAGGGCATCTTCTCCAGCACTGGTGCAAAACAGGGACAACCTGGGAAAAGGGGGCTCCTCAGAGAGAGCCAACTTCTGGCTTTAAATGAACCTTTGAGCTTGGTTTTCCTGCCCTTGGCAGCTATGGATCTTCCATGAGCCAGGGCTACGGACAGAGTGTTTCATACCACTGGTCAGCTGAGCGCTCCTGTGCCCAGTTTCACTGAGATGGCTGTGTCCGCATGTCTGTATTTTGGTAGCAGTGAAGTCGGTGCTGTGTTTAGAAGGCACGAAGAAACCTTGTTGTGCTATATGCTGTCATGCTCTAATAGCCATGTATATAGCCCAGGGTTTAGTGTACTTTGGGTTCAGCATTGGAGCTCCACAGTATCAGTCAGCAATATTTAGGGCCAATGAGTAGGGCTGGGTCAACCAAAGCCAGGGTGTCCTGGGAAGCCATTTAATGTCCCCTAGAGCCCCTCAGCCAGCTTCAGGACCCAGAGTTCTCTTTCCAGCAGCACTTTCTCCAAACTTCTCTTCCTGCTGTGGGAGGATGGGGCCGCTCAGGCCTGTAGGGAAGAGGGAATGAAGATGTACAGTGTCCTGGGCTGAAGTGCCTTAAAGGAAGTAGTCAATCAATGTTAAACGAGAGGAGTGGGGGACCTGTGATTTTCCTCTAGCCTGGGCTGTGCAACAGCAGGATAAGAGAGCCCCTGATTCCACAAGTTATTTAGAGCTCTCCATCATTCTGGTAGTATGGAGCATGAGCAAGAAGGATCCAGCTAGCACAGTAAGTGGCCCTAGGTGGGGCTGGATCCCAGCCCCAGGAGAAACCCTACATCTGTAGGTGTGCCCATGAAATCTGCAACAAAGTGAAGCTTCATTGGATAGCTTTATGGATGCAAAGCTCACCTCTTCTCCCATTTGTGGCATTTCATTGTCTTTGCAGATCTCTGGTATTAAACCAAATGCGCCAGTCACCCCTAGGCAGCAAATCCCAGCAGCTGCAGCCGAGATGGAGGAACAAAGGCTTTTGCTGTATAGGAGGCGTGATGTACAGGGTGTCAGCCAATAAACTCTCCAAAACCTCCAGCTCCCCTGTCAGAAGTGGCGACCCGAGTAACAAGCTCCACAGTAGAACAGGTAGGTGACAATAATGTCTCTGTGTTCTGTACTGAGAGTTTGCATGTCTGTGTGTGAATTCCCAGTGAGACAAACTGAGCAACATATGTCCACATTCACATCTCTCCAACTCCATCGTGTGGTCCCTTACACTGCGCTTTTATCCCCTGCTTGATCGTGAAAGATCCCAGTTACCAAGGGGCCAGTAAAACCCAGAAATCAAAGTGAGAGAGAAGTGAACTAATGCAGCCAGACAGGCCATGGCTACTGTGTCCTTTAGTCGGATTGAATGAGAAATAGGCAAGTTCCTGGACGGGGCTGTAAGATGGTAAAAGCAAGGTGAAGCTTACAGAGAATTATTAAAGCTGGCCAGTCCGACAGTGTTCCTGCAACTGCTGCTTCTCCCTAGATGCTCTTTCTGCTACTTGGTGTGACTATTTTAACTCTTACCAAACACATCAGAATCCTGAAGGAGTATGTGCCTGAACTATCATTTGGTTGCCACCCCACCATAGCCTGCTTGATAGTCCTACCCATAGCCGCTTTACCAGACAAAGTGAAGACCACCTGAATTCAGGTGATATCATCCCATTCTCCTAAACACCAGAGTTTAGTATCTCAACAACCAGAGTCGTTGAGATACTACTCTGATGGGCACCCTATAGCTACCTAAGATAGTGCTGCCTGTAAATGGCTCATCTAGTACAAAGGCATCTGTTGGGTTCACCAAATTAAACTTAATACTGATCTAAGCAGGTCAGCAGTGGCTGTTAATTGCTTCTAGAAATATTTGTCCCAATAACAGTGGTTTCATGTCTTCATCACTTTTGTTATAGACGTGTCAGCTGTTGGTTACTGCTGGAGGTAAAATGGCAAACCTAGATTGACCAATATCCTAGTCTAGAATGGCCTGTGTTCCCATCTCAGTTGTATATGACAACTAATCTTATGTACTTCTCTTAAGCAGACCAGGGCTTGAGGACCTGTTATGCATTTTCCTCCAGTTTTCTCTGTGCTCAGCAGGTGTTTATTCTGTAACCACTGTCATAAAGAACAACATGGATAATCTGGCTGTCTCTCTCAAGTACTGTATTTATGTGGCTTCATCACTGTAATAGCTGAGCCGCTTGCAGTTTGTAATGTATTTATCTTCACAACCTCACCAAGGTGTTGTGAAGTTCCCTTCTCATTGTACAGGCAGGGAACTAGGCACAGAGACACTAAGGCTATGTCTACACTGGAGCTTTTGTCAGTCGGGGATGTGAAAAAACACGGACCCCTGAATGACATAGTTTCACCAACAAAAACCTCGGTGTGGACGGTGCTATGTTAGTGGGAGACGCTCTCCTGCCGACATAGTTACTGCCGCTCATTGGAGGTGGTTGAATCATGCCAACGGGAGAGCAGTTACACGGGAGACCTTACAGCGGCGCAGCCAAGTCCAAAGCTAGTGCCCTAACCCCTGGACCATTCTGCCTTGCTAACTATAATAAAGCTTGGCTAAGTCAAGTGGTTGGTATGAAGTGCGTTTGGTGGGAGAAGGTTGAGTTTTGGAGAGATGGACAGTGGATGTGTACATTAATGTTACTATACTTGGATCTGACTTAGTGCCCCCACTACAGAAAGCATATGGACAAATTGTAGAGAGTCCAGCGGAGGGTAATGAAAATTATTAGGGGGCTGGGACACATGACTTATGAGGAGAGGCTGAGGGAATTGGTGTTGTTAAGTCTGCAGAAGAGAAGAGTGAGGGGATATTTGATAGCTGCTTTCAGCTCCCAAAGTAGGGTTCCACAGAGGATGGCGCTCGGCTGTTCTCAGTGGTGGCAGATGACAGAACAAGGAGCAATGGTCTCAAGTTGCAGTGGGGGAGGTCTAGGCTGGATATTAGGAAAGACTATTTCACTAGGAGGGTGGTGAAGCACAGGAATGGGTTCGCTAGGGAGGTATTGGAGTCTCCATCCTTAGAGGTTTTTAAGGCCTGGCTTGGCAAAGCCCTGGCTTTGACGATTTATTTGTGGTTGGTCCTGCTCTGAGCATGGGATTGGACTAAATGACTCCCTGAGGTCTCTTCCAACCCTGATATTCTGTGATTCTATGACAAGATACAAAGGTGAGGGTTTAATTTTAAATATAATTTAAAACACTGAGAGATTGACAGGAGAAAAAAAGAGCTCAGGATGTGTGAAAGTGGATACAGTAAGCTTATTTGAAAGGCCCTGGCTCCTGAGGGGAGGACATCTCAATTGTCCACATGCTGATTGGGATAACTAGAGTGGAATCAGTTAGAGGGGAGACGTTCCCAGAGGATCTCATACTGTTCTGTTGCCTGGCTTGGTTGGGGGAACAGCCCATCATTTTAGGAGGGTTTCTCTTTTCCCCTCTCTTGGTCAATAGAAATAACTGAAGTACGATAAACAAACTAGATGTTGGTGAGCACCTAGGTCCTGCTGATTACACTGTAAACAGAACTGAAATGCTTCTCTCACTGTGTCTGAAAGTGGCATTTCGGCAGTGGGCCCACAACCCCTGACTTCACATAAGTGCAGGATGAGGTGAAGGAAAATCTTTGGAATCGATTATTGTCCAAATTAACTCAGGAAAAAATCAATCTACATCTAATTGCCCTCTTTCCCCCCTTGAACACAACCCAAAAGAGAGCAAAAGCCCATGGCAAATGAAATATTTAAAAGGGACGCTGGCAGCCAGTGTGGTTAAACAAACCCGTAAAGAACAGGATTAGCGAGTGAGCGACTGAGAGCCTTGAATAGGCACAAAAATCCTGTCAGCAGAAGAACTGAGCCGCCTCGGAAAGTTTTTAAAAATGAGCAGAAATTAAGAGCAAATGGCAACAACTCACCAAAGAGTAAACACTCTCCCTTTCCCCCCCGCCCCCACACCTTACATGCAGACGGTAAATGTGAAAGAGAAAATTGAGAGTGGGAAATTAGGGATAGGCTAGAGAAGTAACCGCGGCAATGAGAAATGCTTATGGCACATCATCTCCGTAGGTGAAGAGGGCGGAGATTTAGCTTAAACTGGGGATTAGCTTCCCAGGTCCTGCTGATGGGAAATGAAGAAGTGTGCAGATAATGCCTGAGATGATGTTGCTGAGGAGGTCAGAGGGGTGGAAAGTTGATGAAGCATCGTTTCCAGGTAATCTGCCTTCTGAGAGCATTAAAAGAAATCTGGCCAGCAGTTTGGGAAAGAAGCTTTAGCTGGCATTTTCAACAACTTAAGCCTGTTCAGGACAGGATGGCTGTGGACGGCTTTGGAGACAGGTACTGGACAGTGTCTTCCCTGCTGCTGTCTCTGTACCCAAACATACAAGTTCTTGTTTGTTTTAAAAGCACTTGATCCAACCTGTAAGATGTTGACCCCTCTCTTTGCTGTTATGTGTGGGAAAAGGTACAGGGGAACTTTGTGAGGGGGGAAGCAAGTGGGCCAAACCACAGAGCGAGCACGGTTGGCCAACAAGGGTTGATACGAAGATTTTTGACAGTTAGGGGATGTATTTTCTAAAATGGCAAATGCCTAAATCCCTTAATTCCCATTGACTTTCAATAGGAATTGGGAACCTAACTCTAAGCCCTTTAGAAAATCCCAGTCTAGGGGCCTTGCTTACGGTAGGAGATACCTAGATGCTTGGTTTTTAGTAGTGGTAGAAAGTATAATTCTAGGCAGTAGGGGGCAGTTAGTTTGTTGGATTATAAAGTGGCAGAAGGACTGGAAACAGGGATACACTAAACTGGTCCATTCCATAAGGAGGGAGGTTACCAGCGCTAGAGTAAGAGCTCTGCTGTGTTGTTGACCTGCTTGGAGATGGCTCCTGTGTATCTCTGAGGTTTGTGAGAGAAATGGAAGTAGGTGTGGTCGTAGAACCTACCACAGATACTCAGCGCTTTGTGGTGGTGGAGTTGGTTAAGCTTCCAGGAGCCCTTCTCATGGGCTGATTCAAAGACGGGGATGATTATTGCATCAGGATGTCAGGAGAAGTCCATCCTCCAGTCAGAACTGTCCTTTCTGTGATCCCTAATAAATGTGCAGGACTAACCGCTGTGCTAGGGAAAGGGAACCCCAGCAAGCTGGAGGAGATCCTGGACCGCTGTACTGTCTGACTGACGTTGACTGTCCCTTAGTCTAGGTCCAGAATTCAGCCTGCCACAAAGGTCTGTGAAGAAGTGGTTTTCAAATTCTAAATACTTTCTTTTTAAGGCAGCTGTCAAATGAAAACAAAAGAAGTAATAATGTTCCACAGCCCCTCAACGAGAGTGGCTAGGATTATAATACACCTCCGACTTCATTGCCATCACTCTGCTGCACACCAGAGACATTCAGTGCTTCACACTGAAGTTTCTTTGAGAATACAGCGTGGATTCTTCTGCTCCAAAAGCACAGGCCCTTGCCACTCAAGTTCAAGGAGAATCCTGATTAGCTGTGAGCAGTATAGGACATATGACACACAGCTGAGCAGTCTTGAGGCTATCCAGCAGAGGACAGCGGCACACACAGACACGCTAGCCGATTCAGAATAATCTTTGATGCTGAAAATTAACGCAGATTATAAAGTAAATGCATAAGGATATCCCTTTAATTATCACTCTCATTAGGATGGCACTTCTTTATGGCTCTCTAAATACTTGGGGTCTCAGAATAGTCTTGTGTAGGAAAGCGAAGTGCTTTGGAAGGAAATAACATTTTTATTCTTGGGCTCATGTTCTTCTAGATGGTGTTAGCACAAGCTTCTGATGAGCCTGTTTGTGCCATCAATCTCGGCGAACAGTAACTAACTAAAAATGAACTAGGCGGGCTCTCCACCCAGTAAGGCCAGTGTTCACAATCCACTGTTTCCTCTGATAAACACCTGGAGCAGCGTAGGGTGTGCTGAGAGATGCTCTGACTGTAGGAATTTAGGGGTCAGTAACTGTTGCTGAAGAAACATGAAACCCTGAACTTGGGAGTTGCTAGGCAAGAGGTAAAGGAAATGGCTTTCAAGTGTGTTAGTTTTTAAAGGTGACCTGTTGTAACTCTTCTAAAAAGAAAGTGAGGGGGCGCTCAGAGACAGAAGTCAGAGGATGAAACCAGGCAGGCAGACTTTGTGCATCATATGCTAAAGTTTTGCAAGTATTTTTTTCTTCCAGTATTTGAAATTAGATGAGGATTTGTAAAGATTTGCCATTATCTCACTATAATAAAAAAGGAATGTATGGACTTTGTCATGGGCCAGGTCTGTGTTTCAACAGGTACCCTATGAGTTGTGTTGTCAGCCAGTACAGTGAGTGCTGCGGGGGGGAGTAGGTGATCTCTGATTTGGGGGAATCCAACACTAATAAAGGGCCCTTAATTTTGAATCCCTTCTGTTCTGGCCCCCTGACCCCTGCCATTTGGGCCATTCAGTTTCTCTGTCTCTTTGTGTGACTTGTCAGCCCTCCTTTGGAATGTAGCCGTATTTTCTCCTGCTCAGAAAGGGTGAATTCTGTTGAATATCAGAATTCCTCCCTTCAGGACAGGTGGAGCTGTCAGGCTGCAAAATCACATTTATTGGTCGTGTATAAGACCCCACACATCTGCTTAATTTTGATCTTAAGCACTTTAAAAGGTATACTTAAAAGAGCTTTTCAGTTCCCCTACAGTGCAAAACAGTGTATTTTGGACTAGCAAGGAGATGGGAAACACTCTTGACAATTTAATAGCTTGGAATTTACTTAAGGTGGGTTATAATTTTGCCTTGTGATTCTGCTCATCGTCTGAATTTATTGGGTCAGTGTTTTACCTCCTCCAGTCACGGCTACAATTAGAGTTATGATAAAATTCTGACATGTCCCTATCCGCAAATCAGAGGGCCACTAATCTTGCGCTTTGCACCATGTTAGCTTCTAGCGAGCAGACGCTGAAATCTAAAGCAGGCTCTTCAAACTTTCGGCGCCGCAGCCCCCTTTTGCGCTCCCCGCTTCGCTCGCAGCCCCCCAGGGTATGTCTGCCGAAATGCCACCAAATACAAATCTTCCGCGTTATTTCAGCGAGCCAAAAATAGACCGTGATTTTGATGGCCTCCCGGGAAGGGTCGGTGGCAGTGCCAAGGTCTTGCACACCCCAGTTTGAAGACCACTGATCTGAAGAGCAGAAGGGAAAAGTTCTTCTTCGAGGGCTCGCTCATATTTATTCCAGTTAGGTGTGCACGCGCGCTGCAGCACAGCTGTCGGAATCTTTTCCCTGGCAGCGACCCATCGGGCTGGCAGTGGAGCCCCCTGGAGTGGCACTGATATGTATACTACCATGCCAGCCTGCCTTCTCGCCACCCGTGATGGTTGTTGGAACAGTGGTCTCTTGCTTGCAAGTGCTCCACTATTCCTAGCTCTTGATTTGAGCAAGCACTCAAAGAAGAAAAAACGGTTACTCACCCTTTTCGTAACTGTTGTTCTTCAAGATGTGTTGCTATATCTATTCCATCTCCCTCCCCCACCTTCCTCTCTGTCAGAGTAGCCAGCGAAAAGGAACTGAAGGAGGGTCGGGCCAACAGGGTCATATATAGAGCCGCCACTCCAGGGGCCTCCACAGTTGGCCCGACGAGTAGCTGTTAGGGAAAAGTTTCCAACTGCATGCGGCGTGTGCACACACCTAACTGGAATAGATATGAGCAACACACCTCGAAGACCAACAGTTACACAAAAGGTGAGTAACTGTTTTTGCCTTTGTGCAATATGCTCTGGGAGCAGGTGCCACAGGTCTCGTGTTCCAGGCCGTGGTTTCTCAATGTTCGCCTCAGACAAGAAGCCAAATATTGAATTTCAGTAGCTAGATAATGCTAAACAAATCAGGCAGGCTACTGCTTTATCCAGCAGTCCCTACCTTTGTACGCGCTGTTGCCACACTGTGATCCTTTCATTGCCTCACGTCACCTACCACCACTGTTTGACAGCAGTGGCCAAGTGTGACTGAGTCTTTTGTCCGCTTTGTCCAGGCTGTCTCGTTATGTGCTCTGCCAGCCTTTTCCCCCCAGGCAGCTGGACCATTCCAGTTCACTTTTGCTGTCCAGGCCAAATGCCTGCTTTACCCACTCTAGCAGGTTAGAATTTGGTCTTGGGGCTGCATCTATTCCAGCCCTATACAATCTCAGTGGCCAATCACAAGGTTGCCAGAAGTGATAAAGCAAGTCATCTGTCTCCCTAAGCGAGAGGGAAACCAGGAGTTTTACTGCTGCTTGTCTGCAATCCACCTCATTACCATGAAGACAGAGAGCGGTAAGCTTTGTGCCATGCACTTTTGGGGCAGGAGAGGAGAGCAGAGCAGGGGTGGGTATGTGGGTTTCTTTATGCTGAAACCTGTACTGAATGCACAGAGGCAAGCTGGTCGGCACAGCTAAAAATGGCCATTAGATTGCACCCTTCCATTAGAATAGATACTACTGAACGAGGGCCAGATTTTGCCCTTACATCCATCCAGTCCTGCTGACTTCAGCAGAGGCTGCAACAAATGGAACCGAAAGCAGAGTCTGGCCCGTTCCAATTAATGGCTACCAATAACGCTGCAGCATCTCACATGTACCTGGCTCACAGCTCCCTGTATGATGGAGGGATGGCGCTGGCAATCAAACCTGCACGGTGCTGGATTTCATCCATCTCTCAAAGGAGCATTAAACATCTAACAACTTTCAGAAATCCCTTGCATTTTTTTTCAAAACGGGTGTCAAGGCTGGTAAGGAGAGCACCTGGGGAGTGTGAGAGAAAGACCTGCCTCTCTTTCTCCTGGACTAGTGCTTTGTCATCAATACAGCAACTAAAACATCAGGAGCCGCTCAACTGGTGTGAACCCAGGAGGAAGTCACTTCTGAAATTCCCTTCTACAGATGTGGCCTCTGGCAAGGGAATTGCAACTTTTCGTCCTTAATCACCTTTTTTAGATGTTCCCTTAGCCTCCCTTTGTTATGATGTGTTGTTTATTTGTATTATAGTAACATGTAGGAGCCCATTTGTGGATCAGGGTCCTACTGTGCTGGGTGCTGTCAAACAGAGCACAGATAGACAGTGAGCCGTTTGAGGTGAGGCTAAGTGCTAGAGGCCTTCCCAGAGTTCAGAGAATTCCTTTCCCCTCCCTCTGGAGTGCCCTGCGGTATTAGAGGCGAGAAGTCTCTAGTAACTCATACAGATTTTTTTTGAAGAACCTGGGAGGAACGGAAATCCAACTAGCTCAAACCACTGCAGTAAATGTACCTAGCTACCTCCCAAGGCTAGTTACTGGGATACTGTTAAGCAACATGAAAGCTCCTTACGACTCAAGTAGTCTTTTCTTTTCTTTTTTTGCCCTGGGGAAGACTTTAAAAATAAGATTGAGAAGTCCTGCCCATGAAAAGCCTTGCTTTACTGTTCTGTTGTTCCTTGCAATAATATAAAGGACCTGGGTAGTGGGGGACTCCACTCCTCATTGCAAGAAAAAGATCATTTTCAAAGACAGGTGTGTCACGCTTGCATTTTATTTTTCGTGAAAGCTCTGCAAACGTTCATCTGCTAATGGTGAAATAATTGTGTCATTTTTACCTGTAACCCAATAATAATAATCCCTTGCATTTACAGAGCATCTTTCACCCAAAGATCTCAATGTGCTTTACAGATAATAAACTACTACCCTTCTCCATGCTTTCCCTTCCAAGTAGGCAAGTACTCAGCACCTTTGAAAATTAGGCCATTGGGGTAGGTGCGGACATATCTATGAATTTGGAGCCTAACATTAAGTGCCCAAGTTTGAAAACTTTAGCCAAAGTGGGAGTAAGGTCATGGAGGAAGTTGATGACAGAGCTGTGCCTACCAGTCCTGTATCTTAATCATTAGGCCATCATTTCCCACCCTTCTAACTTTCCATTCACTTTTCATAATTTCCTATTCTCAAAATCCACTGGTGCAGAGTTCTGACCATGCAAAGTACTCATAACCCTCAGATACAGTTCTGTGGTTCTGATTGTCACAGACATACCATATGAAGATAGTATAGTTATCTTTGCATTTGTCCTGAGACTTACATTTTAGCATGGACTCTTAATATATCCTAGGCTGTAGGTGAGTATACATCTTCAAAGCTTTCTTTCCCTTGTCTGGTTTGGTAAGTTATTCCAGTTTTCCTGCCCTGGAATCAGAGGAAGAGTTCAGCAGTTTAGGAAGCAGTTTGGAACTATTATGAATAGAATCATGATAAACTTTAATGCACCATTGGCTCCATTGCCCACTAGCAGTACTTGAAGTCCCTGGGAATTGTGCATCAAAATATTAGCCCTAATTTCCAGTTCTCAGATATGTGGCTTCTGTACAGCTTTTCCCTCGTACATCCTAATTCTGTATTGAGCACATCCTTCTGAATCTGTTCCTGTTGGGAAACACTGCGATTTCATATTTTCTGGTGTTCCAAATCCAGGGCTATGTCGCTGCAGGTTAGAGACCAGAAGAAATTGGGTTCAACTCTGTTAAGTATACAGTTGTCCAGTAATAGAAGGAAAGATGCAAGTTAGTCACACTGTAAACTATTTGTATCAGGCCCCATCTACATAGCTGGTTTGGAATCTACAAAAATGGTTTCAGCAACAGCAGCACAATGCTACCAAGTGTGCAGAGCATTACTTCATCTCAGTCTGTTTTTTCAGCTGTTTTAACAATACAGTGACTTATTTGAAGTGTTAAAATGTTTTCTAAAGTGATGTCCAGTCCACACATGCTAGCTGAAAATGTTTTTTAAACCTGCTGAATTTGTGTGTTTCTAATCGCCTGCTAAAGAGCAGTTCTGCTCTCTCAGTGACTGGGAAAGTGCCTTTTGGGGTTCCATCTCTGTGCCTTGACTTCAGGTCAAATTTGCTGAGTTTAGAAATAAAGAAATGTTTTCCCTCAGTGCCAGCTCTTCAAATGCAGACTGGGATCTGAAAGCCAAGCTGGGTTCTTTCTAGCTCATGCATTATTGCTGTTAGTCAAAATATCTGTAACTGGAACATACATAACCACTTCTTTTTCTGATACACAAGCCAGACTAGACCGTCACTCCTTATCCCATGGTGGTGTTGGTTCTGCAAGCCTAGGTGGAGTGAAAGCTAATAAAAAGCACGTTTGTGTGGGAAAGTCATCAGATCAGGTCTGATAGTCACCAGATCTGACTTCCAGGCTGCATGGAAAGTGCAATTTTTATGACAGACCCTCATCTGACTGTAGTGGCATTTTAATGTTCTTTCTCCACAAATGTGATTTTTTTCCTTTGAACTAAGATAGGCTATGCCTATAAAGGGAGTGGATTCAATGACCACGCTCAGTGTGTGCGTGTGTATGCACTTACCACACACAACACTCTCAGCTTTCTTTTTTGTTTGCTTAGTAAAGTTCTCTTACAAGATCCATCTGCCATCACACATCAGATGTAGCAGGTTAAACTGTTGAGGTAAAAGGTTCAGGGGGGAAAACACACAAATAAAAATCATCACCTGGTTACAGAGTCACTCTGCTACTCTGCGGCACCCAGTGCGTGTTGGAAGCATGCCGATCAGAAATGAACAAACCTTTAGCTTTGGGGTCGTCTTGACAATTCAATTTCATTTCATTAGTAGCCACCTCAAAGTGGTGGGTACAGAGGTGATTTCAATGCTGCCTCTGAAACAAAGGAGCATGAACTGGACTGCAGGTTAAAACGATATGCACCCACAGATTTGCAGCTAGATGTCTCTGATTGGACAGGCTGATAAGTTTTATTTGCTCACCAAGAACCTTGCCTCTGCTCTTTTTCACATCTTGCAAAACAAAATTGAGGCATTTAAGGAATTTCCATGTCCCATGGTGGAAATGGGGAAGAGATCCTGGAAAAGTACCCGTCGGTTTTTTCATAAAGGAGAAAAGAGCAACCGCGGTACAAGATTGAAAGCAGCAGAAACAAAATTAAGGCTTGACTTTGTCCGGAAAGCAGCCCTGACCCCAATCTATTAAAGAACTGCTCCTGGTTACAGCTAAAGCTATTGGTAATTTGATGGAATTGAAGGTGCACAGAGGCATCTGTGGCAGGCAAGCTGATTTCAGGCTCTCCTCCATGCGCTCTTTAGTTTCTGGATCTTGTTGTAAAGTCCCCCTGTCCATATTTACCCACTTGATGCCCTTTGTTAAATACGATTGAGTGAGTCCCCAACATCCCTACTACAAATTGAGGAGGTGGACTGAAGCAATGGCCAGTGCTTGCAGTTTTGTTTAAAGGGCAATTATAGGCAGAATGTGATTAATGAGAAATGGCCCCTTTTGTTGCAGCTAATGCTAATTCAGTAGAGCCTGAGGGAATATATGCAGTGCGTGCACGAGAACACTAGAGGGAGTTTAATGAAGGGAAGGAGTCAGAGCAAAACAAGATGGTAGAGCTGTGATGGTTTTGGACCACTCAGGTGATACCCAGTGGAGCACATACTAAGTTATAGCCGCCTGAGGACTGCACCTAATTTACCTTGTTGGGAACAGATTGTAGGCCCCTTTCATCTGTAATACAGAAAGGCAGAGGATGGGGATTGCAGTCCCAGCATGCAATGCTCCATTTCCATCTTGCTCAGACCAGGATGCATATTTGCAGGCTGGGATGTTTAGTCATGGGCCTGACATGTGTACTAAAAATTCAGAAGTCAATTGGCTGGATTTGGCCTCTGGGCCATGCCAGAACTCCCTCTTGGTCACCCATGCAAGATTTTAAACCCTACTGAACTCTTTTATAGAGGTCTTGCAGAGTTTTCTAAAGGTTAACATTTGGCATAGATTTTCAAGCCTGGGAGTCAGAAGATGTGGTTTCTAGTCCTTCAGCATCTTCCCCTACAGGGAAGCTACTATGAATGAGCCAGGCTGTTTTATTCCTCCCTAAATGGTCCAAAATCATGATTCAGAAAAGTCGTGAGTTCTTGTTTTTTGTTTTTAATTCGTTCTTTTTATTTGCCTTTTGAATTTCAACCTTTGTTTTGTAATCACGAAGGCTAGAAAGTTATCTTTTTAATTTTAATGAAGATTGAGATTCTACCATCATGAGAAGATTCCAAGAGCTGGAGTTTTAAGAAAAACAGGAAAGAGTTAGAATAAAATCACGAGAATTTGGCAACAAGGCAATTTCTCCCGCACTTCAAGAAAGAGGAGAGAGGGAAAATGTATTATTTGTAATATGTATTTGTAAATACTTGGATATGTTCCGGTAGTACACAGGTGCTTCATAAGTACTTGGTTAATTCCCAGCCCTTCCATTGCATCACGTTGGGCCTGCCACTTCCCCTCTGTGGGCCTCAGTTTCCCCAGACAGAAAAGGAGGAGGAGGAGGATACTTCCCTTCCCCAGAGTAGCATTAAGGAGTCAAGACTCATTATCATTTGCAGAGCACTTTGAGATCCTCAGCTGGATGGTACCAGAGGGGGACAACTAATAATAACGAACATGATTTCAAACGCAGCAGGGGAACTCCATATTCGGTTGAAAGGAAGGGGAAGAAGAAAAATTCTGAGCCAAGCTGTCCGCTTCCGTAGCCGGGAAGAATGCAGCTGAAGACAGGGCACTGTCTGCTGATTGTTTGCCAGCTAAGTTTAGAACTGCTGAGCACCACAGAAATGCAGTTTCCACATTTGCACAGATGATCAAGTGCTCAGCACTGCCACCGAGCTGGTGATGTCACCGAGGGCTCGTGTGACCAATCCATTCTCTAGTTAGCTCCTTGGCGTTGGGCCAGCCCTTCGCGGTTAATTTGTTTAAAGGAAAAGGTTTAAAAAGCTGAAGGGCTTTCGCCACAACGTGCCCCCTTTTCTTTCTTCTTCTTAAGGTCTATTAGTTGCTGCTCTGACATGCACAGCCACTTTCTTCAAATGAATTGAGAGCTCAAGGCCTGCTCCTGTTAAATATCCCCCTAGCCCCGATTGTGCGTTTTCCTGCTCTTACTGATTTCCTGAGCCCAGGACCAATGCCAGCCCCTCAGTCACAGAGACAGCACAGTCGATCAGTGAGCTCACGATTCCTTGTTCTAATCCCATCTCAGATGTTGACTACCTCTGCTTTGGGGCAATTCACTAATGTGTCTGCCTTCCTGTCTGTAAAATGGGGATAATACCTATGGGGAGGGGGGTATTTATGGGAGGGCTAAATGGCTGTAGAGTGCTATGTAAAGGCAAAATTTTCTTCTTGTTAACTCTGAGCCACCTCACAAAAGAATTGTCCAATATGATTTGCCTTTCAGTGCTCACCTGTCACTAGTATCACAAGCTTGGGTGCTCAGCCACCCTCATTGGGTGCAAGAAGTGCCTAACTTGTGAGGGTGCAGTACTACAAACTCTCTGTTAGCAGACCCCCAGGTGAAGTCAAAGGGAACTCTGCGTGGAGGCCTTTCCAGGGCTGGCCTTGAGCTGGTAATATAAAAAGGTGGCCGCATCTCTTCCTAGCCACAACCGTTGTATGTACTCCATAGGTGTCTCCTACCCGCAGGAGGCTGGGAGTGGGTACCGGCCAGAAAGCAAGAAAACCTTTTACATTCTTATACATTTCAGTTTCAGGGAGAATCGTGCTGGTGTCAGATTGAGGGAAGAGGCTTTGTCACAAGATCCTAAATACACTAGGAAGAGCTGGAAATAGTGAGACCCGTTTGCCCCTTAGCGATTTTACTTTGCAGAGCCTCAGGCAGACATGCTTTGGCACCACTTCTGCTGGGCTCAGCCTTGCCTCCCAAGCCTGCAGTTTTTGCTTTGAATTGATCCCAGAAGGGTTTAATCAGAGTTTGCTGACTCAGCACTGAATCCGACATACCCTGGTCTCTGCAGAGTGATAAATTGTGCTCCGCATTCTGCCAGCCAACTTGATGTCTCACCATCTTATTCCAATATGATGAGATGTACTAGAGACAGTAGCCTTATTGCAAGCTCTTGTGGGCAGAGACCTTGTCACCTAATTAGCTATAAAGCACATGCAGTTTTGTAGTGCATCATAAATAATAATCTAATGGCTGGATGTGGCCCAATTTGGAGTTTGCTTTGAAATCCTGAGCATTTTGGGTGGTTTGGGAGTTCCTTGCAGAGATTTCCAGAGCCATAATATTAATAACCTGGAAACAAACAAGTGTTTTTTATTAACTTAATCTCAAGTGTGTTTCCGTAATAAGAAAATGCTCTGGGATGTAGTTTGTGTCAAGGACATTCATGCTCCTCTTATGACTCTGTATGCAGCTCACTTAGGTCAGCAAGGAGGAAAGTCTGGCTGCTTGGTTTTAATGGTACCTTCTACCGTGTTTTGTCATTACCTTGTAGGGAATGAGGTCTCTCGCTGTCTGGTGAGTAAAATAAATTACCCCCAGCAGTAGCTAGTGCTGATCATCTGAAATGGTGGAACCCACTTAAATGAATAATAATTAAAGAAATAAATTTCCTCGGCACCAACCTAAAAACTTTTTGTTCAGCAATAAAGCCAGAGCCCTCTGCAATGACTCGTTTGCTGCACGAGAAGTAGGGCTGCCTGTGCGGCAGAAGAGAAAAGTACAATGATAATGTGACGTGTTAAAGGAATCATTGTGGTTAAAAGAATACTCTTCCTGGGTGCCAAGGTCATGCATTAAACAGGTTTAGCAGAACAAATTGCGTTTAATGGTGCAGAAGTACTGTACGGGGAATGGATGAAAGCTGCAGTGTTTGGTGGGAGCTGAATCAAAAGCCCTTTCCCTTTAGAAGTAGGCAAAATAATGGAAGCCTTGGAAAAACCCTTTAAGGTAATCCAGGGAGAAGCCTATCAGAGGGAGCATCTGTCAGCTATGATCACCTGTGTGGAGTGCTAATCGCTTCTAGTACGTTAATTTCACTTTCTTTGTGGGGATTTAAACAAATAAAATGGATTTTGTGCTGGTGAGACATTGTAGGAGAAAGCGACAACTCTGGGCACCAAAGTCCTCTATCTACAGAACAGGCATGGCGGGGCCCTTCCTCCAGCCACCCTACCTCCAATCTGACTTGGAGCATCTGCCTCCAGAACTGAGAGCTGATTTCCATCTGTGGCCTTCACTCCTTGATCTCTGCTGCAACCAGCTGTGCTTTCTTAAAGTGCTGCTACTAAGGACTCTCCCAATCTTCTTTGGTAAATGGGAATGTTAACTTCCCTCCTCTAGTGCTGGGCATCCCTGACTCAGTAAGTCCTCCATCTGTTCCTGTCTCTCTCGATTTTTCTATGGAAAATCTGATTTCCCTATATATAAAGCACTAGCATATACAAAGTGTCCTTCACATCTTGGATGCTGGCATTCTTTCCTTCCTAAATAATTGGACTGATAATTAACCAAGTGAACACCATGCAATAATTACGGCTAATATTGATGCAAAGGAAAATATTCAGTTTGCATCCAATATGTATATATATACACTATATTAATCCCTTTAAAGATTATATATGAATCATCAAAACATTAAACTGACATCTAATCCCCCCCCCGCTCCATTTTTAATCTATTGATTGCCACAGACTCCTGAAGTGACATCTTAATTGACCTTCCAGCTATTCTGATCTATTCGATATCGGTTCCTATACTGCACTCATCACCGTAGTATCTGAGTGCCTTCCAGTAGTGTGTTAAGCAGTGTGTCTATATCTCTGTCACATGTTTTTTGTTCTCTTAGTCTTGCTCTAGGAGAAGCAGCCTGTGCAGTGAAGTGTCTTGTTTTGGGACTTGGTGTGATGAGCTTTGTGATGGTCCTTTAGTTCCTGGGAGAGTTCGTTCGACAGTCTCAGATCAGCCCCTAAGAAGGTTCTGCATACAGCTCTCTAACCAGCACATTTTGTAAGACACTGAACATTTTCTCCGAGACAGCACTCACGGGGCTATCTGTGACACTATCCAGTGCCCCTCCCCCTATGGAGATGAGGGTAATAGATGCAGGATCTCTTGATTGTTGATCAGCTTTATCTGTGTCCCAGTTGCTATGATGACCTCAAGGGCAAAGGTCAGCATTGATGTGATGGTGCTGGAGGACAAACACTGACTTGGAGCCCACTGGTTTTAAATACGTTTTGTGGTTGCAGAACAGCTTAAGCTGGGATAATCCAGGCTGCTTTGTCCTTTGAAAAAAATTACCCCAAAATTCAGAGGAAGTTGCTTTGTGATGGACCCTGTAGAAAATCCCTGAGTAGCTGGATTGATAGGACAAGGCTGCTGTGCGATTTGGCTGATGATTCATTCAAAGGATTGAAAGAAAAGTAGTTAGGCTCTCGACCCCGCTATTAATCATAGCTGTAATCGTGCATTTAATGAACATGACAGCTCCTGTTCCCTCCAGAGAGACGTGCGGAGTCTCGCAGCTGGGTTAGGTACAACAATCACTTTTCAGAGCACTTGCTTGAGAACGCGGAGAACTGCCAGAGCAGGCAATGTTGGGTACAGATGATGTATTAAGAGGAACGGCCCCTTTACATGGGCTTTGTATTTTCTTACAGATGATGTGCCTTAGATGGACAAAATCATTCATTTAAAAAAAAGATAAACAGTAACCCCTTATGCAAGATATAAAATATCAAACCCACAGCAGCTGTGCAGTGTGTAATCAATTAAAAACTCCCTAATGTGCAGTTCCTTGATACAATCTGCAGCAGCCTTTTTTTCCCTTGTGCTCATGGCTGCCTTCTGAACGTATGCACGGGAAGGAGTGCTTTATATCCATCATTTTACATCGGTAGGGTAGGGTGCCCAGACAGCAAGTGTGAAAAATCGAGATGGGGCTGGGGAGTAATAGGAGCCTATATAAGAAAAAGACCCCAAAATCAGGACTGTCCCTATAAAATCGGGACATCTGGTCCCCCTAACATCAGGAGAGTTCAAGTTGTGGGGAAAGCAGAATCTGGCATGCGTGACTTGCCATGCAGATCCAAGAGCAGTGTTTACTTCTGGATTTGAAGTTAGACTAGTTGTTGAATCAGCGCATGTCATTTAGAGAGAGGCCCAAATCGGAATCTGATCTTTATTAATTATTTGTATCAGTAATTACACCTGGGAGCCCTAGTCTTTTCCCTGGGTCTAAACCCATCGCTACAGCTTTATGTTCCTAAAACTTGAAGGAACCTGTTTCCCATCTCTGGCTCTAATACAACTCAATCTGCAGAAATTTTGCAAGGCCAGCTGTCATTTCATCACACACACAATGCTTCGGATGGGAGGGAGACATGTCAGATGTAGTCCAGTCTCCGCTCTGTTTCTGTCACGTTCTGACCATCGGCACTAAGCTGCCTTTGGGAGTCTCTCTTCCCCCCCAACCCCCTCCCCCGGTGAGGAGGGTTTATAACTTCAGAATCTTTCAGAGACATCTGAGTAGGTGAGGGCGAGCTCTGTGTAAGAGTTTGCACCGTGATCACCAGCATTAGCAGGTTCTTTTAGCAAGAGTAGTGAGAAGAATCAAGAAAGTAACGACTTGAGTCATTACCACTGTTTACTAAATTAACCCGGCCCCTGCACCTGCTGTGTTGATGCCACTGAAGCGGATGGAACGTGCGGTGCCATGGATGGGCCTGTTCTGTGTATTCTCTGCAGTGGCTTGGCTTACCTGGGGCAGAGCTTTCGGAACAGAGCTTTGGGAGCCAGGAACTGCTGAGTTCTAATTCTTGGTCTTGCACTGGCTCCCCCTGTGGCCTTAGATAACTTCTTAGTCTTTCCCACTCAGTTACCCTATCTGCAACATAGGCATAATCTATCCCTTGCAGCGGTGTTGGTAGTGTCCGTTAACGGAAGTGCTTTGAAAATGAAAAGTGTCGAGTAAATATTAAATATTAGCAGCCCAAACTTTGTGATCTTTTTTTTAACTGCCTCACTTTTTGGTCGACTGACTTGAGATACTTTTAAAGGGCTTGATTTCCAAGGGGCAGGTGTTCAGGATTTGTCAGACCCCTTTACATTTGCCTAGACAAATACCTGTTAGGAATGACCTACATGTATTTAATCCTGCCTCGGCACAAGAGAGTGGACTAGATCAGGGGGTTTTAAGCCTTTTACTTTCTGCCAACATTTCAGTGATTCTGTGATAAACTGGGCTTTAAAGTCAATAATCAGATTTGAGAATCTGGGCCATTGTTGTTGCCTAGATGGATCCACTTGCAGGATCGTGGCCACAGATTGTATCCCTGACTTTTTTTTTTTTTTTTTTTTTTTTTTTTTAAGACTTGCAAAGTATGTTGCATGTGTTTTTAAAATTGTTTTTGCACAAGGGAAATAGTTCAGAAAATTGCGATTGAAAACGTTTGTCCTGGGTAAAAGCCCAGTGTATTAAATCCACTTCCATTCTGATAAATGTTAAAAGGCTAATACATAACGATGCAATTTTTTTAACCAAGAGCATTAAGTAAGCAATGGACCGTTTCCAGCTGTGTAAATATTTAGGCGGTTTTTAAACAGTTTTCAGAGCAGGTCCAGTTTGGGTAAATAATTAGGCAGCCTTCTAAAATGCAAGTAGTGCTATGAAGTGATTTCTGTTCCGGCTATCGGCCTATTCGTTTTTGTTCTGTCGGTTAAAAATTCCAGCCACACGTTTTTCTAACTTTTGCAATAGACAAGAATGACTCTGGGTTGTTGTAACTTTGTGTTTAGGATGTTAGTTATTTGTAGTAAAATCCCTTAAGGGAAAATATGCGTTGTTCATGCATCGTAGCACAGTTTTAATCCTTAATCTCTTGACAGTTTTAAATGTCCATAGAATGGTGTGGCTCCTTGCCAGACCGCATGTTAGAAGAGTACGAAAGTTGTGTAAATAGCTGACATCCATAGATAGATTCTTTGCATATAGACATTTAAAATCAGCTACATGGAAATCGTTAGCTCTATCTTTTCATAATGACTCTTGGCAAAGACTTGATGGGTCAGATTACTTCAAACAGCAAGCTGGTTTGCAAGCACAGAAATGCATATGCAACTAGCAGTCTACATCTGCCTGCGATTACAAATGAGAATCAAATAGAGGCATTTTATGCTGCATTGGAGAGATCACTTTTTCCACACTTTAAAAAAAATGTTGAAAAACTAGAGAGGGCTGAGGGAAGAGCTACAAAAAATCCTTCAAGATCTGAAGAGCAGGCCTTACAGTGAGAGCTCCCAGGAGCACACCCTGTTTAGCTGATTGAAGAGAAGGTTACTAGGTGACTCTTGATCCTAGGCTGTAAGCACCTACTCGGGGAGGAGGGGCTGATGTCTACCAGACATCACGAGAGCCCATCGCTGGAAGATGAAGTTAGACCAGTTTAAACAAGAAGTAATTTAACAGCCAAGGTCATGAACCATTGGTACAGCTTCTCAAAGAATGGGGTAGATATTCCATGACTTTCAGTCTTTAAATCCAGATCAGGTGTCTTGAAAGTATCTGCTCCAGCTCACCCATAACTTATTTGGCTGCATACAGGAATCACTGTCTGGCCGGTGCCATGCAGGAAGTCAGATTAAATCAGTGGTTCTCAACCTACTTACCATTCTGATCCATATGTGCAGCTCTCTATGTATTATGTGGGCTGCATCCACACATTATATATATATATACATATATACTACCTGTGTGGCCATGAGGAGGTCACATGAGCCGCAGCTGTGTATTGATTGGGCTGCAGCGGACCAAGGGCTGCAAGTTGAGACTCAATGGACTAGATGATCATGATGGTCCCTTGTGGCTTTAAAATGTGCGACTCTAATGGTAGATCAGGAAACTTAGGTTCTAGTCCCAGCTGAGCCATAATTTGTGTCCCTATGGCCATTTGCCTCATCTCAGTATCCCCATCTATAAAATGAGATCATAAATCAATACCCACTCTGAGGGGGTTTTGTGGTTCTTGGATGAAAGACATTCTATAAGTGCCCTCTATTCTTTATTATTGATGAGCAACATTCAAGCGGCTGTTCTGTGTGTGCAAGCTTCCAATAGGTGTATGTGGTTATGCATAAAGGGAAGCGCTCAAATGTAGCATTATTCAGCCCACAAATGGGCCTTTCATTCCCCAGATAAGTGAACCCCCCAATTCCTTGGGCCTGGCTGACAAAAGTCAGCCTGAGTTGGATTTGGTAAGCATGATTTCACTGAAGAGCCCAGCAGGTGAACTGAGCTCTGTTTTGCCTCTGAGTAGCTGAAGGTCCCTAGGTGATTGTGTGCAATTCACCTCCTTCCCTCTCGCGTAAAGTTGAGCCTGAGAGAGGTAAGGGGGGAGATTGAGGGAGACAAGAGGAGAGTGGCTCCGTGGATTGGCTGACAGGCCTGGCAGCCTGACGTCCTCTTCTTATATCACCCCATGGTCCAGGGCACAAGTTCGTTCCACATCCTAGGTTTGTCACTTAACAGCTCAGTATATGGCATTGCACCACCAGGCCCAATGCTTTGTCTGGCTGAATCCCATCAGTCTCTGTAAAGTCAGTTCTTACAGTGTAAACCATCTCCCTACTAAGAGACGCTTGCATCCACAGCTGCTACTTCTTGGTACTGGACTGCAGTTGCATGTCAGAACAGTCCCTTCAGAGCTAGCCGCTGTCTTTCCCCCAGCGTCAGGTTTGTCAAGTCAAATGCTTCCCTCGTTGGAAGCCTCACAAGATGTTCACTGGTTGCAGATGATTTGGTGCTGGGGCTCGGCATTTGGCCTTGGTGGAATCAGACCAATTGGCTAGACCTGCTTCTGGTGGTTAGAATCAGGGTCTGGAAGCCAGGACTCCTGAGTTTTATTCCTGGCTCTCCTGTTGACTCGCTGTGTAACCTTGAGGCAAGATATTTAACCCCTCTTTGTACCTCAGTTTTCTCCTTCTGTAAAATAGGGATGAACGTGTTTCTTAGTTGGATGCTTCTGTGGTGTTTGTAAAACCCCTATGATGATTGGATCAAAGGTGCTGTAGAAGTGCAGAGCAATAACACTTAATTAGCAGATAGTACTATGCAGACATGGAAAAGGGAAAGGAAAACGAAAGCTGTAAGTGGGCTCCCGACCTCTCTTGGAGAGGAGAGACAAACCACCATCATACAAAACACTGGAGCATATGATAGGGAATTGTCTGCATTGACACCTGCCGTCTGAGCGGATAGGTGCACTGGCTAATCGTTTCCGCCTATGACTTCTGTGATTCAATGAAACTATCACCAACACCATTGTCATTGTTAAAGAGCCTTTCTGCAAATAGGACTCATGAAACCAAGAGATTGTTCTTCTAAAAAATGTGGTTTCTCTTTGTTACACCGGTACTGATTTGGAACCAAGGGTGGGCCTCCACTGCAGTTGAAGGTGTAATGATACAGGCTTTAAAATAAAGCTTTAATTTAGTTGGTGGAGGTAACGGCATTAATACAAGTGCCAGGGACTCTGGATACATAGTATGGCACGGCATGGACCTCCCTGGGGTCCATGCCACCAAGTCGTCGCACTAGCTAGATTAAAGCTAACGTGGGTAACACACTCTCACTGCAGTTACAACATCAGTTGCAGTGTAGGAGTACCCTTAGACACTGCACAAACTCTAGCCACCCCTTCAGCAAAGCACTCAGGCATGCTCTTCAAGTCCATCCTCCTTCAGCAAAGCATTTCAACGTTGGTGTAAAAGTAAGCAGTTGGTTAAGTGCTTTGCTGAGTCCATGGCTCTAATCTTAGGATACGTCTACACAGCAATTAGACACCTATGCAGGCCTATGCCAGCAGACTCCAGTTCACAACGCTCAGGCTAAGGGGCTGTTAAATAGCAGTGTAGACGTCCAGGCTTGGGTTGGAGCATGAGCCCTAGGACCTAATGAGGTGGGAGGCTCTCAGAGCTCGCCTGAATGTCTACCACAATTAAACAGCCCCCAAGCTGGAGTCAGCCGGCACAGGTCAGTGGTGGGTTTTTAATTGCAGTGTAGACATACCCATGGCAGATTCCAAGTACTGCTCTCACTGAAATGTACAAGTAACTTCAGAAGGAGCGTGTGAACTGTATTCTGCTGTAAGTGTCCCTTCTCCGGGGACTGCGTTACTGGGGCAGGGAATAAAGTACTGTTCATTATGTAGGGTCAGCTTCATGCTAGTCAAGAATCAGAGGGGTAGCCGTGTTAGTCTGGAATTGCAGAAGTGACAAAGAGTCCTGTGGCACCTTAAAGACTAACTGAAATTTTTTCAGAGCATGAGCTTTCGTGGGCTAATACCCACTTCGTCGGATGCATGCACGAAAGCTCATGCTCTGAAAAAATTTCAGTTAGTCTTTAAGGTGCCACAGGACTCTTTGTCACTTCATGCTAGTGTTTGTGCCATGTATAGGCATTCAGGAGCCTCGCACAGGGATCCCTATTAAACTAGAAGTGACAAAGAGTCACTTTGTGTGACTCGTATGCACATATTGGTGCAAGAAGCCTCATCTCCAGCTGAGTCACATGCATGCATCCCACGAAGTGGGTATTAGCCCACAAAAGCTTATGCTCTAATACTTTAGTTAGTCTTTAAGGTGCCACAGGACTCTTTGTCACTTCTGCAATTCCAGACTAACACGGCTACCTCTCTGATTCTATTAAACTAGAAACAAGCGTTTTATTTATTTATTCGTTTAGTTAAACATGGATTTCTTTTTTTTTTTTTAATTCCCCAAGAAGTGAAAGTTCTGCAAAATGCTAAACACCTTCTGCTCTTTAGGTTCAGTACAGATTTGCTTGAACTTTTTAGCACCTTTCCACTCCGAGATGTTTTGGTTTTAGTGCCTCTTTCGAGCAAGCTAGTTTATGTGCATTTTTTAACACTGAAAACTATTTGAAAAGGTGCCTGGCTGTTCTTGTCAAAACTCCCACAGCGAGACAGACTCTGCAGAAGGGGGAAAGGAGCAGAAAATAAAGTTTAAAAAAAAAAAGAGAAGCAGCAAAATAAATGCAGCTGCAACTTAAGCGTCCGGTTCTGTTAGATTGAGGCAAAACCAAATCCAGTTGCTGGCAAATTGCATCAGTCCGTTAGCCGGCCAGATGTTCGCAGCGACTGACTGCGTTCACTTTCACCCTGTGGCTGGGATGTTTGATGCCTCTGATAGACAGGCATGTGACACCCACTCCTGGATTGCGACTGCGCCAGCGTTTTATTTGCACACGGAACAGATGGGGCTGTGCCGTCACCGGCGGGCCGAGTGACAGCTCGAGCGAAAGGAGAGCTCATTGACACGCTATCAAATTGCACTCGCTCACTCGGTAACACAGTCGGGCTGGCAGGTGAGTGACTGAGCTGCACTCTTACCACCTGGAACGCCAAGATACAGGACGTGTTTGATTTGAGTTTAATTCCCTCTTTCATACGCCAGTCAGGGGCAATTTCATCTGTGTGTGCAGGTACATGAGTCAGTCAGTCTGAACATGAGGGAGCGCGGGGCATCCTCACGCTGCTCCAACAGGGATTGGGAGGGCTCTGAAGCGGCACCAGGCACTTGGTATTCTTGCTCACACGCTCAGGCTGGGTTTAGGAAGGGATTTTGCCCCAGGTGAGATTGGCAGGGACCTTGTGGGGGTTTTGCCTTCCTCAGTAGCACAGGGCGTCGGTCACTTGCTTGGATTTACCTGGGTACTTAATCATTGAGCTGCCACCGCGGGCCCTCAGGCACTGGTGCCCTTACACAGTCTTAGGCAGGCAGGGAGGGGATTACTTAGGGTGGCCAGATGGCCCGATTTTATAGGGACAGTCCCGATTTTGGGGTCTTTTGCTTATATAGGCGTCTATTATCCCCCAGCCTCGTCCCGATTTTTCACACTTACTGTCTGGTCCCCCTAGGCTTACTTGACCAGGACTGTGTCCCCTTTAGGAATTGATTTGATACCCTCCCTGCTCCTCAGAGGAGGATTTTGCAATGCTCCTTCACACTGAGCTGACGGTCCAGAGCTGTTTTTGCTCCAGTGCCAAACCCGCCCTCTCCCAGGTTCCTTCTCTCTTGCTGTAGAATCTCCTGAGGCCCCAGCAGCCTCCCAGCCCACAAAGAGCATATTCACCCCTGTGTGAACTTTACATGCCACCTCCTGTATGTTAATCAATAAGCTATTGAGTGTCTCGTGAATTCCAATGGAATTCTTGGCTCTGAATGAATTGTAATGAGTGTGTCTGTGTTTCTTTCTCTCTCTGAACAGCAAGGTTGGATTGTACAGCCAGCAGCCTCGGTTATTCTCCTCCCAGCTGTCTGCACAGATCAACTACAAGCCGCTACATTGCAAGGTCTGTACTCCCAAGAAAGAATGGCAAGATCCCCTTTCGCAGGGTGCCCATGGGGTATGCACATATTGGTGCAAGAAGCCTCATCTCCAGCTGTTTAACTGGCCATTTAGTCGATGGGGCTTCTGATTGCTAAGCTGCTGTTTTTCTCCTGCCGTCTGCTATGAGGTTGCAGTAAATGAGACCAAATGACATGGTTTCTGTTTTGGAAGCTTGCATGTTTTCTAGTGTCCTGTGCTGAGACCTAACTCCTGTCCCGGGCACAGAATGCAAAGTTACATGTCCACCCCCTTTGAATAACCCCTTTCACAGAGACTGTCCTCTAGCTCAGGCATGGGCAAACTTTTTGGCCTGAGGGCAAGGTCGGGATTGCAAAATTGTACGGAGGGCTGGATAGAGAAGGCTGTGCCTCTGCGAACATCCTGGCCCCGCCCACTAGCTGACCCCATGCACTTCCTGCCCCCGACTACCTATTCCCCCCAGAATCCCCAACCCATCCAGCCCCCGCTGCTCCTTGTCCCTTGACCGCCCTCTCCCGAGACCCCCTCCACCCTAACTGCCCCCCCCAGGACCTCATCATCTACTTAACCCCACAGCTCCCTGTCCCCTCACTGCCCTGATTCCTATCCACCCCACCTGCCCCCCCCGATAGACCCCTGGGACTCCCACACCTTATACAACCCCCCCTGTTCTCCATCCCCTGACACCCCC
>ML677507.1:1052375-1069001 GCA_007922305.1 Dermatemys mawii
TGCGGCCCGTGTGGTACGCTGAAGCTGCGGAGGCGAGGAGGAGGGGGAGACAGCGGGCGAGGAGCCAGGGCGAACCTTCCCGGCCGGGAGCTTGGGCCAACCAGCGTGGGCTCAAGGGCCACCCCTGCTCTACATCCAGGTTGGGTGTTCTCAAGGAACAGCTGTATCTCCGTCTTGAATATTTCAATAGTCATATATAATGAGAATATGGCAGTAGGGATATATACCGACCACCTGACCAGGACGGTGATAGTGACTGTGAAATGCTCCGAGAGATTAGAGAAGCTATAAAAATAAAAAACTCAATAATAATGGGGGATTTCAACTCTTCCCATATTGACTGGGTACATGTCACCTCAGGACGGGATATAGAGAGAGAGTTTCTTGACGCCTTTAATGACTGCTTCTTGGAGCAGCTAGTCCTGGAACCCAAAGAGGAGAGGCAATTCTTGATTTTGTCCTAAGTGCAGCACAGGATCAAGTCCAAGAGATGAATATAGCTAGACCGCTTGGTAATAGTGACCATAATATAATTAAATTTAACAACCCTGTGGAGGGGAAAATGCCCAACACTCTAGCATTTAATTTCAGAAAGAGGAACTACACAAAACTGAGGGGGTTAGTTAAACAGAAATGAAAAGGTACAGTGACTAAAGTGAAATCCCTGCAAGATGAATGGAAATTTTTAAAGACACTATAATACAGGCTCAACTTAAATGTATCCCCCAAATTAAAAATATAGTAAGAGAAGCCAGAAAGTGCCACCATGGCTAAACAACAAAGTAAAAGAAACAGTGAGAGGCAAAAAGGCATCCTCTAAAAAGTGGAAGTTTAATTCTAGTGAGGAAACTAGAAAGGGGAATAAACTATTAGCCAGGATGGGCAGGGATGGTTTCCTGAGGCTGTTTGCCAAAAGCTGGGAATGAGCAGTAGGGGATGGATCACTGGATGATTCCCTGTTCTGTTCATTCCTTCTGGGACGCTTGGCATTGGCCACTGTCGGAGGACAGTATACTGGGCTAGATGGATCTTTGGTCTGACCCAGTACGGCCCTTCTTATGTCCTGGATGGCTATTGAATGCAGCTCAGTTTGCTTTAGCGTTGTCAATGTCTACGCCCCCCCTTTCCCTCCAGCTCCCTAATGAAGGAGTTGGGTGGCTTTTCCGAGCCATGTTACATGTGTTGGTGGAACCTGTTGATCAGGGTGCCAAATACGTGTGCTGTTGCTACCAATGAACTGCAGGTCATCAGCCTTGGCAATCAGGAAGCGAAGGTTAAAGGGAATCAGATTGCCTACTCTAGCCACGTAATGCCCTGATGACCTTTGATGTGCCTGTCCTTTCCTTTGTGCAACAGACAGGCAGTCTTTCATAGACTATTTAAGCATTTTCAACTGCAGGTAATGCTCTCTTTGCTTATAATAGATTAAAATTGCTCCGGAGCTGCGTTGATTCCATGGTATAATTCCTGGCTGCATCTTGGTGTGACCTTCCTTGAAGGCGAGTGATACACCAGTAGTTTTCAGCACTCTGTTGGATAGTCCATCAGGTGTTTGACTGTTAAGTATATGCTGCTTAAGAGAGGTTATCCTCTGAAAAATTACTCTGGAAAAAGGCATCATGAGGTTCCTTTCTTGTGTCTTGATGACTCCAGAATAAATTTCCTCAGTGTGAAAATTAAAGAGTGGCTTTTTAGGCTGCCTAAAAGGCTTCCCCTGGGATCGGAGAGTCAAGCTGGGTTCTTTTCTTGGTTGTGCGTCACTACTATGAAAAAGAAATCTGCTATCAGAATGTAGCCAACAATAGACTCCAGCTTGCCAATGCGCTGTGACTGTGCAGATCTCATTGGAAGAAAATGAACCAGTTATTTAGGTCAGTAAATTCAGCAGCTCTGGGTAGATGCACTTTAAGATCTATTGCATAAGAAGGAGCTGTTTTTAAAGAATCATTTTCTGACCAGAGTCTCACTGAAGAACTCTCTCTTTTTGGATGCTCCTAAGGCCAAACTGTCACTTGCCTTGCAGCAGTCATTTGGGGAACAGTGCAACAAATCTACAACTGCTAGTCTGCCTTGGCACATGTGTTTGGAGGACAGCCATTTGCAACTGAAAAGTTGACTCCTCCTCCTCTATTGCATCAAGGAGCTGATGTGAGGCAGGAGGGGAGTTTAACTTCAGAGAACACTAGACAGCAAGTCAATATTGACTAAAAATGTATTTTCCCCTGGTAGATTCCTTATATTAGTGCTGATCTTGGGGAATATCAATGTTATCAGCCTAATACATACTCAGGCACCCAGTGGGACTGGGAAGTCAAGACTATGGAGGGATATGGTTATCTCTGATTTTTGAAGAAGCAACACATGCAAAATGAGAAGAGAATTTGAGGAGTCTAGTTTTGTGTTCACCCATCAAGTATTGTGCCTTCTAAAAGCTTTGTTCACCTCTTTGCTTCCATGTAATTAGCTGCACGCGGAGAAATCAAACATTAGCCCTTTCACTCTATTTTACCAGAGATGGATCTCGACGCATCCCCTGGACCTACTGATCTCCTGGACCATGGGAGCTCTATAATTACTGGCTAACTACAGTAAAAGCTGTGTTATCCAGCACTTTACCAGCCATAAAGCTCTACAAATTGGCATTTCCGATATCTCCATTAAAAGTCCGGTTGGCACAGAGCCAGCAGTCTCCCTACCTGGTTCCACGTGGCTCCCTGGAGGGAGTGACATGTCCCTGCTGCTCCTAGGCAAGGGAACGGTCATGGGGGGGCTCAGTGCACTGCCCCCTCCCCGCCCTGAGTGCTGGCTCCACAGCGCCCATTGGCCGGGAACCACAACCAGTGGGAGCTGCAGGGGCGCAGTGCCTGCGGGTGGAGGCAGCGTACAGAGCCACCTGGCTGTTCTTCCACCTAGGAGCAGCAGAGACATGTTGCAGCTTGTGAGGAGCTGCCTGAGGTGAGCGCTACCTGGATCCGGAACCCCCCTCCCTCCCCAGTCCTCTGTCCCGAGCTCCCTCCAGTACCCAAACTCTCTTCCAGAGCCTGTGTCCTGCACCCCCTCCCATGCTCCAACCCCCCGCAGCAATGAGCCCTCTCCCGCACCTAAACTCCCTCTCTCCACTGGTAAATATAACTCTTAATTAACTGAAATTTTTGACAAACCAGCACCCCCTATTCCCCCAATGTGCCGGATAACAAAGCTTTTCCTGTACCTGGTTATTTCTGTCGTCTCAGCTGGAAGTTTATCACAGGCTCCAAATGTCACAAAATGTGGGCTAAGCAACCTTCGAAATACTTGGTAGCTTCCTCTGGTATCTGCAGTTAGTGGGTTGTTTACTGATATTTGGTGTTACTGTGTGCTCCTGCAAGGAACATGTAGGTCCCAATTCATTGAGGCCCTTAAATATGTGCCTAATTTTAAGCACATGAGAACACTGTGGAACATCTCTTATGCTTAAAGTTAGGCATGTACTGATACCCTCTAAATCAGGACCTTAATTATGGTTGACATGCTGTGTGTTGTATAAGCATAGAGCGTGATTAGCTGTGATCTGTGCTATGGAGTGTTTGTAAAAATATGTTGTTATTCTTCAGAGCTGCAGTCAGTTCTTCCCCTATCCCAGATGCATCGTGCATGGTGGACTTCATAGTGCAATTTTTTAGAAATACTGGGGGAAATTTCCAAAGCACCTTAGTGTCTTAGGAGCCTGAAGCTCATTGAAATTCAATGAGACTAAGGCTCCTACGAGTTTAAATCACTTTGAACATTACATTGGGCTTCTGAGTCACATAGGTGCTTTTGAAACATTTACCCTAGACTCTTGTGTCTGATGGAAAAAAACCTTCCCAATACGTTGTAAGGATGCGGCCTTGGAGATAAGAATGTTCTCTAAATATCTCTTTTTCCCTCCATTTAGCCGAGCTGTTCAGCGAAGTTTAGCTATCATTCGTCAGGCCAAGCAGAAGAAGGCGAAGAAGGAGTATTGTATGTACTACAACCGCTTCGGCAAATGTAACCGTGGGGAGAGCTGTCCCTACATCCATGATCCGGAAAAAGTAGCTGTCTGCACCAGGTGGGCACATGAACATGTAACTTTTCTTGTCACAAGCGCATACTTGTGCTTTATCCCAATATAGTTGGACACAGAACTCCCCTGCAATCAGACCTTGCCTCCGTCACATGTTTTTGTGAAACAGACCAAACAGTAGCAATACTTAGAACTAATGTAGCATTTTACAGCTTCAGAGTGTGTGTCACGCCAGTAAAACATTTGAACTGGGGCATGTGTGTGAGAGACAGACAGGGAGGGAGGGAGAGAGATTTGCTTTATTAAATGTAATGATGACCTTAAATCCGGAGGTTGCCTTTCATCCCAAAGGATTCCAGAACATTCTTTGGTAAGTTTTTAACAGGAGCCACAAACACACAGATTTCTGAGAATCATAGAAATGTACGGTTGGAAGGGACCTCAATAGATCAACAACTCCAGCCTCCTGTGCTGAGGCAGGACCAAGTAAACCTAGACCATCCCTGACAGGTGTTTGTCTAACATGTTCTTAAAGACCTCCAGTGATGGTGATTCCACAACCTCCCATAGAAGTCTGTCCCAGAGCTTAATGATCCTTATAGCTAGTACCACTGCCTAGCCAGTTATTCCCCATTTTGTATTTGATGTTTCCTTCCCAAGTGCAAAGTACTTTGCATTTGCCTTTAGTTAATTTCATCTGGTTGATTTCAAACCACTTCTATAATTTGTCAAGGTTGTTTTGAATTCTAACTCTATACTCCAAAGTGTTTGAATCCCCTTCCAGCTTGGTGCCATCCACAAATTTTAAAAGTGTACTATCCACTCCATTATCCAAGTCATTATAGAAAAATATTGACTACTACCTGACCCAGGACAAAGCCCTGCAGGACCCCACTAAGTATTTACCTCATCCCCCAGTTTGATAGTGAGCTATTGATAACTACTCTTTGAGTACAGTCTTTCAATCAGGTGTGCACCCACCTTTTGTAGTTTCATCTAGACCACATTTCCCTAGTAATTAAGTTATTTTACTATGACAAAAGATCAAAGTAGTAACTTGTGTAGCCTATCTAAGAATCAGCATTAATGTCCAATCAACATGAACGCTGGTTAGCGTGAAGTTCTGCATCTCTTAAATTTAATAGTAAAGCTTAGAAGTTACTGACAAGCACTGATTCTTCTCATCTCTGTGAGGCCAAAGATTATCTCTGTTTGATATCTGGGAAAGTGAGGCAGAGTCTCAGTGATTTACCCAAGGCCACAGGAGGAGTAGTCCCACACGGGTAAGTTCTTTCACCAATCCTGTTCAACATGTACATGCTGCTACTAGGCAAAATGGGCAGGTGACATGGACATCAGAGCAGTGTGGGGTTTTAGCTGCAGGACTTGTTAACCTGCACTTGAAACTCTATCACAGCTACAAAAGTCTACCCTCTTCTTCCTCCCTTCCCATGTTTATTCTATGCCAGTGGCTTTAAACAGATTCTGATCCAATTTAGCAGGTCGATTATAAAACAGGTCTCCTTGGGAGCATAGCTAGAATTCAGTAAAGGAGTAAGAGCTTCTAGTTTGCAATGTAAACAGGCATGAGCTTCTCTGCCTCTCAGGTTAGGTTTTCCCCTTGATGGAGCATGTGAAGAAGTAAGATATTTAGACTCTGTTGCAACCACACTCCTCTTCACCACGCTCTATCTGCACAAGCCTGCTTTTGGTCCAGTCTGGTTTCCTGGAACTGAGATGTTGCGCATGCAAAAACATTTCCTAGCGCCCTTCTCTGTGCACTAAGCCCTCTGAACAAACCACTCCTTGACTCTGAATCTGGAGATGGGATGTTTTGAAAATGCCTCTGAGATGGGAAAGAGACTCTGCTGCAGTCATACATTGTTTTGTAGCTAATCCCAGTTAACAAGCAGTTAAGTTGCTTCATGGCACGTCCACTGGCCCAGGCCTTTCAGAACAGGGGAATGCCATTCCAACATTCCAGGCCACCTGGACATCTCCCTCAATGATCCACATGCAGCCATCACTTCTGCTTCCAACTCTGACCTCCCCTGCTCATCACAGAGCACTGACAGACATCACTGCAGCTATGTGCCCACACATCTAGAGCTGCTATGGATTGCTGCTGCTAAGGATAGAGCGAAGGTTTGGCGTGAGTGGTTTGCTGTCTGTCACACAGTGGTTGTGCTGACTCCTGCCTTCCTTATTGTCCTACACGCTCTGCTGAAAAAACTATTTTACAAATGACTGATTAGACAAGTAGCATATTGCAGACCAGAGTTCATCATGCCTCCTCCTGTGCCCAGTCCTGTGATATTCTTAAGGCACCAGCACCTTGCAGGAGTGAGCCCTACGATTCTGGGTGCCAGCAAATGAGCCATGTGGCATTAGATGCTGGGCTAGCACGCCTGAAATGAAGACATGAAACATTTTTTAAACTAGGGGTCTGTGGTGCACCTATTTGCTACTCCACTTCTACCCTCTGCCAGTGCTGTGCTTGTTAAATGTTAAAGCCGTGGTTCGGGGAGTATCTTCCCTGGGGTTAGTCTGATTTTATATAAAACCTCCAGGAAATCCATGATTTTTTTCCTCAAAACACACGCTGCAGTCTCCAGTAGGGATGGCAGCCAGGTTCTGTCCTAAACGGAGTCATTTTGAATGTTGCTGCACACTGTGATGATCCTCTCTGGAGGATCCCATCTCCTTCCATGTTCTTTTGTAGCAACGTGCCAGGAGTGGAGAGTAATAGCCAATGGATGCAGAGGATCATACCCCACACCGTGCTTGTGTGGATCTTACTTACCACTGACCTGAGGAGTCCTCAGTGGCAACACTTGTGGAGCATGTCATGCCAATAAAACCTCGTTAAATCGAACTGAATTGTGTGTGTTGCTTGCAATCTGGAAAGTTCTGGGGGATGCTTCAGGCTGAGATGCTGTGGAGCTGGGAAGGGATATTACTTTATTGCAGAGGAGCATTGAAGGCTGTTCCCACCTCATCGTACTTGCCCATTTTGCTGTAAAACGTTTGAAAAATGAACAGTTTTAATAGTATCATTTCTTACCCAACTCTTAATGTTATGATATTCTTTTAAAAAGTCATCTTAAATCATTTCTCCTTTAAGAAAATGCCTCTTCAGATCCCCATTCCTGCTACTAGAAATCATTTGGATAGAATCCATAAACTTACACCATGCTTTACAGAGATAAGCCATGTTCCCTCCAGCAGTAAATGTAGTTTAAGTCCTAGCAGCACAAGCAGTGCTGTGTAACTCTCTGTGAGAGGGTGCATCACATCTAGAGATGATCTTTGGAGGATTCCGGTAACTGACGGAGTTGGGTCTGAATGTGTCTATCTGAATTTAAAAATCCACTATCGCTGTGGTGTTTAAAATCTGATTAATCTCAAGACGTTGGCTCTAAATGCCTACACATATTTTAGGGGGCTGTTTTCAGAATCTTGAGTGCCGATTTTCATCCACAGCTTATATCCGATCAGGGGACCAGGCCTTTCTTTGTTTTGGTTCAGCACCGGGCACAATGAAGCCCCAGTGTCACTGGATCCTTTGGGCACTGCCAAGGTATAAATAATCCTCCTGATAACCACAGGGTTTCAAACACTGCATCTGAAGTTGGTAACTCCGGTCCCTCTGGTTGCTGATCAATAACTTAGTTGTCTAGAAATCTTCCGTGAGGCATCACTTGCTCTTTTAGGGGGAAAGATAAGTACTGGTTTGGTATGTGCAATGGGTTTTAGTAGAAAATGTACAGAGCAGTTATGTAGTGTTCACTTGAACTGTGCCTCAGGCTAATACAAGTCTGAAATGGTGAGTCTGGGGATATTCTCTGTGTTTAAAATAGCATGTTTTTGTGAACAGTTTGTAATACTCCGTATCTGTCTCTAAATCCCCTTCTGGTTCTTTGGCAGATTTCTCCGTGGCACATGCAAGAAGACTGATGGGACATGTTCATTTTCACACAAAGTTTCTAAAGATAAGGTCTGTATGGTTTTCTGACTAGCACATTCCCGCATTTTGAGAGAGTTGACCTAAGGAAGCAACACATCTGCTGGTTGTAGGGAAGTCTCTGCTATAGAGTGTTTCAAATTGAGTTCATTTGCAGTTTGCTTGCCGAGCTGTTCAGGCTCATTACAGGGTCACAGCTTATAATGAGAGAAGAGTGTGCCTCTTAAACCAACTTGGTGAATCAGTATATTAGTGCATTAAGCAGCAAATTTGAGACGAGAGCACCTGGGGCTGTTTGCAGTACTGGTAACGTGTCTGGTTAAGGGGTATTTAAGCACTTGAGATCAGAACACAAGCACGCAGAGTCAGGGTGTTTGCCATCTCTTTAAGACTGTGCCTCATTGTGAATCACTCCACAGCTGGGGTCAGACCAAGAGAATGTTGGAGCATACTGCAGTTAGGAGACATACATTAACCTTTTTTTTTTTTTTTTTTAAAGCTAGACAATGAAACTGGCAGAATGATTTTTAATTTCATCATTTTCACTCTGCTTGGAAGTGTTCGGAGTTCTTTCGTTTTATTACACAGACTAAGGTTGAGAGATAATTAGATTTTCTTTTAGCGATTATTGGCTGATAATTTAGCAGGTTAATCTTCATCCGCTGGATAGGACTTTATATTGGAAGTAACTTCTGGGGTCCCAATCCAGCAAAGCACGTAAGCACATGCCTAAATGAAACACTGGGACTTAAGAATGTGCTTAGCTTACATGTTTGGGCTCTTTGTTGAGGAGGGAAAGACTTTGCCCCTGTTAAGCACATATTTAAGTGGTTTGTTGATTCAGGGCCTGTATGAATGTGAGAGAAGTTCTCAAGCCCTAGACAGTGAATCAGAACAAAAACTAGAGGGGCTAATGTCCAAGCCAGAAGGGTTTAGTCCCCTAGAAACCCATGCTCCCACAATAGCAAGGATCACAGGATCAGAAGCATGTTTTGCTCTAGTGGTGGAGGTGCAAGCGGCTCGAGTGTGAAAAGGGAAAGATCCCTCCCATAACATCCATAAACACTATGCCTCACCCCTCCATCATGTCACTCAGTGATCGTTCCAACCCCAGCGTGTATAATTCTGGAATGTAGTTTGCCTAAAGCAACGTTAGTGCAATTTTAACGCTGTGAGCGCGAGGCACTACAGGAATCCAAGAGAGCTGTCAGACCAGGAAGCATTACTTCCGTTGCTTGTCCCACAGATCATCCAAAGATACTGTCATAAATCACCCTGGAGATGCCATCTTCTGCTCTCTCCTTTCTCTGTTCCGTATTGGTTAAATGTGTCTCTGTTCTATTCATAGTCCATCATGCCATTTATGTAATCAAAATGTGTTGTATAGAGCTTTAACAAACCCAGCGATACCTCCAAAGGATTTAACCACCAGCCCCCATGTCTAACCAGTGTTTGAAAAAAAACCATTTTCAACAGCTCTCCCCTTTAGAAGCAGCTTACAGTAACTCCTCATTAAAGTTGTCCTGGTTAACATTGTTTCATTATTAGGCTGCTGAGCTATTAGAGAACATACTCATTTAAAGTTGTGCAACATTCTGTTCTACGGTTGTTTGGCTCGTCCCACTCCACCCACCCGCCCGGTGCTCCTGCCAGGGAGTGGGACTGGGGCACAGGGCTTGCATTACTCCACCTGCCTGGTATTCTATCTTGGGACTGGGGTCAGGAAGTGGGCACTTGCCCTGTTTCGCCTATCTGGCAAGCCTCCGACCCCGTTCCTGGGCAGGAGTGCTGGACAGGTGGAGTGGGGCAGGCCCCCATGCCCAGACCCCACTATGCCCTGCCTCAGCCAAGCTTCACAATCATCATTGGTGGATACAGTATTAAATAGCTTATTTAAAATTATTTAAATCTTATACTGTATATGTATATAATGTCTTTTGACTGGTGAAAAAATAGTCCCTAGAACCTAACCACCCATTTACGTTAATTGTTGTGGGGAATTTGGTTTCGTTTTAATATCATTTTGCTTAAAGTAGCATTTTTCAGAAACAGAACTACAACTTTAATCAAGGAGTTACTGCACTTGTTTCTCTTTCTCTCTGGCTTGGTTGATGGGGAGCCCCTAAGTTATCCTGAAGGCCATCTGACTCATGCTCTGAACTAGTGACCAAAGCACCACATAGGGCTTTTTGTGCATACAGCACTTGTAGAGCAGTCATTTAATCATCAGTATGTAAAATTGTGTGCAATCTAGAGAATGGAGATCAGGAACTTCTGTCCTCCCTGTCTCAGAACACAAGGACAAGGAGAGATTTGATGACTTCAAAAGGTGGGGAATTCAGAACTGATTAAAAGTGATATTTTTTTTTTTATATACAGTATGTAACCAGACTGTGGAAGTCATTGTAGAGACCAAGAACTTAGCAAGATTCGGAAAGGGATTGAATGCTCATCTGGAGATTAGTAATATCCATTCTTACAGTTAAAGCTAACACCCGTTTTGGAAGGGTATTACACTTCAGGCTTCAGAGCCTGATCCAATCCCCAGCTATTAGGGATCAGAAAGAGACCAAATGTGCAGGGAAGTTTATCTCACATTTGCTCTTGCGGGATCCTGACAACTTCATTTGAAGTATCTGGTGCCGATCGCTATCAGAGACCTGGCAGTGGACTCGAGAGGCCTGGAGTCTGATCCAGTCAGGCAGTGTATTAGCATTAGTGTATTGAGTGGAACTGTCCAGATCTGTAGTCATGCTTGTGTGTGTGTATGTATCCTGGAGTGCTTAGGGGGATGTTGTGAAGGCAGTTCTCATATCTAATCACACCTAAAATCTCTGCCATGTTGTAAGCTGCAGCTGTAACGTTTCTTAGCACTTTCCCCCGTCCGCTACATGCCTGACCGAGCGCTTGTCTCTGGGCTCTCAGGAACCCTGGCACAGGGAAGGTTAAAACAAGCAGCTTTATTATTCTTTTTTTTTAAAGTGCCTGTTGCAAGTGTTTCAGTGGAGTCCCAGGAACACTCCAGGGCAGCATTACTGAACATGCTCAACCTCAGAGAGACCCTGAGGGTGAAATGGTGAGAAACGATCAGCCAGTTCCCGAAAGCCACCCCGTTTCCTCCACCCAATATAACCCCCCACCCAATCTTAACTGTGCCCCTAAAATAACAGCTTGACCTTTTGCTGCCAGTTTGCACATATCAAAGGGCAAAGGTGAGAATCTCCCATTCCCAGAACAGGTAGCACAACCCCATGCCATGCAGTCCATCACTGCCACTCCATGTGCCTCTCATCCACTTCACCATCCCTGCCCCCTCCACAGGTCCCCCCTCTTTCCTGCCCACTCACCACCAAGCCATGCCTTGAGTCAGGAGCAGGTCAGATTTTATTTCTAAACACAAGTTAAAACGGTTGGCCCTTTCTGGGAAGAGATGTGAAAATAGCTTGGGGCGATGCTGTGTGGGCTACAGGCCGCAGGAGTAGGATGAGGGTTGAAACAAGAAAAGAGAGAAAATTACTGCGTAGTCGCTTTAAGGAGCACACAGTCATGAGCAGGGCATTTTCCCTGCCCCAGCCTACTGACAATCAGGACCTGGGCTGTCTTCAGCCTGGCCCAACCTCTCCTCCCTCAGCAAGCAACATAAAGCTTAAGCTGTGTCAGCTGGGAAAGGCCACAGTCTCTTCCTCCTGGCTTCCTGCTCACTTCCTCCTCTTTCCCTGCTCCCCTCCTCTCTGTCAGCATTTCTCTGTTTCCTGTACAGACCTGCCTTCGCTGTCCCTGTTCCAGACAGCACTGAAGCCCAGGATTATCCTGTCTGACTCCAGGGAAGGGACTGTGTCCTGTGTTCGTACAGCTCCCAACACAATTGGGCCCTGATCCTGAGTGAGGCTTTCAGGTGTCACCACAATCTAAACCATAATAATGATGCTTAAAGTTCAGCACGTACCTAAGTGCTGTCCTGAATGATGATGATCTCCTGATTCAGGGTCTTCATATGCCCCTGGCCAAAGTCCTGTCTCTGTGTGTCTTTGTGCAGGGTCTCACAAGTGGTTTTTATTAAATACATTTGTGATTTCACTACCCCCTAGTCCTGGGCAGCTGGCATTTTTTGATTTAGAAATAAATAGTATTCAGGGATTTGAGAGCGAAATGACTGCAAAGGGAGTTTGTGTGAGGAAAGGTAGCAAGATCATTACCCCAAAATAGTGCCGTGGTAGAAGAACAGGATTGTGGGCTTCTGTGGGACTCTGTCCACCACCTGTAGGTTTCCTAGTTTACCTACCTGAATTAGCAAAGCACCCAGAACCAGTAACTGTCATAGCAGTGAGCCTTGGCCATAGAAGAGTATCCAGCATGCAGGGTTTCCTGTACACCTGAAAAACCAATATTGTAAGGGCATTTCCAAAAATGTCCATTGTGCTACCAAAGGGGGAAAGTCACTCTCCCCAGCATTAGTCTCCCTTAAACGGTTCAAAGGTCCCAGGTTCCATCTTGCCGTCAGTTTAGGCTGGAAGAGAAACAACCACTTTTGCCAAGTTCTGAACCCGTTCACTGTGATTTATGGCCACAGGGAGCAGGCTCCCCAAAGCAAGTGGCGACTCTGGCGTTCACTTCTGTAGCTTCCTGTTAACCTGTGTGATTACTAGCAAAGGTGATGTTAGCCTCATTTATCAAATACAAGCCCAAAGAAAGAGACAGGCGAATGCATTCAGCAAAGGAAGGAAAGTGGTTTTCTGCTGCTTGGAGGCTTTGCTGTGACCAGGCAGGGCAAATTCCACTTGTTCTTCAAAGGAGCAATTTGGGTGGTTATTTATTGTTTTAAACTGTTCGAGGTGAGCTTTTGTTTGTTGATAACATGACTCTCGCTTGGTATTGTTAGCTTCAAAGCAGGGTGAGGTGAAGAGGTGCCAGTCTCTATCCATATCAGATATGGGGTTGATCACTGGGCAGATTCTTGTAGAGTAAATTACCAGGAAATCCGTGTAAATCATCCTAAATTGTAGGGTAATAAGATTCTTTCCCCTTGGGGTGCCCCATCCCTCCATCAGTCTACCCCTAAATATCTATGCTCTGAACATACACAATACTTACTACTACCCTCTGAAGCTGGATTGCTTGGTAAGCTTCTTCATAGTCCTATCCTGCTTTATCCAGCAGGTCCACCTTTTACAGCTGTCTGTCCTACCCTCTCCTGCGGGGATGGTGGTCCTCCAGTGCCCTTTCAGAAACGTACAAGCTGGTATACACCTAGTTTAGATTCTGCTGCTTAAGTCATCTGTTCGCGGTGACAAACCGTCCATTTTGCACCTTCCCGTGTTTGCGGCTATTACTAGCAGGCATTCATGGCTTATCCAGAAATCACTACCTCACCACTCTCAGCCACTGATCAGGCTTGTCAATACTCCAAAATATCTGTGGTCAATAGTCATACGTAGGAGCGGGCATGCCCAGGCATCATCTGTGCACAGCAGGTATTTCTGACATGCGCAGTACTCTTGTGTTTGACCACATGGATTTTATATCTCGTTAGAGCTCTATACGCGTAAACCTCACATAGCTTTGGAGGAAAACAGGTGCACAAATCCAGGCTGCTTAAGCCTTTGACAATCCACCAGTTTGGCAAGGTGAGCAGAGCGCTCCTTTACCTGCTGACATCTCCGATGGCAACTCTAGGTCAGCATGTTCGGTGGATGCTGCGGCACGTTGTAAGGAAGCCCCGTTGGTCCTTTGCTGCAGCAGACAGGCTGGTCAGTGGAAAAGTTACTGCAGCTGTGGAACTCCCTGCTGGACTGTGCACACGGGAACGATATTCTCGGACAGTGGAGAGGTTGCTCTGCCTGTGTCCTTCATGTGGAAGGAGCTTTCTGTTGAAAGCGCCGTAGTGCAGTGTTGGTTGCTTACCGGGTAATAAGCGGTCTAATGGCTGTGAATGGTCCATGAGAGTTTTCAGGTGGTCCCTTTATTTTGCTCTGATTTCCCTTTTGTTTTTGAGAGTGAGAGCGAGACACTCAGGGCCCCACCAGAGGAGCCTTGCTCATTTTCACGTGTGAGCCATTGTCTTGTATTGGTCGTAACGTGAAATCTCCTTGGGGTCCTTACCCAGCAGTGGAAGAATGGGCTAGTGATTAGGGCATGCGGCTGGGATTCAGGATACCTGAGTTCAGTTTCTGGCTCTGGCACAGACTTCCTGTGTGACCTTGGGCAAATCACTTCATCTGCTTGTGCCTCGTTCCCCATTTGTAAAAGGGGGACGACCTTCTGTACCACGAAGGAGTGTAGCAGAAGCTGTTCCATTACTTATTGCGAGATGCTCTGGTAATGTGGCCTTAGAAGTACTTGGATAGTTAATTAGACCCTCTCTTCTGACACGTTGTGTGGTGCACAGGAACAGGCCTCTACAGAACAAATAACCAGGACCATTTTTATTAACTTTCTGCTCAAAATGTCTCCAGCCTTTTGTGCCTCATGGTGGGCCGGTGTGACACTTCAGGATAGCCAGAGCTGGGAGGCACCTCACTGCCACCTGCCCTTAGCACTGTCTCTGCTTGCCTGTCAGAGGTCAGTTCCCCAGCTCCACTAGCCACGGGCAATACAGACACTTTCCTCTAGGCCTCACCAGCCCAGCGCACTCTCTACCGTGTAGCAATTGGCACACTCCCACCCCGGGGCCCTCCGAGCATCTCCCTGGAGCATCCAGCCCCTGGTGTGCTAGACGCTCACGGCGTTCAAAAGAAACAGTGCACCCCAGCTCACCAGTTCCGCCTCATATCACCGCTCTGCTTAACATGCAGCCCTTAGTTCTTTGTTGTGATGGGTCGGACCCCCCGCTCCTCTCCCCCATCTGGGGTGCCTCCTGATATACTAGGGTTTCATGATCCTGCCTGCTCCACCAGCCTGGGCTCCCTCTCCACAGTTTGCTGAATCAGGCTCTGCAGCTTCTGGCAGCTCACACACAGATAGGGACGCGCCAGCTATAGAATCACAGAGTCTGCAAGCAGCTCTCTGTGAGAAGACTCAGCTAGGAAATTGCCCAGCACTCAAGTGACGCTCCACTCTGGAAAGTACACCCAAAATAATGCCTTGCGCTGTAGAGAAGTCTATACAATGTCAGCTCATACATTTGTCCCCACCCTCAATATGGAGGAAGATATGCATAGCTTCTTGGTTTCCCCCCACCCCCCACCAGTTATAAATTGCACAAATTGGGTTTTTTAATAAACAAAAACAAGTTTATTAACTGCAAAAGGCAGATTTTAGGGGGTAGCAGACAGAACAACGTGGATTACTAAACAAATAAAACAAAACATGCATACTAAACTTAAGATCTTAAGGAGACTGGTTTCAAGAAGTAATTTCTCACTCTAAATGTTGCTTTTGGGCAGGATGCAGAAAATCTTGAAGGTTAGCTACTCTGCTTGCAGCTTAAATCTTCAGACACCATATTCACAGACCAGATCCCTTTTCCAGCCTGGGCTCAACTCCTCCCCCTGCTTTCCCCTCCCCCATCTTTGTTTCTCAGATTTTTCTAGCTGTCATCCTGGGTGGAGATTCAGTGAAGAGTGAACCAACATCCACTCACTTCCCAGCCGTAAACAGGATTTACACAAGGCGGAAACTTTTTGTTTCCCAGTCTTGACTACCCGCCGTCCTCCCCTTTAGTGGAAAATCACTAGAAGTCCAAGATGGGGTTTAGTACCAGGTGACATGACCACATGACCTTGTAGTGTCAAAGCAAAGTACCAGCTTCTCAGGAAGGAGAGAGATTAGCATCTTCAAAGTCTTATGGTTTCTTCCTAATGGCCCATTGAAGGCTGATAGCCTGCTATCTGGTGGATGTTTCCCAAGTAACACACACAGTTGTAATTGTCACATAGTCATTATTCCTAACTTTAGATACAGAAATGGTACGTGCATACTAACTGGATAGTCACATTCCGTAAATCATAACCTTTCCAGTGATATCTCACATGACCCATCTTGCATAAAACGTACCTTAGTTATGCCATATCCGTATCACAATGATCTTTCTGTGAAGAATATGGAGCGTAACGTCACTATGTTTATAGTGAAAACAGTATATGTTTATTTAGCAAAGCACAAAGATTCAAGTGATACCAAATAAACGTATTGGAAACAAATGGCAAACTATGAAATAACATCATAACACACATTCTGTAACCTAGACTTAATTAACTAGCTACTCTCCTGTCTTATAGATTAGTGCTCACCCTAAGTCTTTGCAGCCTTTTACAACCAGGCTTGGTACGGATCCTTCTTCCATTAGACAGACACATGGACAGCTTACCTCATAGGAGAAGGACCCCTATGTTCTTTTGTGTCCCAAGATATACAAGTCCCATCCTTTGTCTTCGTTTGTAAAGAGGGCACCTCCCGCCCTCACTGTTTTGTTTCTTTCTATAGATTTTCTCTCTTGTAGGTTTCACAGCTTTTTGACTGGCACCTTGCTCGGTGTGCAAATAGGCCTCCACTGGGAGGCAGATAACACACACATGACCGGACAAGAAGATCAGTGCCTGTCATCTCCTGCCGGAAAGGAACCTGTCTGACATACGTCACCTCCTGGTGACAGGCCTTGACTCCACGATCTTAAGAACATCATTTTCATGATAGATAC
>ML677507.1:1069011-1135446 GCA_007922305.1 Dermatemys mawii
CCCTCTGCCAGTTGGCACCAATTGTCCCCTGGGTTATATCAGATTCTTCTCCCTGGTCATAAACTGTACTCCCTCTAGCCTAGATCATATGGCAGGCACAACATGGAGCTGTCCAAGGCAGAGATGAGGACGTTTTTGGTACTTTGCTGCCCTGGTAAGGGAAGAATCGTAGACGTGTAAGGCTGGAAGGGACTTCCAGAGCTCCATCCCCTGCGTTGAGGCAGGGTTAAGTAGACCGAGAAGGAGATCAGTTTCATTTGCCACTGCGTGCAGTCTGAAAAGCAAAGCTGCCGTTAGAGTATCAGTGGCAGAGAAAGCGAGGGAAGTATTGACAGGAGGGTGGGTAAAGGTGCTGATTGAAGGTTCGGCCGCAGTCCCTTTGAGGAGCAGGCATCCAGAAGAAAGCCAGCTTGGGCAAGAGTGGATCTGAAATTGCTGTCAGGTTGTGGGGCTGTATAGAGAAGCAGGCCCTGCCTCTTCCTGATGATTTAGGGAGAACAGTAAGTGTGAATGAATGGAGGTTAGCGAGAGGCTAGGACTTGGGCAGAGGCATGCTGCTGTTACAACAGCTTTTCCCCTTGAGGAACTTGAAAAGAATCAGCATTTTTCTCCCTAACAGAGCTTCAAAACTCTGTTGTGAGCAATTTGGAAATTCACGTTGAGTTTCGGGTTCATTAGCTGCCAGCTCCAAAGCATGTACGTATTCAAAGCTGTCTAATATGGAGGCCCCGCACCAGTGCCTTGAATTAATGTTATTGTTATTTGCGTGGACGTAGTGGGGTGCAAACAAGGTTAATTGAAATGAGAGTGTGGCTTCCTCTTGATAATGGTTCAGGCTTGACAGCTAGGAGGAGTTTATTTTTGTGTAAGAGCCGGCTTTATTATCCCTTTTTATTAGAGCTAATTTGGGTCCTATATCAAAAACTACATTAAAGGAATCATTTACGGTCACACCACCACCAACATAAAAGATAGCCCTAGAGCCTTGTCCTTTATGTTAATGTCTGCAGTTAAAAGACAATTAAAAATAAACTCTTCTCTTTTGTTTTCTTTCCTTTATGCTTCCCCCACCCCCACCCCCACACCCCTCTGTGCATTTCACTCAAGTGAGTCAATTTAGTGAAAACCCTAATCAGTCCTTCAGGGAAATGGACTTTTCCATAGAACATCAGCTGTAGTTATTGCAAAATTGTAAATATTGGTTTGGGGATATTTGAACCTGCAGAACTAAGATGATACCCATGAACTGAGGGATTGATATTCTGCCGTGCAGTAAGTAAATTTTGTATATAGGTGAGCAGTGTGGGAGGGAGGTCGAGGGAGAGGAATCAGGAATGAAGAACAAAGCACATGAAGGGGAAAACAAATGGACCGTAACAGCAGCTTCGGAAACTGCACGTTGCCATCTGCAACTAGGGGATCAGCAGAGATCCAAAGGGCTAAAGCACAGATTTGTAACTGGCTAGTCAGTTTTGGAAGTCACATGCTGTAACCGGTGACTAAAAATTCTGAAATATCACAGCAGGCTGGTAATTTGTTTTTAATTATAACAGCTGGCTGAAGGTAAAGTTTGTGGTTTGAGGCATGACCATAAAGATCCCTCATTCCTCACTGTTTCACTTTGCTTGTAGTATCGCAAAACAACTGTAAATAATGACTTCTGGAATGTACATTCTGTGAAGAGCTGCCTGCAGATCTGAGGCACTGGTTGTCTGACACACTTGTATGTCATTGCAGAATGAGAGAGAGCCCCAGGGAAAGAATCAGACCAGTCCTTTTCCTTTCACTTTCCCACTGGATTTCTGCTTCATAGTCAACTTTTAAAGTAAAGAAACATACACTGTAGTGGTGTATCCTCTTCCTTTTCTAGCCAAGACAGACACTTTCAGCAGCGTACATCACCCCAGATCACATACCTAGGGAAAACCGTTCTGAAATCTGGGTTCGAAGCAAGACTGTTGCTAGTGAAAGAAAAATTAAGTGTGTTAGAAGAGTGATTCTCAACCTTCTCCATCCCGGGACCCCTTTATGAGGCCCTTTCCTGTCTACCCAAGCCTCTCATTCCTGATTAGCAACAGGAACGATCAAGGTGAGACGCCTCTGTTTAAAAGATGAACTTGATCTGACATCTTTCCACTCTGAGACTTTCCATGGCCTCTCTGTGCTGCTTAAGGAGTATGCTGCCCAGAGGTCCAAGGTCTGCTTCATCTCTCATGACCCTTGGATTGAGAACCTCTGTTTTAGGACCGAGCTGTCTGAGGTTCCTAAAATGCCATTTCCAGGGAATGTCAGACTCGGTGCTTCCTGAAAATGAAGTTTAAGCCCCGGACAATGAGACTTCCGCTTAAAAACGTTGAAAGTGAAAGAATCTCGAGGGCAGCAACCTGCTTCTCTCCAATTCAAGGTTATTCAGGAGCTTTGGCAGCTTTATGGAGGAAAGGAAGCTCAGTCTGACACGGAACCTGTGCCAGTAAGGCCCTGCCAGTGACGTTTGAGTTTATTAGCGACACCCCCATCACTTCACTGTGTTGTAAAGTGGCACTTTTCACCACAATTGCAATTTCATTAATTCCACCCCATTCTGAGCTAGCCTGAAGGATGCTGAAGCAGTGTGTTTGCCCCCGGCATGTATACACTGGCACCATGTAATGTCAGAGAACTCTGTTGCAAGAGACCGATAGAAGATCTAAAAATACCCCTGGGATCAGTGGTTGGCAAAAGGCATATCTTTCTTTTATGCGTGTCATGGTTTTATTTCAGTTCTGGGTTTTGGAACGGCTCCTAATCTATGCGGGAGGGGTAACGATTTAATCATCTTCTATCCTTGCAGATGCCAGTGTGCTCATACTTCCTGAAAGGAATCTGCAACAACAGTGACTGTCCCTACAGCCATGTCTACGTGTCCAGGAAAGCTGAAGTGTGCCAGGATTTCCTCAAAGGCTATTGCCCCCTGGGTGAAAAGGTGAGTCGGTGACGAGCTCTCGGTGCGGCTTTCTCAGTTTCCGCTGGCTGCCGTGATTGATCTGCGGCTGCTGAGTCCCCTGCAGCGGGAGGGTGGTGTATTGGTAACCCACAAGCTGTTTCTTAGAGTGGTTATGACACCGAGGGGAGCAGTGGAGCTGAAAGCGGTGGAACACCTGGACATGATGAACAGCAGTCCTGTGCATTTCTAAAGGTTTATGGGCAAAATGGCTCTGTTTCCTAACACACAGAAAAGAATCAAAGGGGCTGCAGAATGGTGCCATCAGTGTCTTCTCTTCCCAGATCCACTTGGGTGGAATTTTTCAGGGGTTCTGCAAAGCTTCCAACACTTGGTGCTGTTTGTTGTCAGTGATGGGTGACGTACCCGAACACACCTATACACTAACGCTTTAAAAAACTCCCACACCCCAGTCTGGATCTGTGCTGGATATGAAATATGCATGTACTTTGAAAACCCTGTAGCTTTTACATACAGTCGCCCATAACCCCAGCCTGACTCCAGATGTTCAGCACCTTACTTCTTAACTTGTGTATGTTTTCATTTTTTTAACATTAGTTTTAATAAAGTTTTACTGTGGCATCTAAAGGTCCGGCTGAGATTGGTGCCGCACTGTGCAAGGTGCTGTTCGTATAGTAAGAGACAGCCCCTGCCCTGAAGAGCTGACAATTTCAGTAAATAAAACTGAGAAGGGGTGGGGAAAAGGGAGGTTTTATTCCTTCCTGTTACAGACAGGGAACCTAGGCATAGAAGTTTTATGTGACTCGCCAAGGGCACACACAGGAAGTCTGTGGCAGAGGTGAGAACTGAAGCCCTGTCTCTTTGAGGCCACCCTTCCTCATTGAAAACTCAGTCTTGTGAAACATCATCGAACTTGGGAAATTTAACTTACATTTCTAGCTGTCTGCCTGCCAGTTTTGTCCTGGTGCCCATAACCATCCTATCTGGATGCCTCCCATGTTAAGCCGATTGATCTAGTGAGGTCCCTAGGGGGCATCCTAGATATCTAGAGTGGATGTGCAAAGCTGTCCCCAAGCCCTTGCACTTCAGCTGATAACCTTATGCATAGCGAGAGCAGCAAGGTAAAGGAACATGGCCATCCTAGTGAGAGACATAGAGAAGTCTCCGAAACTTCCATTTAAAAAGAAGTGATTTGGGCATCATGCAGTAGACATAAAAGTTGAGCTTGATCTGACGTCTTTCTCCTCTGAGACTTACCATGGTCTCTCTCTTTGCTGCTTAAGGAGTATGCTACCTGGAGGTCAAAGTCTGCTTAATTTCTCAGTTACTTATAGCCTGCCTTGCATCTGTTCCACACGTGCTATCTGTGGCATGGCTGTGAAGATTCGCTTGGTAAAGCCACACCTTAGCAGAAATGCTTGGCTTTGGGGATAGAAGGTGAGTCCTTCCCTCCACCACCCAAAACCTGCTCAAAGGGCTGGATTGGCGATGGTGTGAGTCAGTGAGATGCCCCGGCTGGTCTTCAGGGAAGCCTGTGCTCAAGGGCAATGCCCAGGAGAGCTCTGTTCGTCAGATTCTGTGCCTGAATAGCTCCTCTTCACCCACCGTGTGCTGTTGGTTAGAATAATCACCAGGAACTTTCACACCTTTATAGAGTTTTCTTTTCTGGGTGGATGTTGCATGGCTTAGTTGAACTAAGTGACAAAGGCAGTGAGTATTTCCTATCCCCACTGTGCCAAGACACATGGCTTTACATACTACTAGCTTTTTTTATTGTACCGTAGTTCTGTTCATTCTGCAGTGATTTTCAATGGGGTCTTTGCAATTACATGGCTCAGTTACACAAATAACTTTTTAAAGGGCATCTTACCTTGGCCTCCACTTTGTGCTAGCAAATAACTGAGTCTAATTTTGCAGGTGCTTGTGAGGCTCCATCAACGACACTGTATTTACTGTGTTAATTGCAGGCACAGATGCGGACACGAATACTTTTAACTTACGTTATTTGCAAATGAATTTGCACCTGCAAGATTGTACCAGCAGCTATTTACAGAGGCAAAAATAGAAAGGAATTTAAGTCAGGTCTCTAGTACGAGAGCCACAGTGTAAAACGAACTAATTATTGTTAACAAAGTAATAATTATAAGATCATTCACAAATGCACGTGAACTTCAGACTTACTTAAAGGTCTGAACACTCTGAACTTTGATACATTTCGATTAATGGAAATAGAAATTAAAAATCAGAGGAAGCTGTAGAAAATAAAATTGTTGTGATAGAAGTGTCACACTTGAATGTATGAATTTTAACAGGGTGATCAAAGCTTTCTGAATAAGCTGTAATAAAACCAATGAGGGTCAGTACTCAATCCTCTAGAAGTCTAATGTGTGCTGCCAGATATAATGGCTGTTGTAGTCTAGGGGATCCCAATCATTTCCGTGGTCCAGCTCATGCTGTAATAGAAAGCATCTCTCATGGACTCAACTCCTCCCGTCCAACATCTCACAGGCCAGTGCCCCCTTCCCGTCATCATCACATAACTTGTAGGAGACTGCCTCCCCTCTGATCCCATAACATTCCTCAGGCAACTTTGCAATTGCGGGAAATTAATATCAGGGAAGTATTGAATATCTCTATAGATGCTCCTAAAGTAATATAGCAGGTGAAAATAAAGAGAGTCAGTATCACGTGACCAGCTAGGACTCTGAATAACTCGTGATGCATGGACTATGGTTTGGGAAGTACTGAAATAGACCAACATTCTCTCACACATTCTGTAACTATAAAGTATTAATTTGTTAAAAGGTTACAGACTTCAGACTGATGCCACATGGAGGTAACATCACATCTGTGTGATCAAGAGATACCTGTTTTCAGATTTCACGTTTAATGTGGCTCACGGGTTTCCTATTGGGTTTTTAGCACTTTGGCCTCTAGGGGGCAGACGAACAAGAATGGATACTGACTCAAATAAGACCAGACCTGATCATTTGTCCAGAACTTGCCCCAAACTATTTTTGAAATTCCCAGAGTTATTCAGGGAACATTTTCTGTTTAGAATTTGGTATGCTTCTGTCTGCACTTGCTAGCTTGAGCTGGAGCATAAAGTAGAAATACTGACATGCTAAGAGAAGAGGTCGTTTCTATGGTATTTCTGTCCTTGAAATTCTGGGAGAGCCTGATCTTGTGAAATTTCCAGCTGCATTTATAGACCATAGATTCGCCACAGGTTGGGGAAACTTGAACCTCTGAACAGTTTGAGGTTCAGCGTTCATTAGACAGAAAACGAATGTGTCTTTCAGAAGGAGCCCTCTCCTTTAGAATGTTGCCTGGAGCTGTTGCAGATTTGTTGGCTGGGAAAGGTAGGTTGGTGGTAAAGTGTCTCAATTCCTTTCCCATCCATCCAGTCATACTGCTTTTCAAACACACACTTTGTGGGATTGGAAAATTTTTCACAAGCTCCAGCCTTGTGGGACGCTGCAGGGTGCCTCCTGCAGTACTAAACCCTTATGATTTTCTAGCTTGAGAGCTAGACGTATGGGTATCTGCTAGAGATCTTCAGAGTTCTCCTTTCTTTGTTTAAGGTTCCTTTCAATCTGCTCACAATTCTGCAGGCTTTGCTTCACCTTTTAATAGAACAGTTTCCCTTTCATCTCCCATCTCTTACCATTGTGGTGAGCGAGGATATGAACCGACATTTCTGGTCCTCTAGTTCTCATCTCCGACCCTTTTCAGTAAGACCATGCTTTCCAAGGATGATGTCATGTGAGAGCTCTCCCTGCTTTGGAAGCAGGAAGTCATAGTTCATAAAGAATTGGGCAGTTCATTTGCAAACAGAGCGAACAATGTCTTTGGCTGGAAATGGCAAAGATTATGAAAGACACCCACACCCCACGTCATTATGCCCTTTCACTGTGAATCTGAACCATATGCCTGTTCTGTTGTCGCATAGGTGCCTGAGGTGGGTTTTCGGACAGTCCATTTCACCACTGTCCGCATTCTGCCATTCTGTGCTGTAGAATCCTACGCTTATTCAGTTAACAGAAGTTCATCTAGACTGCCAAGAAAAGTCATCTACTCTTGTCCAAGAAATTTCCCCATAATAATTAGGGCATGTTTTGTGAGCCCTTGGTAGAGAAAAGATGTCAGAGAAGTGTCTCCAAAAGGGCTTTTTCTCTTGCCACGTTGCTTTCATTCATGAAAAAGGAGGTGTATGTGCTGTCAGGTGTGAAGTTCAGGGAGAAGCCACCTCTCTCAGTTAGAGAACCTGGACACCATATTTAAACCTGACAGGAACTCTGCAAACAGTGCTTTGCACTGGCTCTTCGGCTGGAAAACAAACAACTAGTGAAGTAATAATTTGTTGATATTGGGTCTGCCAAACCTCAGGGTGCCATCCCAATAGGATGACATTATTGTATTGTCTTTCATAGATACACGTGAATAAGTGTTTGCCTGGACACAGCTTTGCACACTTGTTGATCTTGGAGGTTGTTTACATTTTAGGCTACCATCCATTGGGGACTTAGCCATTGTTTACTTGAGCCCGTGCTGCTCTGAAATGGAGCCTGAGGAGGCCTGTTGCATTTCTCCTGCCCTTTGGTCGAGGTTACAACTCTTGCAGACAAGGCTACAATCCAGAAATGTGCTGCTTTTCTCTCAGGTTGCTGTTTCGGCAGCAGAGTCCAGCCCCATAGTGACGAAGGCGCCAGTAGATTTCCTCACAGGGCATAACCCCATAACTGGGGCTGTGGGCTTTTCTCCTGGGGGTGGGTAGAGACACAGTTTGTTGTGGGGACGTGGGGAGCAGAGGCAAAGTTGATGCAACAGGTCCTCAGATTCTATGGTGAGGGGAGGGAGCCATTTAAGTACCTATGTGGCCATCTGTTTCCCCATTAATGGAGCAGGCACATGCACTGTCACAGACCATGTGGCGGTTTGACTGTGACATACAATTGTGCCTGATGGATTTGCTAAAGCAGCATGAAATATACAGATTCCATAGGAGAGACCAACTGCAGAGCAGAGCCATCCAAAGGGAGGAAGAAAAGCCAAAAGGAAAAGCTATAAGGTGAGCGGAATATCAGCAGCGGAGAAGAAAAATGCTAATAAATGAACCTTTTGTCCAATTACATTTTGTGGCAGTACAGGGAGGGGACTGAGTGAAGAGTAAACGTTCCCTCCTAGGTGAAAAAAAGTAATCTGGCAATCTCCCTCCAAACGCAGTACTAGCCATCCAGGCATTGTGTGTACAATTATTTTAAAATATTCCAATTTAAATGAAAATATAAAAGAGATATTTAGAATATTTATTCGATTAGTAAAAGTGCTTACTGCGTCACTTTTGGAGTGTCAGAAAAGCATTCTCCTACAGATGATGGATAGCAGCCTGTAATTATATATGGGGGGGAAATTGCTGAGCGTGCCATATTTAACTGGGGAGGAGGAATACCAGCTTGGGCCATTGAGGGTTAATTTTATTCTCTAAATAATATAAAAGATGCTGAGTCTGTTTCTTTTGTTCGAAGAAGAAAGTCCTCAAATGGACCCGCGAGAGTTTATAATATTCTCCTGAATCAAGTAAAAATGTTAACCTTGCTTCATAAAATGATGGCTTGTTAAAGATGCGCAGTCCCTTTTCTTTTGAATAATTTAGGACGGGAGTAAATCGCTTCTCGTTCTGTGTCCGAGATGCAGCCTAGCCCAACCGCCTGCAATTTTAACTGCAAAAGGACCAGGCACGGAAGTGGGGTGGGGGTTGATATAACATCATGTAAAAATAAACTTAAAAAAGGATGTTCAGTGATTAGAAAATTAATTGTTTGGCTACTGAGGTTCTTCGCTGCTTCTCCTGCTCTTCCCTGCTGTCGTGTGTCCCTCACAGTGTTTCCCTGAAGAAGTTCCACTTCTGATTTTTATTAGATGCCCATAAAAAATATCCATTATTATTTATAATTTATTGCATGCTGTTCCCAGTGTCTGTTGTGAGTACTTTTCAGGATTTCTTCCAGAACACTCAGGATGATAAGCTCAGTCTTTGCTGATCTCCCAGGTTATAACTTTGGGCTGCACACTGCATACACAGATGAGCTTTTAATGAAAATTATGCCAGTTGTTTTACAGTATCTGAGCACTGTGGCTTAAACAGTAACTGCTAAGAAATGAGATGGGATGAGGGAGCCCTAATCTTTCTTTCCCAAATTGCCAGCATGCTTTCCTTTTTGTAGTAGTGTAAATTGTAGAGATTAAAAGTTATCTGATCTGGGAAAGATGGAGCAATTCTTATACAAATGTACATATAAGTCCTTAAGAAGGCAGCATTTTACACAATATACAGGATGGAATTAGTAGTGAGTCTAGAACCGGGATCTCAGATGTCCTAGGCAATTGCTCTGTCCTTGAGTTAACAGAGCAAACGCATTAAGTCATGGTGTAGAAAGACCCATGCTAGGATGTACATGGGTTACTAAAGGGGAGCACGGAAACAAATATCATCGTGGCTAAGCAGTCAGTGGAAATATAATTGTACATACACTGGACCCTCGCTAGAACGCTGGATTTGGGATCCATGCCAAGTACCATGTTATAGCGAGGACCGCGTTCAAATGAAATTATATTTTTTGTGACCGAAGTTTCACTACAGGTATATGTAGTTGTGTATTTGCAGGTTATAGCTGGCTAATGATAGCATCAAAACCTGGAACTGTCGTGAAAAACGAGTCTACAAGGTACTCATCACGGGCATCAGTGGAAATTGCGTTTTGAAATGGAAGTGATTTTAATGAATTTGGTTAAATTCTTTGTGTGCTTTGTTTCGATTGTCCGCTTTCAGGCACCATGAACTTCCGTCTTCGCATACGGAATAGCATAGAGAAACTTCCGTTTTCGTGTATGGAATGCCATAGAGAAATGTATATATACTGTATATATAAATATGTACTGTATACAGAAATTTTTGTAGTGCTAATTAGGGACATAACTAAATTATTTTGGCATCGCAACTATGCAAATGTATGGTGATAATGTTAGAACAAAAAACTCGTACATATCTTGGAGAGTTCTGCCTGGGTGAAAATCTTATAGAAATATGATGTCAATGTTTTATACCCGGCTAACTTGGTAACGTACACAATCGTTTGACAAAATAACAGCTTAGTGAGCAACACAAGAAAGATCAATATTTCCATCAGACTATTACTATTTCCGTGATACAGTATATGTATGTGTCTTTCCTCCAACAATCTTACATGAATGTTAAGGTAATGAACACCAAAGTCACTTAAAACTCAAAAAAAAATTGTATTTAAATTTAGGATCCACGGCCGTGACCACATTATATCTGAATTTGCATTATAGACGTGGGTCCTAGCAAATGTCTAGTGTACTTTTCTCTTCTGATTTCATGTGATAGGCAGTGGTGCTGGAATAATTTGTGTAGTGGGGATTCAAGGAGTGATAAATCAAACTGTTAAGCCTGTATATGATGGAAACTGCTTCAAGTCAGGGGATGCTGCCCATCCTTAGAACCCCTAGTTCCTGTACCTCTGGTGATATGAGCTCTTCTGTCTGATAGTACAATCAGCTGCAACACGATGCTGTATGTATCTTAACTATACACTTTGTGATATTATTGAAACCCTCTCCATATTACACTCTGTACTACCTTAGGAAACTAGACCTCCTCTCTCCCCATGCCCCATCATGATAGCCGGCATCAGCTGAGTGATTCTTAGAGGTGTGCTCTTGATGACTGGAGACTAGAATCTATTTACTGGCCTTCTCAGCATGGCAAAAGGCCTATCTTTTTGATTAGCTATTTGTTTGAGTATGGGTCATAACTGCAGGGGGGTTTTCCCATGACAGGTTTTTGTGGAGCAGAGGGTTGGAGGTTGAGTGCTATTTCTCTCTATTGGGAACAATTAAATTAAACACAAAAGCAAGAAGCCAGATGCCAGAGTCCTGGGTGCCTGAAAATAATGGACTACAGTGAAGTTCTGCTGAGTCTTGATAGAGTGAAATGCCATTCAAGGCAGAATGCAAGTCTGTCAGTGTATTGCATTGGGTAGAATGGACTCCAGAGAAAGGATATGGTGACTGGAATCAAAAATATTGCACATGTATGTTTGAGGTCTCAATTCAAATCTTTATAGACAGACCCCAGCACCCGTGCTAAGTCCAATTGACTTCAGTGGGACTCTATATAGGTGTAAATCAGGTTGAAGAATCAGGACCTAATGGGGGTCATGATGTTAACAAATTATCATGGAAGCTTCTGAGGTCACTTCTGAGTTGTGTACAGTTGCAAAAACAAATATGTTATAACTGACGTGCATACAAAGAGCAGCTTCCAGGAATGATGGACTCAACATGGCTTCTCCTGGGTCAGCCTGGAGGGGAGTCTTTATTGGCCCATATAACCTTTGGGCAAATGGTGAATCTGTCAGGGCTGGGATTAGAACTCAGGAATCTTAATTCCAAGTTCTCTGCTCTAATCATTAAGCACCACACCTTCCTGTTCACTTTTCTTACCCTTTACTAGGCTTGGGAAATGAAACTAGATTTATAACTTTCTCTTCCTGTTTCTAGTCCATTTTACTTCCTGAATCCCGTATTCTAGCATGAGGTCACTGTACAGATTTGCCACTCAGTAAGGGCATGTTGAAATTTAAAAATACAGATGGTATGAATTGAATGTTTGAAGTCATGAAAAATGTCTAGTCATATAATGTTTAGTAAAGCACTTCTACCCTTAGAAACATTGGCACCTGAGCACAGATCCATATAATATTAAAATGAACCCTCTCATTCTGGTGGCTGAAGGCAGTGATAGCTCAAATTGATCTGTGTATGTGACATGGGTAAATACCTAAGTGCACAGTTCAGTGCATGAATACTGATGTGTGTGTTGGCTTCATAAGAGCAGAAATGAATTTGTAAAACGTGTTGCCAGCTCTCATGATTTTATTGCAAATATTGCACTGTATTGTGTTTTACTTAAAGCCCCAATTCCTGGAGTCCTGTGAATGTGTGAGAATCTCAGGTTCCCCATTTTAAAGAAATGTAAGTTTCTAGTTTTCATAATTGTATAGAGAAGTTTGAAAAACATGAACTCTACAGGCTCAAAAACAAGAAGGCAAAGACTAAGAACCCAGATTGGTTTACGAGACTTTTTTTAAAAAAATAATCTCATGATTTTGTGGGTCCGTCTTATGATTTTTGAGTGGTTGAGGTTGGCAATATGGCATCTGATTGCTTCCAACCCTTCAGATGCATGTTTATTCACTCAATGCATCCTTCCTGAAATGTCTTTGTCTGCTACCAAGCTTGGTGCTAAGCACAGTTGTGTGGCCAGAGGCTGGAAGCACTGGCTCTTCCTTTCTGTGTTCCCACACATGCCAGAATAAGTCTGTAATGTGGGGATAGGAGGGATTGACCACCCTTTCTCACAGTTTGACTCCCTTCCCTTTCCTTAAAAAGCAAATTTGCTGTCAGGGTAAACTATAGGGGGTGGGTAAGAGTATGCAGATTGCTGGCTCCTGCTGGGGGTCTTGTACCAATTCCAGTGGGTCTCTGGTAGGTTTCTGCAATTTTACTTTCACCTGCCACTCTCCCAGGGTCAATACTCGTTTCCTTCCCTGGGCTGCCCCCACCGCGTGTGAAAAAGAAATGAAATAGGAGGCCTGTATTGTGTGGTCTTCCCTTCCATCGTAGTAGATGAGCCCAGTGGCCTGTGATGGGATGGGATCTGAGTTACTACAGAGAATTCTTTCCTGGGTGTCTGGCTGGTGAGTCTTGCCCACATGCTCAGGGTTCAGCTGATCACCATATTTGGGGTTGGGAAGGAATTTTCCTCCAGGGCAGATTGGCAGAGGCCCTGGAGGTTTTTTGCCTTCCTCTGCAGAGTGGGGCACGGGTCACTTGCTGGAGGATTCTCTGCATCTTGAAAGCTTTAAACCGTGATTGGTGGACTTCAATAGCTCAGACATAGGTGAGAGATTTATTGCAGGAGTGGGTGGGTGAGATTCTGTGGCCTGCATTGTGCAGGAGGTCAGACTAGATGACCATAATGGTCCCTTCTGACCTTAAAGTCTCTGAGTCTATCTCTGCCTCTCATCTGTCATGGACAGTTTGCTGATAAAGTGCAGAAATGCCATAGTCTGCAGAGGAGCTTAGTGGAGAGATTGTCTTGTGGATCCTTCCTCCCCACTCACCTCTGCAAATCCTCACCATTCACCGTTGTGCAGATCACACGTACCCCTCTCCCAGCCCGTGTGTGATTGCATAACACCAGTCCTCATGTAACACTCTTGCCAATCGTCCTCTCTTGGTGCATGTCCAAGGGCAGTTACTGCCATTCCAACCAGTTGTCATATACTTGGGAGTAAACCTCGACTCTAGCCTGACATATCGGCCTCCCATAGAATACTTGAAAATGAAGATCTCCATCCGTACTGCCTTGATACGAAAACTGTCAGGAACCGCCCAGCGAGTAGACCCTTCAGTCTTTCACACATCTGTATTGGCCCTGCTGTTTGCTCCAGCTGTGGCTGCTCTGTGGTTTGGGGTACAATTGCTGCACTCAGTTTGTAGACACACAGCTGAATTTGGCATCCTGTACTTCTATTTATTTATGTATTTATTAGTGGCTCCTTGAGTTCTACACCAACCTCTCGTTTGTGTGTGCTAGCTCCCAGAACTCCATCGGACCTTTGAGGCGATACCACTACTGTAAAATCTGCCTGGAGAGCTGTGACAGATGGAACCAACCTGCCACATTTCCTGTTGACCGATGCCACATTCTTGGACAGGAAACAACAGGCAGTGCCCGCTCGTAGGTCTGCTCATATTCAAGGGAGGAATCCCACTCATGCAGGTGGATGGGACACAAGGCTGAACTCTCCACCCCTTTGCTATAGAAGTTCACATAATCCTGGACAGCTCCAGGGAGATGAAAACAATCTTTGTATAGGTTGGAAGCATCTCTGGGAAAGAGTCCAAGACACTGAGCACATTCTGGAGTCCATTACTGCACTGCCTCCTTCTCCACTTTATTGTCAGTCCTTGACTAGGCTCAACAGGCTCTGGCTCATCTGAAGTTGCCACAACTATGCGCAGGATTGGCCCAGTTTTCTCTCCATGCTGCTACTATGGTGCAGCATTGCAGGCAGCAACTCACATGGTGGAAGAGTGCCCAACTCGACATCTGGAGAGCGGATTACAACCCCTAGCCTCCCTCGATACAGAGGCTGTCCTCGGGTTATGAAACCTGGACATCGAGCCCAGAAGTTTGCATATGAGAAAAAGAATGTAACACTCACCAACTCCCTTTCTCCAGGATTTGAGGATTTCCAGTGAGCTGCTCCTGGCAATTAGCACCATGCGAATCCACATCTGGACTGGAACTTTTTATGATGTGATAACATTCCATGGTAAGCTCTCGGCCATGGTTCACATTCTCTCCCATCATCGGGAATGCGCTGGCTTTCGCTGGCTCTCAGGAACATAGGAATCGCTGCATTGCACCGGAGATGATCCATCCAGTCATATATTGTCTCTCTGACAGTTGCTTCTACCCAGAGAAAAATGACAGGGAAACAGGAAATAATTGTTCCATGACCCCTTTACACGCTCAGGGCTGGAAAAGACCCCGCAGGGCATGTCCAATCCATTGCATGTCATTCCTTAGATTTTCAAGCTATAGTCCATATGTCATTCAGTCTGAACTTTACCATGAAACTGCTTCTGTCTTAGTGGGGAAGAGTCCATCACTCTGCAGGCAGAGATGCTTTCTGCTAGATACAGCCTGGTCCCAGGCTTTCTTTAGAGTTTCCAGAGACTCTTTTAACCAAGGAGGCCAAAAGCCCTTCCCTGCATGGCTTTGTGGGCTGTTGCATGTCAGTTCAGCCATGCTCAACCTGGGCCCTGAGATGAGACCAGAGGAGAGCAAGCAGGAGACACATGGAGAGCATCTCAATGACCTGGAGAGCTGAGAGCAGGAGGGCTACAGACCACAAGGCTAATAAATGTATTAATAAAGGTGCCCGAGGGAATAAGCAGCTCAAATGCTGATAAAGATAAATAAGAAGAGAGGCCTAGCTAAAAATCCAGAATAGTCGCTGCTTAATGCTGTCCCTTCATTACATCATAACCAAGCACCCTTATTGCCTGTCCTTAGGCTTAGAGGTTGTGTGGGGAGGAGACCTCTCTCTTGAGAATATTAGCCAGTGGTGAATGTGTGTGAAAGGCCCTGTCTTCACCCACCCCCTCTGGGCACCACCTGGTCTCTTTATGAACATTTCCATTTATTCCCTCAGCAGCAGTTCTGGCAGAAGTGTGAATGGAGCCAATCAACGTACGGGCTGTTCCATTGTCTGAGCCCTTGACGTGAACATCTTCTGGCCCCAGTGTGAGTCTTAGTGTTCTAGCTTAGCATTGCTCTGTATGTCTGGCTCTGTGCAGCCATAGAGAGAGACTCCAGCCTTGAGCAGAGGATCATGGAGTCTAAATTAGAATTAGACAGAGCTGTTCCAACAGATCCGTCTTGGGTGTTCATGGTGTGCTGGTCACCGGAGGACTTAGATGCTGGTTTGTATGCTACATATACTGAGAACCATATCCTCAGCTGGTGTAAATCAGCATGGAAGGAACTATACTTATTTACACACACCGAGGGTCTGGCCCTAGATGTCTATTCTTAAGTGATACGTTTATAAATGCGTGACTGAGGACGACTGCTGTTTAAATACAGCTGTGCCATAGCTGGGCACATGGCTCCTGGCAGGAATAGAAGACGACAGTAGTACTCAGACAAGGATGACTTGCTGCTGGTCAGAGAGCAGACGAGTCAGATGGCACCGACTTTCCTCATTGTGTCCACCAGTTGTATCCCATTAAAAGCTGGCTCCCACGCATTAAATACGTGCCTGGAATGAACTTCCCAGGTGGGGCTGCAGTTGCAAAGGAGCTATTATGCAATCGTGAAAGGGTTGGGGTGTGTGTCGGGGGGGAGGGGAAGCTTCACATTTGTGAAGCGGTGGGGAGGGACCCGTGGGACAACCTCTGCGTTGAATGGACAGCAACATATTTGGGGACCCCTGAAATAAGACCCAGTATCAGAGGAGTTTACAAGCTAAACCAGCAGTTCCCAACTTGTTACACATGCAGCCCACAATGTGTTATCTGGGTCGGGTGGCAGGCCAGCGGCAGCAACAGCCTGGACCCCCACCGTGTGCTGCTGGCTGCTCCAGACCCCTCCACACTGGGCAGCCGGGATCCTGGCGGACCCCAGCATGCGGGCCGCACTGTTGCACGTAGCTGAGCTGGGCTGCAGCTGTGTGCTAATTGGGCCATGGGTTGAGAACAGCTGATCTAAACGCAACACATCCAAGACGCACAGCGATCGGGGGGAAATCTATAGGCCTGGGAGTTTGGATCCTGGGTCTTTGATGTGCTTTTCAGTCACCCCCACAGTACATCCGAGCAAAGACAAGTGGGTTAAATTTTGTCCCCCTCAACTGCTGCATTTGTAAAGTTGTTTTTATTAAGTAAGCTCTTTCCCCCCACACCCCCGAGATTAGCAAGTGTGGTGCATTATCTTCCTATTGTTTCCATCAGCTGCTTTGAAGCCTGTGGGTATATTGTTCCCCCCTTGGGAACTGTTCAACACTAAGACATGGTGAGATTAAACAACCAGGTTACTGTGAAAACACCCGGGGAAGTGCATTGGAATACATCATGGTGAAGTGGAGAGCTGTGGGCTTTGTTTGCCAGCTACCCTTCCTGTCCAGAACAATAACACTATTTAAAACAGATTGCCACTGCTCAGCAGATAGTGTTGGCAGAGCCTAACCCTGAGGCCTGCCTGCAAATTCTGCTGCGGTAGAAGATGCTAACTGGCAAACAGTGCTGGAGTTGGATGAAAATCTCCGAGCTTGTTCTTTCTTGCATCTGGCCTGTTTGGTAGCTCTGTGTTGTTACGCCAAACACACGTTGAATTTCTGTTGTGACCAGCAGTGACTGGAAGTCTAGTTTTGAGACCCTAGGATAGCCAGAGGGCAGCGGAATAGCAAAGCTACTCTAAGGGTATGTCTATACTCCCCGCCCCTCCGGCGGGTAGTGTTCGATGTATTGGAGTTTGATCTATTGCATTTCGCCTAGACACAATAAATCGATCCCCAAGAGCGCTCCCTTCGACACCGGTACTCCAACTCCGCAAGAGGAGTAACCGGAGTCCGACGGGGGAGCTGCCGCGTGCTGTGGGGACCAGTACGTAATTCGAACTAAGGTACTTCAACTTCAGCTACGCGAATAGCATAGCCGAAGTTGCGTACCTTAGTTTGAACTCCCCCGCTAGTGTAGTCCAGGACTACGCTGATATTGAAATGCATTGGCAGAGCTGTGTAGAGTGTCCAGGTCTGGACTGTAGTAGAGCAGCTTGATATACAAATGGAGCTCTTTAAAGCTTTTTATCCAGTCAAGTAATTTTAGGTCTTGGAAACTGTACCTTGATTTACAGTACACCAGAAAAGTCCACAATCACCCTTTTAAAAAGGTTTAGTTTGAGTTTATATCAGAGGCCAGCTATAAATGTGTTCATTTAAATATAGAAATGTTGGCTTCTGAAAGGAGTCACCCAAGTGACATGTCTCAAATTCCTATACAGGATTTTATTTACATCAAACTAGAACAAATCACTGTTGTCCAATAAAGTTTAGTTAACCAGTGCTTCCTAGTTCAGGGAATTGCCACTTCTAAAGAAAACCCAGATGCAATGTTTTATGGTTTAACAGCAAACTGCTTTATTCTCTGCAAACAATTTCAATAGGTGACTTCCGTTGTGGCTGAAACCTCATTCTCTTTTGTATCCATCTAGTTCCATTAAGTCTTAACACAGTTTTCCTGTTTTGTTGGAAGTTTCACAGATTCTTAGTAACATTTATCGGATGCATCTAACACGCTAAATTTAAAATCGCTCCACTTCCAGGAAAATCAGCCCTAGCTTAATTAGTTGCAACTCCCAGTAATATGCCTTAACAGTGAATTTTTAAAGAAATAACCACGGTTTGGCTCAAGATGGAGCATTGCATGCTGGGAAATTCAATCTCTTTTGCAGGGCAAGATGAAGATGGTTGTGGGTTACATTGTCCCACCTCATTTTGATGTCCTCTGCTGTCCGCTAACTGGAAGCATTGTGTCTCTTTTGTGATTGTATTATAACTGTTGGCCAACAACATTGTTAGATAGTACTCCGTTAGTATAAATTTCCTTTGTATTCACTCATCATTTCTGTGGCTTGCAGGTATTCCACTGTGTTTTATATTTTGTTGAGATTCCATAAGCTAAGCAGTGCTGTGCTTTATCACTCTCTTTGTTGGGAGATCATCAAGGAACACCAAAGTTATGCCGGAAGTTGTGTTCCTTTTTTGATAGGTGGCTCTCTTTCCTCTGCATCGGTTCTGATGCAGTTAATTCCTCTGCCTGCTAGCATACACTCAGCTACTGGCAGAAACATCCTTTTCTTGAGACATAAAGCCGGCTCTGGGCATGTGTGCTCATTTAAGATCCTATGGTACTTTTTGCAAGATCAGAGGAGTTCCTGGCCAAATTCTAGTGCTCTAATTACATTCTCCCTCCCTAATTTCCTCTTGCAGTTTCATTTGGATACATTATTTTTCACTTCCTGTCCTAAAGTATTGTTATTGTTGGGCTCTGTTTCACATCTGTCATATTCCATCTTGGAAATGCGTGAAATCGTCCCCATCTATTCCAAGAGCATCAGAAGACCTGTCTAATTATTGTTGATAAAGCACTTTGAGATGCTTCGATGATAGAAACTCTGCAGGTATAATGAATAACAATGAATTACTATTAATTAATAAGCTGCTAATTAGAAATCTGTTTTAAATAATTTGCTGCTGCTGTTTCTTGCTCTTCTCTTTTATCACCACATTTGATTACCCTGGTGGCAGTGTGCACCATTCCTGATCATCCCCAGACCCGGAAGGCTAGGCCAGCCCGAAGATCTCTTCCTCTGCCCTTTGGTTAATGGGAAAGCTAGAGTTCTTCCCCTCCTCCTACTCTGCCAGTTTAGAAATAGGAGTATGCATCTTAGCATCAGAAGCTAGAGCTCTTTCAGGAACTGTTTGCTTTCCTGGATGTTGTAGTTATTTCAGAGGCTTCTGTCTGAGGTTCCAGGGTTTGTAAGTGTTGGTAAAGTGGGAAGAAAAGTGCATCTGACTTTGCAACAAGAGATGATCTAACACCATCTTTTGCTCCAGGGCATTTTGACAGGCTGTGGCTTAGAGTTACAAGGAAAACAATTGGGGAATGTGTTGGCATTGTGTGTGTGTGTGTGATTACACAGTAAGCATTAATTTACCTGCAAAAATGCTTCCCTTAGGGAAGAGTTTGTGCTGTATATGTGGGACTTGTTGACTTCCTGCTGGCGTGGAGATACTGGCCATATTCCTTTCTCTGTGGCACTTTGGATACTTGATGAGACCATAAACACTTAGCTATCTAGTGAATCATTTGACACATCCCTCATAGGGGACACCTGCACCAGCTGTGGATCAACGTGCAGCTGGGGATCAGTGAAGAGATTAGCTTTGCTGTAGGATCTTGCTGTCACTTACTCCAAGATGTTTAATGAGAACTCTGTGCTGTAGCAGACTTCCCGAGTTGAAGTTCTTGCTGGCAAATATTTCAGAGCTACCTAAAGCCATGATGCTGAATTATGCCAAATTTAATTGAAAATAAGTCCCCTCAGTGCTTGTGTGTTACGGGGGCGTCTGAAGTGCTATACTTGTTGTTAATGCAACAAGTCTTAGCAAAGTGTGTGTGCAAAGAGAATTAAGTACAGAGCTTCATCTGAATTTTGTATTTCTTGACCATTTCCAAGTTTTTTTTCCCATGACGCCCATCATAGTGGCTTCCTAGTTGTGCTCTTCTTTTTGATGCAGAAAAAGCCACTATGGAATGTGGTGTGCTTGCGTCTTTCACCAGCTAAGAGCCGTTATCTTATGGATTTCTGGAAGCTAGTGTTTGGGAGGTCTAGCAGTGTTGTATAGCAAAGGAGGGTCACAGAAGCATTTCTCTTGTAGGGTGAATCCATAGACCTCCTGACATTACAACAGTCCGGAAGCAAGCTAGCTTGGAATGATATTCATTGATGTTGTAAATCAGTTTAGTGGGTGACCTGGTCAAGGGATGAGGAGGAGTAGGCCTGGTGCTACTTATTCCACTGCTCAGAGACAGATTCCTTCTCTCTCCTTTCCTGGCAAACTATTTAAAAATAATTAAGATTACAGTGGGCTCACACAACTCTGATGCACTAATCGCGCCATTCCATAGGTGGCTGTCACCAAACGGATCCTGAAATTGAGCTAAAATCCGCTACTATCCTATAAGAACTAAAAAACAAATAGTTGAACTGTCTGCCTCTTTTGAAGCTTAGCGGCTAGGCATTCTGTGAACTGCCTCTTCTGGGGAGGTAATCTCTGTGATGCACTTCCCCAGGGAGACAGAGAGATTTGTACAAGATCACTTTGCCTATTCTTCATTAAGCCTAAACTTTTTAAAAAGATCAGTAAGGTGAAGCTGCCAGATTGGCATCTATGGGATCTGGCATCCTTCAGTTATCCACAGAACAGGTGCACCCCAGACAAAAGCTGTACAAGCAATGCCCCTCTACTGACTGTCACCCTGACTGCGACGGTCCACCTTGATGGGGGAGAGGAGAATTCAGTCTCCATGGTTTACTTCGTCCCTTTGATTCCATGCTGATCCTTATGTATGGCCCAGCCTTCCTCTCTCACCTCATTCCTACCACACCTAAAGACCCACTTCTGCAGCATCACCTATAGTGATCACTTTACAAAATGAAAACATTGACCCACTAAAACGTTCATATCAGGTGAGCAACTAGGTCAGTGTCGCTCTGTAGCTCTTCCTGGCCACTCTGTTTCCTACTATGTGCTTTTCCCTTCATGTCCATCACTGAGATTGTAACTCACTGAAAGTCCATCACTATTTCCTGTATGTTTCCCATGGTGCCCTGGGTGCACTTGTTGGCCATATCCTTGTGTCTCTCTCCTAGCAATCAATCCATCAGCATACTGAGTGGCTGCCGCCAAAGGGACAACTGAATGCCCTAGTCCACTAGGAACTGGAGTAAGTCCCACTAATTCCTAGGCCACCGAGCAGCTGTCAGGGGGAGTAATGATGTTGGGTGATTAAGGGTCTGCGATGGATTCTAGCCAGTGGCCAGGATCCAAGCGGCTCCGAATCCTATTACTATTATTACTCCTCTCAGCTATCCAATCGTTAGAAATATTGTAAAAGCTCCCCATGAAGCTGTGCTTTTTAAATCATCTCCCTTTGATCTTGTGTAGGGAGCACTTCCCCTGAAAGCTGCAGTGAGTAGCGGAGTTGGGCTGATGGCAAGTTATGCGGCTCTTACCAACAGTTCATGAAGATTAGCAGTACTTTTCTAGAGGTATCATTGGAGGTTTGGGCCCTGCATTCGCAAGTTGTTCAGAAGTAACTGATGGATAGCGCTGCCTTTGATGGCTCTTTTATAGTCCAGTGCAGCTGTATGAAAATCAATTACAAAGGCAACTTAATTTTGTTTCTCTTTAATTTTGGCTTTGGTTAACAGATGTTTTCTGGGTACTATAGTAGCCAGCTTAATTTGTTTTTCCTACAATGTGTAGCAGATATCTTCAGTCAACGAACTGATTCGTAAGTAATTTCTACATTTTTTTTAAAAAAAGAGTAGGCTGCTTAATACTTACAAATATCAGCTCTGAAGATCCAGAATGTTAATGATGCTGGGTTTGACTTGTCCACTTGTGCGCCTTTTGGCTTGCTATAGAGAGTGAATTATTCTGTGTTGTCCTGGAAACATAAGAGGGAAATGCACAGACTGTCACCTCTTGGTGGGTTAAAATGCTGGTTAGGACACAACACGGAGAAAGAGCTTGAGGTTTCATCCCACTGGGAGTTTGTCCATCTCTTAGCCTTACGGCTACAGTATTTGGCATAATTAGACTGACTGTCTTCACTCGTGAGAGACTGAAAGAATTGCAGCTCAGAAAAGAGGTGGGTTAGAACTGTCACAGAACTGAAAGAGCAGAGGTTGTGGTGGGCAGGATTGTGGGACGCTGACAGAATTGTGTGGAAGAGCGTACACAACCCCTGCTGGTGCCATGCTTAGCTCTTGTAAACTGCCAGTCATTCCCTTTTGAGCACCGGATTGATTCTCAACAGTACAAAATTAAAACACCCGCGACAATTATGTTACTGATAGTAACAGATAAACCTCAGTATTGGCAATGAAAGCTTTTCATTTAAAATGCGTAGTAAACTGTATAAGAGTTTTAAAGACTAATCAGATTTCTTGTACATCCAGTCCTATCTTTGTATCTCGGCAGAAATCTTTGTGGGTTTCAGTTGCATCTTATTTTCCATATGTTGTAATGGTATAATGAGTGTTCCAATTGCTACTCTAAATTTAACTGTAGTATCTTCCACAACATTCAGCAGCTTACATTAAAGATGTTGCTTATCAGGGCAAACTTGAACCACTTAATAGCTTGGGCTAGTTTGATAAAAACATTTTGACAGCAGTCTGATTTTTTTGGGGGGGGGTCTCTTCCAGGATTGTAGTATCCCTCTAGGAAATGGTGCTCCACACACACTAATAGAAACACTAAATGTAGAAGTTCTGACTGTCTAAAATTACTTTTCGGAGGAAGGGTAGTCTCTGAATCACAGCTGCTTAGTAACGGGGGATGTACTAGTGTGACAAAGGGTTCTTGATATCTACTTTAACTTACTATATGTGGGGAGACAGACACAAATATGGTTGACCTGTGTATTTTGTGCTACTAGGTCTGAGGTTAATAATAATACCTCTATAGCCCTTTTGGTCAATCGATTTCAAAACACTTTTCAAAGGAGGTCATTATTGCTCAGTTCAGCCTGCTTCCCATTCTTCAACTTTTGTGTCCCATCAGCCGTGTCAAATTAAACAAGAAAACATTGGCTGCATCAGGCGTCACAACCACCATCCCAGCTGTTTCACAGGCATTGCTTGAACAGTTCCTTGTACCCCCTGGGTTAATGTATTTGGCTCAACCAGTTGAGTCTGGGATGGTTTCCTCCCATTGTGAGGAGGAAGCTGTAAGTGGTGGAGCAGCAGCTGTTCAGTTGGTCCTCCCAACTCCATCCCAAGCCATGTGCGTGGAAATGAGTCCCTGCTCCCAACGTGAGTGCTGGGCACTTCAGAAGTCCCAGAGTGCAGTGGTACCACCAGAATTGTAAGGCACATTGGGCGAATGTACCAAAATTGCTCTGGCAGAAACTGTGTTGCTGAAAAGATGTGTGCTGAATAAAGGGAGGCAACAAACCAGTTTATGAAATCATTCCTGCACTGGTTTTCTTGCTGAATGTCACCGTTTCATCTCACCGGAGAGGGAGTTCACTCTGGCTGGTTTCTCCTTTCCACCTTACATCCTTAGCATTCGTTGCACAGTACCCAACGTGTGCTGAGTGCTTTAGAATTAGGAGTGGACATTGTCAGTTTTGGTCATTGGTGTGCCTCTGTCCTTTCGGGGTTCTTTTGTGTGTGTATATGTGTGCTGCTTAAAAAGTATAGGGGGACCCTTGGAAGGGGTATCTAGACAGCCTCCTAGACTGACAGAGAAATATTAATCTGACCAGAACCAAGCAAAGAAAGATCCAGATTGTGATCCTTGTACATTAGAAATAAAGCAGTTGAAACCTTCTGGGGATTGGATCAAAGCCATAAAATAAGCCTGGAAAGTATTCCCAGCCAAGAAAATATGATGTAAACTCTATATGATGATATTTTGACTCTTGCTCTTAACATATCCTGTATGCGTCGTGCATACACAGAGGAGGTTAAATGATTTTTGAGACAGTTTTACTATATGGAACATTCCAGCTACAGAGGAATTTGTTAGGGCACATAGTATAAAATCGGCTGATCCAGGGTGAAATAGTCATAATTGGGCAAGTCATCAAAAGGCTATTATCTTTCCCCCTCCCCACAGTGAGTTTTGTTGAACTTCCATGTCACTAATCAGTTTGTTTCCAAAATCTTGAAGAAATAATTATTTCCCTCCCCATTTCCACAGATGCATGATTGCTTGGGAATGGATAAAGTGATTAAGTATCCCTGAATTCAAGGGCTGTCGTGCAGTTTAGCCTCAGAGTCATCCATGTGCCACACAGATTTGATATCGCCACACTTACTGTGGAACTTTATTTAGACTCATGAAGCTGATGTTATAGAAAGAGTTGTTGACACCAGAGGAAAGGGATTCCCTGGCACTTTATTTCCTGTGTAAATAATTATTTGTGTCTCCCTCATTTTGGGTCTCTGTCACTCCTTGCTTCTCACTTTCGGGCCTTGTCAGGCCTTGAGATCTGACTGGGAATAGGAATCATTTTCTGGAAAGTGTCCCTGTCAGACAAGCCACGGAGATGAAAAGCAATACAATAGAAAAAGCCATCCTAGATCAATAGCAGCAATCCAATGCCCACACTCCAAGCTGTACAGCGTGTTCTTCAGCAGTGAAACCAAGCTAGGGGACACTGTGCCCTGTAGATGCTCTGTTAGCACAAATATGGTACGTAAGAGTCAGCAAAACACAGATGCTAAAGAGACTGGAGCAAGAGGAAGGCAGAGCAATACAAGGGACAACAGGAGGAAATAGTCAAAGGCTTAGACTGAACATCAGGAAAGATTTATTACCAAGGAGATAGTAGAATAGCAAAACAAATAAAAACCCCATTGCCACCTACATCTAGACTGGACAAAGCCCTGGAGAACATATTTTGAGGAGAAGTCCAGCTCCGTTCCCCAGGGAAAGCCGCGAGGTGTCTTCCGTCTCCAACTTCTGTTTCTCAGTGGTATTTTTAAAATAGCACCAAAAGACTAACAGTGAGGATGAGGCAACTTCCCTGTGCCTATTGTAGCTCAGAAGGTCTTTAATATCATGTGCTGTTTTATTACCTGGAGATACCCATGCATAGCCCTGGGGAACTAGAGGATGAGTGGCAACTTAACTGGAGTGTACTTGCATTTGTTAGTTTAACTCAGGACTCTTAGTGCTTTGCCAGTTTACCTTTGGTGTGTACAACATCAAGGAAACCATCTAATCATTCCAATGAGCAAAAGATTCCCTGTGGTGAACAGAATGTTGAAGCGTTCAGTCAACAAAAGGAAGTATTTCTTCACATAGCACACTGTCAACCTGTAGTACTCATTGCCAGAGGAAGTTGTGATGGCCAAGACTATAACAGGGCTTAAAAAAGAACTAGATAAATACGTGGAGGATAGGTGCACCAGTAGCTATTAGCCAGGATGGGCAGGGCTGGTGTTCCTAGTCTCTGTTTGCCAGAAACTGGGAATGGACGACAGGGGATGAATCACTTGATGATTCCCTGTTCTCTTCATTCCCTTTGGGAACCTGGCATTGGCCACTGTCGCCCAGTCCCAGCCCATCCCAAGACAGGATACTGGGCTAGATGGATCTTTGGTTAGACCCAGTGTGGCCATTCTTATGTTCAATTACAACACAGAATTAAAGTGTGTGTATATTTTTTATTACAAATATTTGCACTGTAAAATGCTAAACAAAAGACATAGAGGACATGCTTCCATGCTGATGACGCTAAAAAAATGTGTTAATTAAATTTGTGACTGAACTCCTTGGGGAAGAATTAAGGTGCCACAGGACTCTTTGTCACTTGAGGAAGGATTGTATGTCTCCTGCTCTGTTTTAGCCACATTCTGCCAGTATATATAGCCGTCTCGGATGATGACTTGTTCATTTTAAGAACACTTTCACTGCAGATTTGACAAAGCACAAAGAAGGTACCGATGTGAGATTTCTAAAGACAGCTACAGCACTTGACCCAAGGTTTAAGAATCTGAAGTGACGTCCAAAATCTGAGGGACAAGATGCAGAGCATGCTTTCCAAAGTCTTAAAAGAGCAACAGGCTGATGTGGAAACTACCAAACCCGAATCACCAAAAAAGAAAATCAACTTTCTCCTGGTGGCATCTGACTCGGATGATAAAAATGAACATGCGTTGGTCCGCACTGCTTTGAATCGTTATCGATCAGAACCCATCATCAGCATGGACGCGTGTCTTCTGGTGGAATGATGGTTGAAGCACAAAGGGATATAATAATCTTTAGTGCATCTGGCACATAAATATCTTGTGTCGCTGGCTACAACGGTGCCATGAGAACGCCTGTTCTCACTTTCAGGGACATGGTAAACAAGAAGCAGGCAGCATTATCTTCTGCAAATGTAAACAAATTTGTTTGTCTGAGCAATTAGCTGAGTGAGAAGTAGGACTGAGTGGACTTGCAGGCTCTAAAATTTTACATTTTATTTTTGAGTTCAGGTTTTTTGTACATAATTCTACATTTGTAAATTCAACTTTCATGATACAGAGATTGCACTACAGTACTTGTATGAGGTGATTTGAAAATACTGGGTTTTTTTACTGTGCAAATACTTCTAATCAAAAATAAATATACAGTGAACACTGTACACTTTGTGTTCCGTGTTGTAATTGAAATCAATCTATTTGAAAATGTAGAAACCAACCCAAAATATTGAAATAAATGCTATTCTACGATTGTTTAACAGCACGATTAATATTTATAATCTCTTGATAATCCTAGCTGATATCTGACCTGATCATACAGAGGTGCTGTGCAATGCAGCTGCCATTAACTCCAGTTGAAGCTCAACACCTCTGGAAACTCAGGTTCGGAAATAACTATTTGGTTACTACTGGAATCCACGCAGTCACCTAGGCCACTGCTGTGGAGCTGGATTCTGTCACAGGTTAAAGCACAGGCATGTGGACCGAGAGATGAACCAAGCCTTTATTATTACTTTATTTGTATTAAGGTGGCACCTAAAGGCCTCTAGCAGGGATTTGGGGTCCTGTTGTGCTATGTGCGTTTGTTCTCTCTCTCTCTCTCTCTCTCTCACACACACCCACCCACCCACCCACGCACCGGTGTGCTCGGGTTTCACAGTGTTCTTTGGTTCCTTGTTTATGTACCAAGTTAAAAAAGACAAGTAAGCCCCAAAGGTTAGATTTCAACAAAGCCAAAGAATTGTGTTTATGTTGAATTGCCCTCATCTGTAAAACTCTCTGAGCGTGGGGTGGTCTTTCACCCTGTTAACACCACTCAGGCTCGCCGGGGGGAGTTTCAGAGTTTCCCTTGCTTTGCACTGATTTAAGTGGAGCCCTTCTTGTTACATTTCCCAGCACAAACCCAGCTCCACTGCCTGTATTAGGTGATTATGTGGGTCCCAGTGGTAACTAATTAGTTGCTTTCAAAAAAAGGCAAATGAGGGTTGCACTGTAAAATGGAAATATTAAAGCATGCATCGCACCTTATTACTTCTGCATCCTCGGGAGTTGAGCGCTCCGAGGGCTGTAAAGAGGTGTGGTTATAAATAATGAAGGTAATTAACGCAGTCTGTTGTAGCTGGGCACCAAGGATAGAGCTGGCTGGGTGCTCTAACATGGAGCCTTTAACATCTCCCAGGGGTTGGTTTTTCAGCTCTGTGTCAGGAAGAACATATAAAATAGTGTCGAAAAACTAGGTTTTTGCAGTTTGCGTCTGAAGATGAAAAGGCACAAACAAGGCTCCATGTGCTGGATAAATTTCTCCATTATTATTCCACAGACTGTACGATGTTCAGATGTATTGTCTTCCAGGTTTTAACGACAGGGAGCTGGAATTTTTAAAGCTGCTTCCATCTGCACCCAATTATAAAAAAGCCATCAAAAAAGCTATTTACTAGCTGTCAATTCAGAACGACTTCAGAAAGCAGCCCCTCCACCTCCAATGATAGCTTCCCAACAGCCACTTAGCACTAGGAAGTTGTGGGTAAGAAGTACATTAAAACAGCCTGACATCAATTCAGCCGGTTAATCCTGTAACTTGGAGCTGGTTCTACCTGTAACAGCTCAGAAAAGCTTCGGGGATGTTTGGTGTGGCTTTTAAAAGCACTTGAGACACCCAGTTTTCAATTTAAAGACACGGGGTACTTTTATTATGGTAGTACACAATATCTCCACTCAGGATTGGGCCCCTGTTGTGCCAGACGCATTGTGCAAACATACTGGAAGATGTGATCTGGTCTAGAGACAGACACAGGATGGGGAAAGGGACATAACCTATGAGCAAAGTGGCTTAGTAATCAGGGCTTGGTACTCCATGGTTTATGTAATACATTAAGAACATAAGAATAGCCATACTGGGTCAGACCAAAGGTCTGTCTAGCCCAATATCTTGTCCTCTGACAGTGGCCAATGGCAGGTTCCCCAAAGGGAATGAACAGACAGGTTAACATCAAGTGATCCATCCCCTGTCATCCAATCCCAGATTCTGACAAACAGAGACTAGGGTCACCGTTCCTGCCCATCCTGGCTAATAGTCGTTGATGGACCTGTCTTCCATGAATTTATCTAGCTCCGTTTTGAAGCCCGTTATAGTACTGGCCTTCACAACACCCTCTGGCAAGGAGTTCCAGGGGTTGACAGTGTGTTGCGTGGAAAAAATACTTTCTTGTGTTTCTTTTAAACCTGTTGCCTATTAATTTCATTTGGTGGCCACTTGTTCTTGTATTATGGGGAGTAAATAGCACTTCCTTATTTACTTTCTCTATACTTCTCATGATTTTATAGATCTCTGTCATATCCCCCTTTAGTCGCCTCTTTTCCAAGCAGTGAAGTCCCAGTCTTATTAATCTCTCCCCATACAGAAGTCGTTCCATACCCCTAATCATTTTTGTTGCCCTTTTCTGAAGCTTTTTCTAATATATCTTTTTTGAGACGGGGTGACCACATCTGCGTGCAGTATTCAAGGTGTGGGCTCACCGTGGATTTATATAAAGGCAATATGATATCTTCTGTCTTATCATCTGTCCCTTTCTTGATGATTCCCAACATTCTGTTTGCTTCTCTGATGCTGCTGCACACTGAGTGGATGATTTCAGAGAACTATCCACAATAACTCCAAGATCTTTCTCTTGAGTGGTAATAGCTTATTTAGACTCCATCATTGTATATGTATAGTTAGGATTATATTTTCCAATGTGCATTACTTTGCATTTATCAGCATTGAATTTCATCTTCCATTTTGTTGCCCTGTCACCCAGTTCTGTGAGATCCTTCTGTAGCTCTTTGCAGTTGGCCTGGGACTTAACTATCTTGACTAGTTCTGTATCATCTGCGAATTTTGCCACACGTTTACCACAGACATCTTACTTTGAAGTTGGACAAGGAAAGGATGGGAGGGGGGAGAGAAGGGAGTGGGACACTGAGTTGGAGGGAGATGAAGAGAGAAATAGGGCGAGGAGGAGGAGGGTGGGGTTGGGCAGCTGAAGGGGCTGTAGAGGAAATAGGAAGGGGGTGGGAAGAAGCTGGTGATACACAGCCAACAAGGAAAGAAAATCTAGAGTCCACATTGCAGAGGTGGGGGAATCATGGTGTCAGGCTCCTCCTAGGTTCTGCTGGTGGAATCACTGTTCTGGGATATTCCCAGTGGTGTGTAGGCCATGGAAAATTGAAAAGCTGGGAGGCCCCAAATTCCCTGCTTAAACTAAAACGAGGAGCAAACGCTCGCTGAACCAGACATACCTTGCTTGGCTTCCCACATGCTCCCCCTGCCTGTTAAAGGAGGCAGGAGACTGGCCAGGGCCCTCAGATCTATACTGGCTGGAAACACCTGGTTCTTTTGTGGCCCCTTTTGAGGAATATGCACAGGGAAGCCCCAGGCTTAGCACAGGACGCACAAAATGAATGCGACTCATACATCTCAGTCCTGGGGGACAGACCAACTGGGACCCTGGGTGTCTTGGGGGACTGTATTTTAACAAGGTGAGTTTTTTGGGTTTGAGGAGGGAATAACCAAACTATTACAAACGTAAGTTGCCGTGCTGCCCTTGTCCTGGTCTGACACCTCCGCACACATGTATGCTGGGCCATAGTGGTGTTCTGAGCCCACTACCAGTGCCAAAACACACTATGAGTAAATAATGTCAGGGCCTGGTAGGCTATTTTGTCAGTATTGTATTTATTTGTTTCAGCCATTTGTATGGTGACCATCACCACGTCTGGGCACACTGTATGTGGGTGTATTAAGGCATCAGTCATTCCCGTACATAAGGAGCTAAGAACCTGTAAGCCCCTCACTCCCACCCCATTGGCACAAGGAGTCTAAAATGGATAAATCAAGAAGGAAGTGGCCAGAGGTGATGGGGGAAACTAACCCAGGGGCTATGTGAGGATTTGGTCTGGAGGTCAACAAATTACAGGTGGAAGTGGGTTTCCAGGATAAATAAGAGCTGGCCCCTCCAGTTTCTTCCTTGGGAGGGTTTGCTTCAGTGCAGGGCAGAGGAAGAAACAGACGGTCTCCGAGTCAGCTGCGCCCTAGATAGACCATTTATGCCTTTGTGCACAGTGAGCAAGACCTTGAATGTCACCCAGAGTTCACTTGTCTCCTGTGTGGAGGCAGAGTCCCAGCTGGGATGCACTCTGGGTCCAGGGTGGGGATGCGCCAGAGACAGAAGGACGAGGGAGCTCTTTGTGGCTGAGCAATGACCTTCCCGACCAGTTCTGCAGGGAGCTGTGTCTAGTTGGCCTTCACAAACTGGCATGAAACCACTAGGGAAAATACTAACCTGCAACTTGAGCTGGGTCTGAGCCGATACCCCCCGGACTGTGGAAGCCTTCAGAGGCAAGGTTTTGGTTCAGGTCATATCTCCACATGCAGTCCCTGGTGATTATACTGCCGGAGCCCGTCCTGTGGTGGCACTAGGCGCATCCTCATCCCCTCTGAGACCCGAGTGGGTGTTTTAGTCCCTCTCTATTTGTGTCTCTTCCCCACTTCACAGGGACTTTTTGGGGAGGCCTGTGGTTTTTTGGAATCTCCACAGAACTCTTCTGAGAATGACCAGATCATCTTCTCTTTTTATGGTACAACCTGTTAGTTGGCCGGGATCCTGCTGTGGGTATAATTAGTCACACTGACAGGTGGAAGGGATTGGATGACCCACGGAATGAGGTTGTTCCCTAGCCATCCTAAACCCAGTCCTCCTCTTCACCTCAGCTGACGTGTGGGGCAGCAAGCAGGTTTACTGTAACCCAATCCTTATGTTTTATCTGGCTTTAATACCCCGGGCAAGAGCAGAACATCTCACGTCGCTCTTCCCCTCCCAAAGGGGCTTCTCCATACCCCACCGTCCTCACAGTGCACAGAACAGTACAATCCCTGCCCCACTTCCCTGGCCTCCTCCCTGCCCTGTGGTCACAAGCTAAGCTGATTGACAGGTGCACAGACAGAGGGCCAGAGCCAGTCTGCAGTGCTGTGGAAAGGTGGCCAAGCGTGGTGTCATAGCCTCGCAGAGCCAAGCTAAGAATGGCTTGGAAAAAATCATTAGAAACCTGAGCCCGGGACCCAACCTGAGAATTAGTTACGTGCGGTTTGTTTTTATAAAGTGTGTACTGGAAAAGACACCAATCAGCATAACCTAATACAATTATTAGCATAGAGATTTATAACCGGAGCGGTGGAGGGTTATTTGAGGTGGTGGGGATTTAACTTGCTAAAGTAAACATAGGGAGTTCCTTGGCCACAAAAGTCACCTCCTATTGGGGTTACTCCAGTATGTGACCAAAGAGATGAGATGTCGTTTGCAGATGGGAAGCAGAAGACAAAGGGTGAGAGCCTAGCGAATATGCCAGGACACAACGCCGTCCCCTGGAGGTATTGAACTGTGTGCTGGGAAGAAATGTCCCCATTGAGAGCCTGTTAAGAGCTCACTGCTCTTGATTCCCAGCAAATAGGAGGCCCCCAAGTCATTGAGCAGTCTGCTAAAATGACCTATATGCTAATGCAGATCTGGATTTGCTCCTGGGGTGGGCTGTGAGCTTTCCAGCCCTCGTCACCTCCAAAAGACTGGACCTGGTCCGTACTTAGCTGAGAGACCGCCAAGGAGAACCCAGGTGTGGCAGGAAGGAATCCAGTAGGTGGTGCTCTTCCCTCCATCACCCCTGAACAAGTGCCCTGGCATAGCACTAGGGGGCACCACTGTACGGGCAAGACATAGAATGTGATCTCGACCACTTGTCATCCTGAAAGATCCTATGGCATTCTTCACAAGCGCTGGGCTTTGAACCCTGCTGTCTTGTGCACATTCCTGCTTCACTCAATGACGCTGCCCTTGACACTGTGGGTCCTGTCGTTTTTCACATTCCCTCCCAAACTGTTCTGTGCTGCTACACTTGCCACCATATCCTACCTCAGAGGTGGCTGCCCTTCAGTGATAGGTAGAGATGGGCAAGTAAGAGGGGTGCAGGGAGGGTTAATTTGAAAAAAAAATAATGCAGTTCATCAGATTGCTACTTTGATTTGGGGTGACCACATGGTCCAGTGGGTAGGATACTGGACAGGAGGTCTGGGATCTGTTCTGACCTCTGCTGCTAACCAGCTATGTGACCTTATATAAGCCATGTCACTTGTCTGTGCTTCCATTTCACCTCCCACCCTCTGCCTACCTTGTCTGTTTTGACTGTACACACTTTGAGGTAGACAGTCTTTCGCTGTGTGGCCATACAGCACCCAGCACAATGGGATCACGGTCTCGGTGGCATCTAGGCGCTACTGTCATACGAGTGATTGGAACTGATCATGAATATATTTGTGAATGGGGGAACACTGAATAATTTGCACAGTGTAAGAAATGGAGCAAATGGAACAAATAATGTTCAATGAGCAGCAATGATGTGTGATGTGAAAGGATTCTGCTCTGTCTGTTCTGAAGCAGTGTGGGATCCTTGGGGATGGAATGCACTGTATAAATGTAAGAGAGAGTCAATGTATCTCAGCTCAGCCGAACGCAGTGTTTTTCGCCTTCTGCAAAACAGCTGAAAGGCCATTATTCATGGTAATGGCATAATATGGTTTTTGGGTGTGAAAATCCCTGTGGTGATCATACGGAGAATGAATGGGCAAGTGAGAACACAACACTTCATGTGTATAAAGCACTACATGGGAATTTAGCCAAAGGAATCTCCTGGCTAACTCTCCACGTGCACTTCTTGGAAAACATACTGCATCCTTTATGGCGGTGAGATGGGGAGTAGACCAGATATCTTGCTTTCTTAAGCCCTTTAGCTATTCCAATCTAAGGTCTGCGTGTTGACGGACTGCGGATCTCCCAGAGCAAAGATGTGATAGTGGCCTCTGGCAAGTAATGCAGGGGCTTGAAAGCAAAGCGTGGCTTTCACGGCCGCATTATCCTCAAAACATATGGCGAGCAAACCTATGGTAAATATTAGACAGAGAGCTCGCTGCTAGTGGGCATGTACTGTAGAGCCAAAAGAACCAACAGATAAACTTTGACGCATTCCCATAGGTAAGAGAGTGCCAACCAGCCAGGAAATGCTATGTTCACATGTGAATTAAAATAATGGAAATAATTTCCCATTATCTTCAGAGTCAAAAATGTTCACTCCTTAGCTTCAGTTTTGATACGTCCTGAGAGTTCTCTTTCTCTCTCTTTTGGTTGAGACGTAAAACCCAAGTCCTGAACCTTTGCCATTGTTAAAGATCCTACACCATTTTGTGTAGGAGCAGGAATGTTAGCCCCGGAGTTCAGCCTAATGTCAATTCCAATAATCTCTTTCATTCTACATCCACTGCCACTGCAGTTTCATTTTGATACAATATTCTTTGCTTCCTGTCATAGTCTGATATCTGGATGTTTAAACAGCGGTTGTGTTCCTCCCAAGAACTGGTTGCATTTCACTGGTGGGCAAAATGACCTGTGTGTACCATTCATTTTATGTACGTCCTAGTGATGTTAAGAGGTTGAATGTTAGTTTTGTAAAGCTCTTCGAAATCATCTTCAGAGACTGTCTACACGACCCCCCGCGGGCAGCAGCACGGAGGAGATGTGTCACAACACACCCCAGTGAAAAGCAAGCTGCGTCCATGCTGCGGTGTAGAGTTACGTGTGCCAATGAAAGGCTCTAGTGGGGGCAGTGCGGAAAAGCTTCAGCAGGGGGAAGGCAGCTGGGAAGGGCTCAGGGAGGAAAGGCCTCGGAGCAGGACACTGCACAGCTAAAAATAGCAGTGTAGCCATGAGGTACGAGTGAGCAGGGAGCCGTGTAGGGTGTGTACTCACGTACATACCTGCACCCTTATGGCGCGTCTCACTGGCCACATTGCTATTGATACCTGTGCCAGCGGCCCAAGTGTGTATGTACTCAACCTGCCCCCCAAAGAAGCCTACAGTGTAGACGGACCTTGAAAGGTGTTGCAGAGGAAAGGAATGTATTGTTATCTTCTCTAGCACTGGCTGGAGGGCACTGTCAGCTGCTACAGAGGATGGCCTGGTCCTCCCGGCAGCCAGCCCTGCACACCTTGATTTTCCAGCTCTGTTGTCTTTAATATAATTCCTAGCTTTCTCCCTAGGAACATCCTTTCCAGGGGACGGGAGGTCAGGGTGAGGCTGCACCATTCTGCCCTGCTGGATAAGCACTGTGCCTGGGGACTTGTGGTCCTGACATGGTCAAGAGCTGGTATTTAAATGGCTTCCAAGCGAACACCCTAGGGAGGTGAATGGGATACGGGAGGAATTAAATGGTGGGAAAGTCTCCCAGCAGGAGTAAAGTGAGCCCCAGCTTGGGACAATTAGTACAAGCCTGGAGGATGCACTGTAGGGAACATTCTTACTCTGGTTCCCTGGCTATGGACTAGATGAGCTAAGGCCTAAGGGTTTTTTTCCAGCTCTAATCTGCGTGAAGTTCATGCCCTCTCAGTGCCGCTGTTTCAGTCGGTTTGGCTGCAGGCTCAGCATTTTCGCAGGGTGTCGGGGATGTTGCTGTGGCTTTTGGCAACCAAAAGAGAGGCAGGCTTTTTTAGCGAAACTTTCGATTCCAGGGAAATAGAGCAAAATCTGCAGGCAGCCCCTGATGATCGAACACTTCAGGATGCTGCATGAAAACGAGCTGGTGGATCCTCACAACAGATCTGGACAGGCAGGGTTTTTATCCCCCATTTTAAAGCCAGGGAACCTGGGGCACAGAGAGACTAGGGGGTTTGTCTGAGGCCACATGGTGGGAGTCTGTCAGAGCTGGGATTGAAATAATGAGTTCCTGGTTTTCAGGCCCCTGCTCTGTTCAATAGACCATTAGTAGCCTATAATTTGGGGCTGAGCAGCAGCCTCTACTGTAATCTATCAAGCAAAAGCCATTGCCTCCAGACCAAGTGGTTAAAAGTACGTGACGAGAGAGAGACTAAACAGCTTTGCAGAACTGCAAGGAGACTGCCGATGAACAGAGCGTAACGGGTGGGAATGGATAGCAGGACTCAGAACTCAAGGAGCCCGTAATCCAGTGTCTAATATCCCATTCATACAGACAGTCCACCGTCAGCAAGACACAGACTGGAGCAAAGGCTTGGTAGCTGTTGGTTAGTCTTCTTAGTAAATACTTCCTGTATTTTTTCATCCCTGACCTCCACTACTTAGTAATCCTCTTGCCTTACTTTACTTATCACTTAGGTTTCTCACGGGATGCCCGCAGGTCAAGTTCATGGCTAATTTTGCTTCGTTTTGTTTTAAAGCACTACAAGGCTTGACTTTCCTTTTCTTTCTTTTCAGTGATCTGCAATTGCCTGTAGTATCCCAGCCTTCCCAAAGCACTTTCCATATGAGTCTTTTCCATCAAATTCCAGCAGCCAAAGTCTCAGGAACGGCACCAGTTAGAGGGAACCGGCCCAGGTCATTCAAAAGCTGGGCTTCCAACTCCGAGCAGGCTTTCTAAACCTGGGATTTCTAGCTCCCGGGGTTCAGGAGGTAGCAGTGCTAAAATGCTGGAATTAACGAAGTTTTATAGCTGAATGGGAGGTTCCTCTTTGAGGGATGGTCCCTATGTGTATTCCAAGGATGAGAGTCCAGCATCCTGCCTCATACCATCACTGGTGCTGTTTGCCAGCTTTCACCTGCAAAAGTAGTTGTCTAGCCCTGGAAACACATAGGATCTTACTGCTCTCTCAGCCCAGCATTGGGCTCTCTAGTGCAGTGAGACTCAGGCTTGTGAGCCACAAGTGACTGTAGTTTAATGCGTCTCCTGCAGCTCTTTGCAGCATGTGATATTAAAACTCTGTGTGGTTTTAATTATTAACTAATCAGGAGGCTTTTACTAGGTTATTAACAATACTTCGTCATTTTGCTGTGAGAATAATATCTGTATGTATAAAAATGAAATATTCCCCTTGCCATGATTATGTAGTACTAGATGAAACACCGATTTCACAAGGCTGGGGATCTTTTGGGTAATGTTGATCACTAATGTGACGACTGAATCACTGAGGTTTGAATTTCACTGCTCTAGTGATACTTTGACCTCACTGATCCAGTCCTTGAGTACAGCAAGTCCTGGATCTGGGATCAGTGTAACTCTGTGCTCCATTTTGCAGGGAGCCTGCTGCCCTTTAAATGAACCACCAGGGTTGTATTTTCCTTTGTCAGAGAGTCATTTTGAGGTAGAGCAAAAAACCGCTGGAGCCGTTTCCGTAAATTTGACAGCATCTGAGCTTGTAAAGTGGTTCTGCCGCTGCTCTGCCTTATGTTGTTCCTTCAGTGTTCCTCTAGTTTTCATGGTTTTAATTTCTGTCCAGTTCTCCACTATAGCTGATGTCTGTTTCATCCCAGATCCCCAGATCCTGCTGTTTAGCAATATCCTCTGCCTCTAGTTGATGGCCTCTTTGCTGCTTGTCATCTGCAGCAATCCCTGCTGGGTTGTAGAAACGCACAGCCTCTCTTCCCTTTCAAAGAGACACACCCTTGATCTGTCACTACTTGTACCTGTCAAAGGGACTGTTGAGTAATTCCAGAAGTCAGCAGTGAGGATTGGCCTAATACCCTGAAGTCTCTTGGAGAAGAAGGGCAGAAGCTTTGTTATATCTTCCTGAGGGGCATGTTCACATGCTAACACAAAAAGACCTCTTAGAGAAAGCTCAAATGCAGTTCCATTCACGGAGATGGGGAAAGGGCCTGAGGAGATTCCATTGAATACAATGTGCAGATTGTAATCCTGGTTTTGGGGGAGCCTTTCGCTAGTCTATGGATCTGCCCCCATGAGAGATGAGATCATATTTTGCTGTTACTAATGTGTTGTCAACCATGCTGTTGGACAGAAGGTGTTCTGGGCGAGCAAGGGAATGACTTCACCATAAAAAGATAGATAGGACTTGGCTATAAGAGAAGAGGTTATGTAAAGATATTTGAAGTGTTGCTGTGTTGTGTGTTATCTAGCTCAGGTTGCTAGTGTGTACTGTTGTTTAGTGTGAGTTTGAGACTCCTGAGTGCACCTGATTACTCAAAATGACAGCAAAAGAGAGGGTAAGAAATGCATGTTTGGAACCCAAAGGCAGACTGTAGTCTCAAAAGGGTGTAGGTGGCCACATACAGTCAGGATTTCTGCATGGTGGACATGAACAAGGCTTGGATGGCTCAGGGAGATGTTCACACTTTGCTTTCCTATTGGCAGCATTAGAAGGCTTTTTCAATTAGCGCTGGACAACTTCTCTGTTGACTCTTTGAATAAGTGAATGTGTTAGCACAGAGTTACACCCCAAGGGTGGGGTGTTTGCATGGAGAGATGTAAATTAGGAAGATGTTAATCTGCTTGGCTGACTAGCCCATCCACCTATTTGGAAATCTCTGAAATGCTCTCTTCTGCCTTCTTGGGGCCTGTGAATTTCTCTCTCCCTCTGCTGCAGTTTGTTATTTAACTCTAGAAACTGAGGGGGACAGCTTGTGTGAAAGATGCTGTAAAATGCTGGACTTTATTATCACCGTGGGACACAGGACTTTGGTACAGGCATTGTCCCTGGGCTCAATAGGAGAAGGTGTGTTTGTCCTCTGTGATGCTGCTGTAGGCAGAGCAGTGAACGTCATGGACTGTAGCCTTTCCACTTGGCCAGGGCTTTTGAACATGAATTCTTTTCACCGCAAGTGTGCCCAAAGCTCAGCACACCACTTACTCAAATGGACAACTCCGTGAGTGCCCTTTTATTGTTGGTGGACTCAGGTCTGGATACAGGGCCAAGCCAGTACTAGAGGGCAGGTTATTTTCACAATGGTATATTTTTCCTCTTATGATTGTAACCATTTGGGACAGGTAACCTACTTCTTAACGTGGTTATTTTAATGGTTTGTCCGTATATAATCAGTTGTAATAATGCAAATTCTCACTACAAAGGCTGAAATAAAAATTGTGTGATGTTGCTCTGAAGTATTATGGTCATGTGCAGCCATCGGATTTGCAGCCTTAGGGCTTGTCCAGGTCATGCTTTGGAATATGAGGTTTCTGTCTGACTGCGCCTGCATGGTTTGCTCACACCATTACTGCAACTATATGTGCAAATAACCAGCTGGGTGTCTATCCATTTCCATGCTAGGTTGTTGTCTCTCTGTGTGTAATTGCAATAATTGAACAGATTATGCCTGTGTGTTTTTGTATGCACATATGTAAACATGTAACCCTAATGACATGAAACACAACTAGGAATGTACAAAGAAACCATCTCTTGAGGCTGATTAACTGACTAACTGTCATCCAGGATCTGGTCTTCCGTTTTCATTGAGACAGTTCTGAATATCTAGATGCCTCAGATCTTCTCGATGCCTGTTGGTCTGGGTGCAGACCCGACTACAGAGAAGATGGCACATTGGTCGTGAGGTGTAGTTGCTTCGAACACAGACCGTAGAAGGAACGGATGTGGCTGTTCTTGGGTGGCTCCATTCCTTCCTTTGTGAATGTTCCCAGAGGGTGGTGCTAGGGAATTTTGCCTTACCCTAATGATCTTGACACCTAAGGTCCCACAGGGTTCCATCCTATCTCCCTTCCTGTTCAGTGGACATATGGAGCCAATCAGCTGATGAAATCAACAGGCACTAAAGCAGCAGATTTAATACAAACAATAGGAAATACTTTTTCACACAACAAACAATTAACCTGTGGAACTCATTGCCAAAGGATGTTGTGATGGCCAGAAGTGTAACGGCAGTCCAAAAATAAATAGCTAAGCTCATGGCAGAGAGGTCCATCAATGGCTATTAATCAAGATAGTCAGGGAAGTAACCCCATGCTCCGGGGGTGATCCTAAAACTCAGATTGCCAGCGGGGAAAGACAGGAGTGGATCACTTAATGTTACCTTGTTGTGTATGCTCCCCTTGAGGCTCTGGCACTGGCCACTGTCAGAGGCAGAATACTGGGCAAGATGGACCATTGGTTTGACCCAGTCTGACCATTCTTATATGAGACACATGGACTGCGTCTCTATTCCTGCAAACACTGGAGATAGTTCACATTGTCCATGGGGCTTAGCACCAGATTCTCTGTCTCCGGTGGCACAGAAATCACCACTACTCAGCACTCCCCACCTTATCCACTAGCATCCCTGCTTGTAAAATGTATTTGGGGCAGCAGTGAGCCAAACCTCCCTCTCCACACCCCTGGAGAATTAATATTTGGGGTTCTGTCCCCAAAATGAGACTAGCCTCTCAGGAGCTGCAGAAAATCTGCCATGGGAATCAGTCAGCTCCAGGAAACCTGATGTACTGGCTCTTCTGAACAGCCTAGATTTGGCCTGAGACTTTCCACTTCTAGCATCTCAGCTCTAAATGGGGCCACAAACCCGGCTTTGTTCAACTTCCTGCTTGGTTCCCTAATGGTATCAAGGTTCCCTGCAGCAGCATATCCATCCAGGCCCTCATTCTGGACTGTGTTCCTGATCTTTGATCTACCCACATTGCCTCAAACTCTCACCACCTGTCCCTTTGAGCCATTCCCTGCATTTTCCTCTCCATAAAGACGTGCTTCCAGGCTGCCATCTCCTTGGCCAGAAGTCTCTGAAATCGTTGCTTTTAGAAGGTGCAAGCCTTCCTGCAAGGACAAGATGTGTGTTCCCAAGTAGGTTCACTCTTCAGTACCTTCCAGTAAATCACTCTGCCTTCATTTCCCCCCAGAGCTTCAGCACCCAAATGAAAAGGGATTGTATGTGCTAGAGGTGAGAACTGTTAAAAGTCACCCTAAGAGAGCTGTCCAGTAACGCATTATCTTTATTTGTTGTTTTCTTTCACCCCCAAATGCCTGGGCTTGAAAGCACCTGAAACCTCAGTAGCTAGAAGGATCAAGTGCCGCATCTCTAAAGCCTCTGTAGCTACAGACAACTGATTTCATTACACAGTGCTTCTCAACCATTGCTGTTCTGGAACTCTTTTTTTCATATTTTGAGTGTCCCCCCACCCACCCAACCCCGCCTCTGAACTGCCCTGAGACCCCTTTCCATCTCGCTTGGATTCTCCTCCCATTTAGCAGTGTAGGAAGGGTGAGGCAGTTTTAAGACACCTCCGCCCCACCACCAGTGAGGACCCTCCATAACAGATCAGAACCTTGCCAGCAGCCTTCTTTGGAAGGCGGTTCAGGCAGCAGTCCCAAACCAGGTGAATTTGAAGGGAGGGAGAAGCTTATTCTTTCCTGCTGATCACTCCTTCCCTGGTCACTTCTCCACCCTACTCACTGGATCCCAGATGTCTGAGTGAGAGGAGGGGTCACGATCCCAGAATGGAAATTTTTTTTCCTAATTTCCTTTTTGGGACTGACCTTTTCCTCAGCTCACCCCACCCAAGTTAACTTCTTTGGGTCCCTCAATAATAGCCTCTTCCTGGGGAAAGCCTGGTGATTAAGAGTTTACCATTAGCTATGGATAAAGTTAAGGAATTCAGTGACTAAGCATCTGGAACCCAGTGGACAAGTCTGAGCTGCCCACTAGATTTGCAAGAAAAGAGGGACTGCCCTATGTCTTGGCCTGAAGAAAGGAACTCATCAGGTTACTCATTTTCCATTTTCTTTAGTGATCTGCTGGTGCCACCTGAAGGAAACAGCCTCTATTAATTAATATTCCTTGCAGATATTTTGCAAAGCGAGTAGTGATATTGTGTTTGTTCACATCTCTGTATGTAGCTGCAGTGCCAGGAAGTTTTTTACAGATTTATGTAATTTTCTTTTCAGTGCAAGAAGAAACACACCCTGGTGTGCCCAGATTTTTCCAAGACCGGCATCTGTCCAAAGGGCGTCCAGTGCAAACTCCAGCATCCCCAGAGAAAACGTCACCTTAGACAGCCCGGTATCGCAGGTGACTCCAACCAGGGCAGGTCATCACCGAAGTGGAGGAGGCTGGGAGAGGAGGCAGTGAGGTAAGGGGAGTTAAAACGCTCCTGTTCTTTCTTTTACGTAAATCAGTTTCATCTGTGATTCATAGAGGAACAATCCGGGCTCCTCTTCATCTGCGCATGGTATGATGCATTTACCCTGCAGTTTCAGGAATCTGTCTGTATCCCATTTCCTTGCGGGGTTTCGGCTAAACCAATTTCCTGAGTGTCATCAATTCAGATTTGCTCCGGTGCCTGAAATTCAAGCTGTGCTTTTGAGTTCCGACCATCACAGCCCAAACTATAGATGCTAACATCAGGATACCCCTAGCCATTTTGTCAAAGGTACCACAAGACTTCAGAGATGACCACATGCTCTTTAACTCTGCAGGGCTGATAGCAAAAAGCTTTGTTTGAGGTGCTGGGCTAGTGATTGTACGTCTAACGGTGCTGAAAGTGCTTTATACAAGGTGTGTAACAGATTGGGACTGCTGCTATGGCAACCGCAACAGAGCCTATCAGCCAAAGAGTCTGATCTTGGGTGGGAGACATCCAAGAAAGCGTCACAGGAAACAGCTACTGATCAGTAGGGGTCACTCTTCTCTCTGAGTTAGCACTGACCCTAACAGGCATTGTGCTGCTAGAGTTACTGTCTGTCAGGAGAGATGTAAAACTGGCCCCCAACCACTTGTAGTTCAGAAGCACCTCTGGCATTTCTGATCAGGGTTCAAGAGTATTGGCTCTGATGTCCTATGTGATTATTTTCTGTCCACCTGTACTCTTGGAGTTCCAGGTGGAGGCTGTGTTCCTTGCTCTCCTGTCCTCAATATGTAGCACCCCTGCAAGCTGTTACTGGCTCCCTCCCTGGAGTGCGGTGGGTGAAGTGCTCCCTGTGTGTCTGTGTAGTTTATATGCTGCAGTTTGGGCCCATTGTCACCTTCGCCTGGAAGATGTTCTAGAGATGTTCTGGCCCTGAGCAGAGGTGGTGAGCCTTGCCAAGCTGTCCAGTGCTTGCTTCATGTGCATCAGAGTCTCTGGGCTCCTGAAGTTCAAAACTGTCCCTGTGAAGGCCCAGGCCATGTTTGCAGAGTGTTGTGCTGAACTGGAAGGCCTGTGTGTTCACCCCATGCACCCACCATGCCACCCCTTTCACCGCATGCCCATGGCAGGGCAGTGATCAGTTCAGCTTCACGTTCCTCATTGCCAGGGTGTCTGATGCACGCGGGTGTCCAGAAATCCCTGGTCCTGCCGTGAAGGTGTCAAATACCAACTCAGTGCTGATGGCATCTCCCCCTGTCAAGCAGGTTCACCTCTCTTGGGGGCAGCAGGACAGCTGTACCCCCTGAATCCGGCCTTGGGGGACTCTCACATCTGGGCTCATTGCACCAGTGTTTGGACAGCGTCCACTCTGCAGGCCTCCTCTTTCCTGGGGGAAATCTCCCACTGTCAGACCAAACCCACTGCCCCCTTTATCGTTATGGGGGAAAGGAAAGCGAGCTCTACAGGCTGTTCCCATCCCTCGGACACATTGGTCCTATTGCAAAGCTGTCCAAGTTTGACAGCATTGGCAGCCCCTGCTATGGAGCAATCCAGTGGGTTAGTGTAGGGCAGGGCTGAATGGGCTGGAGCCATGCACCCTCTGGCTCTGCCTGGTGCTTGTAGTCCTCAGGTTTCAAATGCACTTAATCCACTCCATGTAAAAAAAAATGGCAACATCACCCACACCCTGAGACTGGATCAAAGAACTTGCCAAAGGAAGAGCAGTTTGACCTCTCTGATTGGGCGTGTGGATGAGTTGCTGTGTCCCTCCTGGAGCTCGTCGGCTATCTCCTTAGTCTACAAGTGGGGCTATGGAGGGACAGGAAGCACCCCATCCCCTGCCATGCAGGCCAAAGGTTGGTAGAATCTCAGGCCTTTCTTTGGTTCTCACCACATTCGTACTTGAGCACATCCCACAAATTAAAGGATTTATTGGCTTCCTCCTGGGAGGCAGGGGAGTATTATTATCCAGATGGAGAAACTGAGGCACAGAAAGAGACAGTGGCTTACCCAGGGTCATGCAGGAAATCTGTGGCAGAGCTGGGAACTGACCTGAGAACTCCCAATTCTCATAACTTCCAGATTATCCTTCCTCTCTGAGGCTTGTTTGGCACTCCTGCCTCCTTGGGAAGTGGTAGGACTGCGACTTGAACCCAGTTCTCCTGCGTGCCAGTGCAGAATGTGAGCGTTAGAAGGAGGAGTGATCAGGATCTAAGTCAGGGCAAGGAAAAAAGAGCAATCAGAGATCTGGGGCAACTGCCTGCATCCCTCCTACCCATGCAGAGGCAGCTGTTAGGAGTGGCAGAGGTGGAGAAGGACATGGAAATATAATAGGTGTGCAGAATGTCTTTGCTGTTGTGCTGGGTACTTTGTTAATCACATCAGCAACTATCAGCATAAAACGACTATCTGATTCTTGTAGAGGTCATTGTCCTATGTGCCCTTGGGGGGTCTATTGATTATTCAATTTTAATAACGCTGTGTGGCTGCAAGCTACCTAACTGGGCAGTCCACCAAGCCTGGCACCCAGAGGTTTCTCCAGTGTTATTAACTCCGTGAATTGTAACAGAGTGGAGAATTGTTAACACTTTGTCAGCCGGGGACTTGGCAATCGGTACAATGCTGAACACCTCCACCCGCGTGCAGGAGCTCCAGAGCTGGCCACAGCCAAGAAGCCGGCCTTGTTTTGGAATTACTCAGACACCAGGAGCTGGCTGGCTGGTCGGCAGGCGCGGTAGCTGGAGCACTTGCCTTTCCTTGCAGGGGAAAAGGTTTGTGTTGAGATTGAGGACATATGAGTTTGGGGGTCTTGTCTCTGTCCCATCACTGGGCATGAATCCACGTCACAATACCCATCCCGCTGCTGGGCAGAAGACTGTGTGAAGAACGAGCTGCTTACCTCAGTGGGAAATGGTCTTGTGGGATCAGAACTGAGGTCAGCTGTAGGCCAGCCTGAGGAAGCTTATATGGGCCTTGGGTGCAAGGGACATTATTATTTTCCTTGCACTCTTCCTTTGATCGTCTGTATCTATCTCTGGTCTCATGCATAGACTGTAAGCTCTTCGGGGCACGATCAGTCTTTTTATTCTGTGTCTGCACAGCGCCTGGCCCAGTGGGTTCCTAGGTGCTATGGTAATACGAATAATAAGAGACAGGACGCCAGCAGTGGAATACCTTCCCAGAGGAGAGCAGATGGAGCCTGTCCTTAATCGTGTTCAGGGCTAAGTGCAGGAGCTGCCTCTCTTCCCGAAGCAATGGCATCTTCCTAGGACTGACCCTCACTTAGGGACCTGGGATAGGAAAGTAGAAGGCAGGGCAAGAAGCAAACACAAGAAACCAGTCATGCCAGGAACAAAGGGGGCTAGGAGACTATCGTCTTTAAGGTGAACGCAGCGCTGATTAATTGCTGCAAGGTGCTCATATAACACCACGAGACTCCCGGTTGTCGGCAGGCAGGATCAAACCAGGGACCTCTGGAGCTTAGTGCATGAGCCTCTACCACATCAGCTAAAAGCCAACTGTCTGTTAGGTAAGAGTGCAGACTCATTTTCTCTCTCTCTCTAAGTGGTCTCAGTGCCACTAGATGGGACAGAACACCACAGCCAGGAGGTGTGTGGGTTACACTTAGATACCACAATATCTTCTCAATGTGTTACGGCTGCCTAGCTGCACCTGCCCAGCGTGGGGCAAAGTGAAGGCTGGTTCAGCCAGGCTGTGTACGGGCAGACGTGTGTCTGGCTCGTATAGGAACAGCCATACTGGGTCACCCCAAAGATCCAGCTAGCCCAGTATCCTGTCTGACCACAGTGACCGGTGCCAGATGCTTCAGAGGGAATGAACAGAACAGGCCAGTTTATCACGTGATCCATCCCTGTCATCCAGTCCCAGCTTCTGTAGTCAGATGTTTAAGGAGAACCTGAACATGGGGTCATGTCCCTGACCATCTTGGCCAATAGCCATTGATGAATCTAACCCCCCTGAACTCAGCTGGTTCTTTTTTGAACCCAGTTATACTTTTGGCCTCCCCTCGTCATTGTCTCATCCCATGGCCTTACTCATTCTCCTGGTGTTCCTGGGAAGGTGCCGGCAGAAGCCCTGGGCGCAAAATTTGGCAAAGTCCTGGCCCCGCCAGTACCAGGCCAGTGATCAGAGAGCGTTGTTCTTGCCTGCAGTGTTTGCTGTGAATTCTAGGGAGTGAGCAAGCTGAAGAGTGAGTCCAGAAACAGCCGTTGGCGGCAGGTTTTTGTCAAAGTAGCGCTCGTGAGGTTGCCAACCTAGATGCTGACCCTTTGGAACAGAGAGGAGAGTAGCCGTGCAGGCTTCTCTGTGTAGCTCTCTGGGGAGTCCAGCTTCTAGTGGGGACAGGGCAGTGTTCAGACTCAGTCATGCCTTAGCGTCTCGGCTAGCGCTGCCTACAATGGTGCCCTTCAATACCCAAACTGAATGGTGCCTCTTGTGTTAGGAATATCAGTTTCCGTAGGCCACTCCTGAGTCTGCGATTGCACTCGGGGCTTAGGGATAGAGGACTCGACCCCGGGGCTGCCTAGCCCTGCGTAAATAGTCATTTTAAGGGCAGAGCTAACAGATCTGACTAGAATAGAAGGGGGCGGGGTGGGACAGCACTAATTCCGGCTGCAGCCCTCTTGGCAGGACTTGCGTTGTCCATCACTGTCAGCAGCCTGTTGTCTGGGTCCGTCAGTGCCGTGGCTCCAAACGCTTCCTGGCTCCATCTCCGTTTGTATTTTTCTATTGCTGTTTGTGTCACTCCTGTGGGATGTTTTGTTAACAGCCTTCCATAGGTCCCTGTGAGCCGGCGGAGCAGACTCCGCGCAGAGGGGAGAGTCTTCATACACACAAACCCCAGGAGGAGGCTAAGCAGGGAGAGACACAAACGGGGATCAGCCCAGCACACAGAGCCTAGGCAGGGAACCCTGCCTCCCTCCTTCTGTCCCTCCTGCAGCCCCCCTGCACTGTGTGGGGCACTCCCCACATCGGCATCCTGGGCCTAGGCAGTGCGGCCTCCTTCCTAGTGGTCCCTGGCTGTGGGTCACTGACTAGTCTGCCATGGAAGTGCTGGAAGCTCACTGCTTACGGACACTAGGGCTAGATGGGGAAGCCACTAGGAAGTCTATGGGGACTGAGTCCTGGGGAAGGGACTAGATGTATTTGGTCGTTTGCCCCCCTGTTGTTCCGAGAGCCAGGATTCAGCAGTCTCTATGCCAAGCTCATTTCCCCCTTCCTCTCCCCAGATCAGTCCTAGTCCCTGGCTGGAGACAAGCAGAGCTGAGAGCACCAGCACTCTCTGTATCTGGCCTCGAGATATGTCCCAGCAATACAAAGTCCTTCCTTGTATGGTAGCACCAGGCAGTGAATGTGCGAAGCTATGTAGGGTGACACAGTAAGCTTGGAATGACATCCAGCTCCCGGCCCCTGCACAAGTGAAGTGTAAAATATTTCCTTGCTCCTTTTAGGTGGGAATGCAAAGGGCAGAGTTGGCCAGCGCGGAGGAGAGCTATGCCCGGCTCTTTCCATCCCCTTTTCCTGGAAAGGCCAGCAGCAGCCTCTGCCTGAGAGAGGGAAGACGCCCGGGTTCGGAGACGCTTTAAACGGCTCCAGCTTTTTTTCCCCTTTATTAGCTCCATCAACATAGATGTCAAGCTAGATAAAATGTCCCATTAGCCATGTGTGCACTGAGGAGTGAGCCAAGAACACTGACGCAGCCAGGCCTGGGACTGGAGACAGCTCAGTCCTGTATGCACTGGGCTCACCCCTGCCCCCTTCAACCCACTCCCTTCTGGTTTGGCTCAGATCTGTGACCCAAACCAACGAAGGTGATTCTGGCCACAAGCTCTGCAGCACGTAGCTGAAGGGCAGCAACTTCCTTCAGGGGAGAATGGGGATTTTCTGGGATGTAAATAGGAGTAAGGGGATCTGGCCAGCTGAAGAGAAACTAGCAGTGGGATGGATCAGGCTGTGGGATCATTCTCCAGGTGAAGGGACGGGTATGGCACCACATGGGTCATTTCAAACTGGAGACGGCAAAACCTTTGGCAGTCGACCATCGGGAACAATCCTTGCCTGGTAGCTAGAAGAGCTAATGAGTCTCTTCATCTCTATCATCTGAGTCTTCTCCCGCTCGAACCTATTTTAATGTTCTTGCAGATTCACATGGGATTCACTGTTGTCTTCATACTTCTCTGCGTGTGTTTTTTAGGAGGGATGCAGCCCACCTCCAGGATGATGGGGAGATCGCCGGACCCTCCAGCGCAGAGCAGGGGGTAAAGTTTCGGAGTGACACAGACACCCCAGCATGCAGCAGACTTCAGAAGCTCCCATCTTTCATTTCTCTCCAGTCCCCTACCTCTCCGAGTGAGGTGGCGTGCACCGCTGACAGAGACAAGACAGGGGAGGATACAGGTACAAGGCTGTCGTTCTGTGTGGAGCTCTCTCAAGCTCGGGGGCTCCCTGTGGTTCAGCAGCCAAAGCCGAGTGAGAGCCATGTCCCAGCTGGCACTTCTCTAGCTGCCCCTGCCCTGGGCGCAGTACACACTTCAGGACAAGGGGCAGCCCAGCTGTGTGGATTCGGTGCCCCACAAAGGGGAGAACCGGAGTAGAATTGGGATAGTGCAGTCGTGCATCCCTACCCAGTTCTGCTGGGATTCTCCAGCTCTGTCAGTGCACGTTACTCCTCCTCTTGGGACACACACAGCTCTGCCAGGGCGTTGCCGTCCTGACCTGCAGCAGCACCCGGGCCTTAGGGAGAAGACACTGTCAGCTGGAGAATTGCATGCTGGTGTTTTGATGGGACCAAGAGTCCACTGGGCACAATCAAATACATTTCACTTGAAGCCTGAGTTGGGGTTAGAACCCATGTCCAGAGATGAGACCCATTCCACCCCCACCGTCCCTCGAATGGCATGCACTGAGCTTACAGCTGTGTTTGCAGCATGACTGCTTTCTTAGGCCCCTCACTCCCAAAATCTTGGCCCGTACGTTACCTTGAATGACATCTCCAGACTGCATTCCCATCTCTGTGGTCACACCATAATAAGCTCCAGTCACTCACTCTTCTGTTTTAACTCATCAGCTTCCAGTGTGTGTGAAAAGGAGAGACAAGGGTTTATTCTCTGCAGAATTAGGATAAAGATCTGGTAGTTCAGAAAGTTACTTAGCCCTTCGCTGTCCTTTACAAATCTCCCAGCATTTACTATTGGGGCCAGTGCTGCTTTGTGAAAGAGAAGCAGCCGCTTGTTCGGTCTGAAGCCAAGCAGTAAAAGAGGGAGGTGAACAAACGGAGTCTCTTCTCGTGTTCCTGGGTCTGTGTGAAATGAACAAGGTCTCAGTATAGCACTAAGACTAGCACCACCCTCAAACTCCTCCCCCACCCTTCTTGGTCAAGGACTGCACGGATCATGGGGACTCCCCATCAGGATTTGAGGGGCACTTTGAGAGGTGAGGGACAGGGCAGTGCGCTATACTGCTGCCCTCACCTTTAGATAAAGCCAAGACTCCAGGGCCGTCCATCATGAACCTTTCAGCAGCGGGAAATGGAATTAAAACTTAAGAATAAAAACGGTGATGTGTGGGCAGCAATTGGTTCAAATGCCAGAATCAACTTGCTGACTAACAGGAGGCAGCCTCAAGGCGGAGGGGAGTGAGAGCTAAGGGTCACCCAGCTGCTGATATGGGAGCAATGTTGGCTGGCTCCTCAGTGAATCTCTGCTAGAAACCCGGCCACCATGGCATGGAGACTCAAGGTTGGGAGTGGGGTTACAGTTTTCCCCCGCCCTCCTCCCGTTCCCTGGAAAAGGGAGGAGAGCCCACATTTCTCTTGGACTAATTTCTGCTTAATCTGAACCTCTTCATTAAAAGGTTTTTTATTTAGATACAGCCACGTGCAGGGCGCTGGAACACTTTTTATAGTGGGGGTGCCAAGAGCCATTGACCAAACTGTAAACCCTGGATATCAGGGTCAGTAACCTTTGGCACACGGCCCATCCCGGGAATCCACTGGCGGGCTGAGAGATGTCTTGTTTACGTTGTCCGTCCACGGGCACGGCCCCCCGCAGCTCCCTGTGGCCAAGATTCACCATTCCCAGCCAAGTGCAGCTGCAGGAAGTGGCGGGCCACAGGGACATGGTGGCTACCACTTCCCGCAGCTCCCATTGGCCATGAACAGCGAACCATAGCCACTGGGAGCTGCAGGGGTCCGTGTTTGCCGACAGTCAACGTAAACAAAACATCTCGTGGCCCGCCGGTGGATTACCGGGATGGGTCATGTGCCAAAGGTTGCCAAGCCCTGCTGTATATAATGGAAATCATTTCAAACCAGGGGGTGCAACAGCACTGCCCGCTCCAGCACCTGTTGCCACAGCTGGTCTGTTGTGCTGTGTGATCAGGGGTGTGGTAGGTTAAGGGAGGCAGAGAGACTCAAAAGAGAACCAGACTTTCCTCGAAGTGAAAGATGATGGTGATAATGGGGGATGAGCTCCCCATTGAATTCACAGAAAACCATCCGTGTGGGATTGCTCCATTCAGAATGCATCCGGCCCGTTCCCCTGGCCGGGGTGCGATGTCTGGGAAACAGCAAAGCAGCCAGATCTCCTGTGACTGGCAAAAGCTTCCCAAGCGAGGCAGGGGATTTTTTTTTTAATTCTCATTTTGTCTCCAATAAGTCATTTGGAGATTTATGTTATATCTCCTTACTCCTACTTAGCGCCCAGCTTCTCTGGAGAGAGGAACTGATTGTGCTTCCTTTGGTGTGCCTCACACAGTGCAATACTCACACCGTGCAATACTCACACCGTGCAATACTTTAGAAGAAGAGAGGGGATTGGGGAGGGCACAGGGGGCGAAATATTCAAATGTCCATTTAGGACCCGAAAATTAGAGCTTGTCCAAACTTTGTTTGTAACTGAAAACTTTTTTCATGAAAAATGCCGTTTCGTCAAAGTAAAAATGCTTTGTGAAGACAGGCTGTTTTCAGTGAACTGTTTGGGGGGTTTTTTTCAAGAAAAAAAATCAAGTAAAAATATTTTTACTTGATTTTGAACTAAAATGGAAAACTGAATCAAAACACATTTTTGTATTCATTTTGAAAATTTTCATCAAAAATTAAAAATTTCCATAACAAAAAAAAATGGCAATAAACTTCCTGTGGTAATAAAATTGAATTCTTTTGAGCATCTCTACCCGAAATGGGGAATGGCCTCCCTAATGATGGCACTTACCTGTAGGCCCCCAGGTTTGAAAACAGCCCCCAGGGATGACGCAGTGCTAACTCCAGGGCCACGGACATTGTCTCTAAGAAGGTCTCTTGGTTTTCTCGCGTTCTTTGAAGGTCCCTAGTGTGTGTTGGTTGCGGGGACGCGGCAGAGCTGCAGAAGTGTTTCCACTGGGCAGTGGGAGGGAGAAAAGGGGGCGTAGAATGGAGCATAGGACAAAACCCAGGAGGCACCTTTTAACCTACTTAGATCGCAGGTTCTTTGTGTTAGGGATTGTTTCTTCGTGGTGTGTGTTTGTGCAGCACCTAGCACAACAGGGCTCTCTTGTGCCAAGTCAGTACCGGTTTAGTCTGCCTAGAATTACTTGGCCACTGTGTCAGAGTGCCGAGGGTCCCCTTTGGCGTGCCATCTGTGGGGACGGGTGAGACGTACCTAACTCAGACATCCTTTGATCTAGGAGGAGGCAGGGCTATAAATGGGACTCTGCCACGATGGCTGCTTCTGTGTCTCATTCCTGCACCCTTTTCTATAATATCCGGGAATGAAACCAACGTTTTCCAAAGCGAGTGCTGAAAGTTAGGTTTCCGAGTTAGGTATCCGAGTGTTTTGTTAGGTGTCCGAGTCCCCGTACAGCGGTATCCTGACGTGCAGAGGCGCTGAGCTTCTCAATCTCCCGTTTAGTCGGAGTTGGGTGGTGCTCTAAAGCTTTGAAAATCAGGCCAGCGGAGAATCCAGTTACAAAATTAGGTTACAGCAAACTGTCCACATGCCCCAGTTCGATCCCCGAGAAGTCCCAGCAACACACTGCCAATCCACCAGTCCACTCAAACACCCACAGGGGAACGGAGTGTTGAGCCGCCTTCTGAGGCTGCGGGAGAGCTCCGCCCGTTGGCTGCTGATGGGGAAAGCCTCTGGAGGTCACCCAGTCACACTCGTCTAAAACAAGTCACAGCAGGAAGGATTTATGGAGCCAATTCTGCCAAATGTGGCTGCTGGAGTGGATGGCCCAAGGCTTGGGTTTGTATGAAGAGAAGGGACACGGGGAAACAAGCCGTGCCAGGAGCACAAATCCTCTCTGCTCCATGTCATGCTTCCCCAGTGTCTAATGGCTGGAGATCAGGCTGGGTCTGTGTGGGGAGAGGGCCTGCAGTGAGGGCCAGCTGAAAGCTCCCGTGAGCCCCCTTCCAGCCTCCCATGAAACATCTTTTCTGCTTGGTGGAACTTGGGAGCTGTGATCAGCCTGGCAGGGAGGTGTAAAACCCACTTCAAGGCCAGGAAGTTTCAAGGCATCTTGATGTCTGGAGGAAAAGAATTCCCAGGATTAGCAACATGTTCCTTAGGTCACTGGTGAGCATGTGTGTTCGGAAGAATGGCTGCTTGGCTGCATGCTACTGAAATGCAAAGCAATCGGTGCGCAGGACGGCTGGTGCCCTTTCAGCAAGGATCATTGCTGCTATAAAGGCTTTTCTACGCAACGTGGAGAGGAGTGCTTGGCTTCCTTTTTGAATCACAGGGATTTCTTCCCCCTCCTTCCTCCTCTTGGCCCCGTTTCAACTCCTTTTGATCTCAGTGGCAAGGCGGCTGCTGTCTGCTGTGGGAAGTGCTCTTGAACCAGGGAGTTAATCTGGCTTTTTTATCTCTGCCGTGAAGATGGAGCAATTAATCCGCAGAAAGAAAGCTGTTGAAATGCCATGAATTGCACTTGTCAGCCTGGAGTCACTCAGCCTCTAATGGGTCAAGGGAACGGGTGTCAGAGGGACGATAAAAATGCAGTAGTGGAAGGGACGTCTGGGAGGGAAAAGAAGCATTTTTTTTCCCAACTCCTGTTTTTGGTCATCGTAGGAGGAGAGCACGCGGAGAGAAAGTAGCTGGGGCTATAGCTTGGCTTCTCTAGTGGAAGCACCATCCCAGTGTCATGCATGCTCTTGACATGGGTTATCTGGCTCCTTCGTCCTCTTTCCCTCTCTTCCTGCAATGATACTGAAAGCATAGGCTGGGACGCGCCACACCACGCCACACAGTGCCTTATGCATCATTTCCTGCTTACCTTCTCTGGAGACGAGGGAGCAGCTTTCGTAGAGCTGTCTGGCCTCGAGGCCCTGGAAATCAGCATGGCCTGCATTAGGAGATGTGGATGTGCTAGAGAGCCAGACGGGGGTGTTGTCAGAGCTGGTGGAGACAGGATGCGAGGGTAGGAGATCCAAGTGCAATAGGATGTAACTGGTAGCCCACTCTCCACATTTTCCCTCGGAGGCAGACACCCGCTCCTCCTCCAGTTTGAGGGGGGAAGTCTCTTGTTGGAAGTGAGGCTGGTGAGGCAGCTGCAGACTCCTCGGAGAAAGTGTGGGTGTTGGGGCTAACGGAATTGCAGATGTATAGAAACCATTTTGAGGGGGACTGTGTTCTCCTGCCAGAGATGAAGTGATTGCCATGCCGTTGATCCATAAAGCACACAGGTCTTACTTGACACATGGGCTGGGGGAGGAGGGGCAGGGCTGTGCTCTGGTTGTGGTTGTCACCAAGGGACTGGGTGGAGGCCTCCCCTCCGTATTTGCTGCCCATCCCTGCACTCCCGGAGCAAGCATCCTAGAGTGAGAACTGCATTTCAAAGGCGATCTATGCACAGAAGGCTCCTCAGCCAGTTATAATAGACCATGTTCTGACTGAAGAGACGCAACTTTTGTCATTGCTCTGTTCGTTCACAGTGGGTGTGTCCTCAGCAACCACTCGAGACCAAAAAGTCCCATGTTTAATGGTAGATGGTTGTCTTGCCAAGGGGGAGCAGACCTGTGCTCTGTCCACGCTTATGAAACCACCTCAGCTTACCCACGAAGATGAGAGGTTGTCCAGAAGGGTGGTCAATTCCACAGGTTGCCATGTGTGTCTAATGGTTAGATAAGCAGTGAACTGCATTTGTCATGCCTCTTTGGCCACCTTCTCTTCTCTTTACTCGCTAATCCATCTTCCCGAGCTGTGTTCTAACATCCCTACAGGGTTGGGGAACTGTAGGCAGCCATCCGGCACCAATAGTCCCAGAGTTCAACTGGTCTGGGAGGCAGGAACGGCAGTAGTTACTGATTAAATGTCCAGTTTCTCTCAGCCCTGAAGGTCTAATCATGGGAATTTCACACTGCTGAAGAGGGGAGCTATAAACTGGCCATCAACAAGTTTAGGCTCAAAATTAGGCAAAAGTTTCCAACCATCAGAGGAGTGAAGTTCTGGAACAGCCTTCCAAGGGGAGCAGTGAGTTTAAAAAACCTAACTGGCTTTAAGATTGAGCTTGATAAATGTCTGGAGGGGATGGTATGATGGGACTGCCTACAATGGCATGTAGCCAATCTATGACTGCCAGTAGGAACTTTAACCTTGTTAGTTTATATCTTCCTGGTGACTTACCAGTAGAGGCCTATAAGAATTGTGTGTTTCTGTATGTGTATTTTAAAAAGGGTTAGATCCTTTGAGATGTAGGGAGGATTTTTTATAATAGGTGGCCTATGTGGCATGTGTGAGGTGAGGAGAGGCAGAGAGGACTTAATTGGTATGAATTCGGGATGACTTCTAATTTGTAATGCAACGGTCTCAAACATGGGCTAATAAGATTTTATCACACCACATAATCATAGGTGCTCTATTGAATGTGTTTGCATATGTATGTGTGTGCGCACATCTATGAAACATACCATTTGATACATGCTCTTGAAAAACTCTTCCAGCTGGAAAGATCGTAATGGAATTCCCCATTTCAAAGATTTTGAATCTGCCCCAGGGAACGTTTCTGAAACCAGCTCAATGTTTCAAAGTAGGAGAACTTTCTCAGCACATCCCCTGGTGTGGAAATCTGTCGGTCTATGCAGTGTATGAGAAAATAAAAGTATTTGTGCCTCTGTAGACGCAAGTGGAGTTGGGAACAAGTATATCACCACTCTACATTCAGCCCAGGTGGCCTTGATTGTGAGTAGGCAGTTAACTTGTCCAGCAGCTGTTGAACACCCAGATAAAAGTAATGTGTGTGTATTGGGTGTTTTGAGAGAGAGGAGTGAAGGCGCATCTGCCTTCAGTAGTGTGGTTTATGACCTGAGCCCCAATCAATTTAATAGGAACATGCATGCTCCAGGGTGGACAATATTATGCTTGTACTAAAATCAGGACTGTAAGAAAAATGTCACATTTATTTTCAGTGCAGGGCCTTGGGCCATCAGATTGCAGACTCTCTTCTCTTCTGCTCTGGCTCAGGTTTGCAGTTCAGGCTGCACTTCTTTGCTCTTCTACACAGGCCTCCAATCAAGAAGTTGGAAGTGCTTTACAAACGTCCATTTGGGCACATGCTCCCCTCCTCTGAGGCAGGGTAGCTTTGCTGTCCCCATCTTGCTAGCTAGGAAGCCTAGGCACCGAGAATTGAAGTGATTTGCCCATGGTCTCTCACGGAGCCAGAATAGAATCCACAAAGTCTTGGGTCCCAGTCAGCTGTTCTAATCCCTGGCTGCATTGCTTCCTTTGCAAGCCTTCCCGGGGAAGGGTGGAAACTCCATGGTGGAGTGGAAGAAGTTCTGAAGTATGCTAGAGGGAATAACCCCACCCTGATGGGGGGCAGGGAGATGAACTAGATATCTCCAGAGGTCCTCTTGAAAACTCCACCTCATCCCTTTTCATGACCTTTCCTGTGCACGCTCGGGAAAGGCTTTGGTGTGGTCCATGGCCCAGCATGGACTCAGTGCTAAGGAGAAGTGACCTGTCCCTGTTAATACAGTCTCAGAAGTTAGAGACTGAACAGACCTCTGGGGATATCTGGTCCATTTCCCCAACCCTCTCAGTGTGGGATTGTTCTCTCCAGACGTGGGGAAAGGTGTCTTCAAAAACATGTCAGCTAACACATTCTAGCACTCTAGTGTAGACGTGGCAAGTTGTATTGAACTTGTATGAGCTGGTAGGGATCGACCCTAGATGTGTGTGTGGTGGGGGGATGGTAAGGTTTAGCCACAGCTTTCATGCTAGTGTAGACATGTCCAGTGTCATGTTGAACCTGTCTCCCATGCAGCATCTCAATGCCGTGACTGTCTGAGCCATGAGGCTGGCACAGAACATGGGCTGGCCACATACCAAGAGCCTCTGTTCGATGCTGAATGTTCCCGTTGTCTTATATAGCTGCTAGTGACTTTAGCTCCTCTCGTTCGGGGATGGGCTTACTCTCCGCTCCCCAGGAACGGGGTTAATAGGGACCAGTGTGCTTTGCAGGACTGTCATCTGAGGCTTTCCCCAGCAGCCTGCTCCGTGACTCCAGGAAGCGGGCATCCTGCTCCGCTGCCCTGGATGCTGGCTGTGAGCCGTGCCCAGTTACGGGGCATCATGTAGTGTTACGTACAGGCAACGTACTCCTTCCTCCCCTGTCTGTGCCGACGCGGCAGCAGATTAGTACGAGGTGCTATTTCCCGGCAGCGCAGGATTGGTGTGAAGAACTCTGTCCCGCACAGAGCCTTGCTGCTGTGTGAAGGGGACGGCCTGGCTCTCATCGGGCAGCCTTCCCTTCCCGTGGGCAGCGGGGAGGAGGCGCCTTTCCAGCAGGAGCAGGGGGAACCAGGAGAGCTGCTGCCCCCAGATTTAGTTGCAACATTCGTGTCCTTCACCTTGTTTTGCTCTTATAAAACTGAGGAATCATCTGGGTGGGGTGGGGGGGATAAATCTACCCCACCTTCCCTTCCTGGAAGTGTTTCCGGAGGGAGGATAAATTTAGCCACCCTCCCCTCCTCGAAGTTTTTCCAGGTAATGTGCTTTTCCATATTTCACCTTCCAGTTAAATAGCCTGTGCTGGAGCTAACCGTCCTCCTGCGATAATTGTAACCAAGCGCACCAATGCAAACCATTCCAATCGAGTGCTAATTTAATTAGAAAGCACCCATTTTAGTTAATTTGTTCGAGAAGATCACTGCAAACTCCTGGAGAGAACAGATGTTCCCCTTTCCCCCGATGAACATTCAGGGGTTTGTAAATGGCTCCACTCAGCCTTGTTTAGGAGAGAAAAGAGGATTTTATCGCTGCAAACGACCCTTTCTGTAAACACTTTACAGCTCTCTGCACGTTTGAGTGACGATAAACCCCTAGCAACTCGGCGGGCTGCAAATTTGCGACCATACGGCTATCATTTTATTGTCATATTTCACGGTCGTAACGTTAATGGAAGATGCTCGCTACAGTCTTTTTTAATGGCTCCGCTGAGCACGCTCAAACACTTTGGCTTTGGAAAATTCATTGAGGTGCAGGGCTTCTGTTTTTGTTTACAGCTTTCACTTCTGGAGGAATAACTCCACGCCCACACCTCCCTGCCATAGTCAGATTTCCTGGCTCACCCCCGCTCCCAGGGTTACACACCCGGGCGCTGCCTTCCTGGGTTAAAGTGTTCCCATTCCTCGCCGGACAGCCACGTGTTCCCTTCACCTGCTGCCACAAGGGTGGGGTTGCAGTGGTGAAAGTATGAGCAGAGTCTCTCCCGAAAACCGTTACCGACCTGCTAGAGATCAGTAGCCCTGACTCAAGGAAGGTGTAAAAGGGGACTTGGCCTGTCTCTGTCTCTGTTGTATTCATCAAGCCCCAGCATGGTGGAGTGTAAAATTTTAAGCCAGCAAAAATCTTTTTCTTTCAAAGCCACTATCTGCTCTTCAGTTCAGTGGCTATTTTTCATTTCTTCCTTTTCTCTCTCTCTCTTTTTCCCCCTCGTCTTGCACAGGAAAGAATGTGATTATTTAAAAGACTCACACACCTCTTAACCCTAAGGCCATGCTGCACACGCAGCTCCAGGCAAGGAAATCGCCATTCATCTGGGTGCTCCCGGCGCCTTCTTGTTGGTCATGTAGAAATGCTAATCAGGCGTTCCTGAATGCCGTACTCCCCAGCACCTCTCCTCTCAGCTGGGCTTGTACATCCGGTGCCCTCGCAGTTTGCTCAGCACTGGGTGGGACAGGCTGGCTGGGTGAGGTGGTGGGAGCAGGGGGTCAGCATTGAGACCCAGGCCTTGGTCTCCTGCTTCCTGCCAGGAAAGGCCTGGGCTTTTACCCTGGGGAGGGATCTCACCTGTGTTCTCCTCTCATGACCCTCCCAGGCCAACATAGGGAAGAGCATTTGGGAGTCAGTCTCTCTAATGCCACTTTGGAATAGCTTTACCTCCGAAGCACTTCACAGGCATTAACTAACCTCCCAGCAGTACCCGGAGGCTGGTAAGCTTTAAAGTACAGTGCCAAGCACAATAGATCCTGGTCCGTGATGCGGGTTCTTAAGCACTAGAATAATACAAGGGATAAACAATAATAGGCTTAAGCTAAACTGATACGACTCCCTTGAACAGGAACAAAAGTGTTCACACTCGAGGAGTGGCCCCAGTAGAACACAATCCATTTCTAAACCAAGGTAGTTAAACGGTAGGTTTTTAATGTCAGCAGAAAAGAAGTATTGTCCAGGGCATGTCTACACTACAGCCCTAAGTTGATCCAGGTTAAGTTAACTTGTAGCCACTGCACTGATTACCCCAGTGACTGGTTTCCACACTACCCTCCTGGGTTAAAGACTCCAGGCTTACACACACAGGGTTCATGTGTTCCCCGGGAGTGCCTCTTCTGACAGAAAAGGGGCAGTGTGGGAGGCAGAGAGGCAGGGTTCCCTGCTCCTGGCTGGGAGTCGGGGGCAGCCGCCTGGGCTTCACTTCTCCCTGAGCTGGGAGCCTTGAGGTAGCAGCCTGGCTGGGAATGGGGAGCCAGGGACAGCTAAGACAGCTGCCAGCCAATGTATCTAATGCAGCGTCTATCATCCTAACTACACCCGCATGCGCCCTACACCTGGTGGGAGTGGAGTAGTTATCTCGGCATACTTGGGCACTTACATCGGCGGGACAAGGCTGTCGTGTGTGCGCTGACCTAATGAGGTTGTCGTAAGCTGCTGTATGTCGACCTGCGTAGGGTAGACCAGGCCTCAGAGTCCAAAGGTCTGAGCTCTCTCCGCATTCCCACAAGCATCTCTTGTGACTTTGGATGAGGGATACCATGGACTTAAAATCTGATTAGTTTAAAAAAATGAGTTCAAAGTGGTTTGGAGTCCGAACTCGGGGCTTTGTTCCATGACCCATCACTGTCTGAGTGCCTGTCCCTGAATCACTTTGCTGATTTCGTGACTTTCTTTTTGATAAGAAGAGCAGGTTTTTGCCTGTTGCTGCGTGAAGCCCACACAGATTGGGGTGGGTGTATGTGTGAGGTGAGCTGACTATGCTGGGGGAAGAGTGACCCTGAGTGTACATAGAGTGCATTCAAATTTACTCAATACCCACAATGTCAGGGCAGAGCGATAGCTTCCGTCACCTCTGCTAGTGCAGTCAGTCCGGGCCTCGTATGTAACGACAAGAAGTCAAAATGTTCAGATGGAAGGGGGCTTTTAAGATAGGGGACTCTGTAGCCGCTCTGTGACTCAGTTTCCCCTTTCTAAAGGGGAAGGCGTACTTCCCTCCATGGCAGGAATATTCTGTGGGTGTAGTGTGCTTAGAGGCCCATGGCTAGAGGAGCACATGTTCTGTCAGTGCTCTTACCTACCTGAGATACAATCAGTAGGTGCATTCATTTGCTGCTTACCAGTGACCCCGTGCCCTTGGGCATATCCCCTCCTTGCAGAGAGCTGCTGCTGCCCTTGACTCACGTCTTTCACCCTAATTTGGACTTCTGAGCCCCCTAGCAGGGCTGGAGTCTTTGCACTGAAACATATTCCTCTTGCCTCGTTCTGAGTACTTGGCCTTTGTTAGGTGTCTCCCGACCCCCAGGTTGCGATGGGCTCTGACTTTGCTGGGAGCCTTTCAGGCACTAGCAGGAGTGTGTTCCCACTTCAGGAGGAGTCTGGGGTCTCTTGCAGCCGGAGCGGCTGGGCAGGCCGCCAGAGCCCTGTGTTTATTCACCATACTAACGCTGTTGCATCCCTTGTGCCATCTGCTCCTGTAGCAGCATAGGTGCTGGCAGAGGAGCAAGCTGGTACCCCGTGGGCTCCCACAACTGAGATCTGCTGCAGCAGATGCTGCTAAGGCCATAAAATGGAGAAGGGGGAAAGGAAAAAACCCACCCAGCATCCCTTAGGGACCAGGTCCTGCTCCCATTGAAGGCCATGGGAATCTTGCTGTTGACGTGAAGTTGGACATGCTCAGATCCCAAGCACAAAGGGAGGGAAGAAAATGTGACATCCATTCGTGGTCCCTGCCATAAGCCCTCAGTCACGCCGGCTGATGTGTCTACAGTGACCTGCTTCTCCATTCCCCACCAGTGCACTTGCTCGGGGGCGGCTCCACTCTGCTCTGCAACCAGGTGGGCGAGTCACTGTACCATGCCAGCCCCTGGGCGTTCTGCCTCTGTACCCCCACCAGCCCCTACCCCCGCAGGGACACAGGGCTCTCTGTGGGGCCATTCACTCTCCTCTGATGGTGTTGCCCTTCTCTGAACCTTTTCTAATGCCAGCAGGGCAACTCAAATGATGAGGGGTTTGGAGCAGGTCCCATCTGAGGAGAGATTAAAGAGGATCAGACCAGTTTGTTCCTTACCCAACAAGGGGAAGCTCCGAGTGCTGAGAGCTCAGCGTGCACTTCAGACCAAAGCAGCTGCCTCGCTTCCTGGAGAAGCCATGGGCTCTGCCTACCATGCAGCTGGTAAGGAGGGGAAGCGAGCATGGTGCTGGGGAAGTGGTCCAGAGAGAGCAGAGGAAAGGGGTCACTGAGAGCAGTGGTGGCCCATGGTGTAACTCCACTCAACATCCCCTTGGGACCAGTGTGGGCCCCTGCAAATGGCCTTTTCCCCTTTCAGAAAAGGGAGTTGGGTGCATCGCTGCTTCATCTGGAGTCCCCAGCGGGGTCACCAAGTTTAAGGCCAGAAGGGACTGTCAGATCATCTGGTCTGACCTCCTGTACCTCATGGCCATCAGCACCACCCAGCGCCTGCCCGCTAAACCAACAGCCAAGTATTGCAGCCAGCTGATCTCCTGCCCTTTAATGCCTTCTCCAGAGGCCACCTGACTGGCCAGGGTGGTTTAGCGGCTTACAGAGGCGTTCTTCAGTATCTTTCTGGTTACAAGCAAGTTCCACTGCGGAGGACCCTGGGGCAGTCCCTGATCTCGCTGCGCCCCTTAGCGTGTGCACTTCTGGACAGCTGCCTTCGCAAAGGCTTTAGCCGGGCCACGGGGGTTACTTGACCAGAGCAGATTTCTCTTGCAATTGAACAAGTTTATCCCGTTAACCGCCCACAAGGTGGTGGAGGGATGCTCGTGGGTGCCTCCCAGCTTTGCTTACCCCAATTGCACTCAGGGAATGAACCCTCATCGGGTGTCTCATCTGGCTTCTGCGGGCAAGTCCCAGGGAGCCCAGGAAAATACGTGTTCCATCAAGCATTGCGAACGAGCTAATTGGAAAGCATCAAAACTCCTTTCATAATTGAATTAACAAACCTCTAATATAATTGCTTTTCTAATGCAAAACCTATCGAGTTGCAGGTAGCACGCCCATGCTCCTTCCTATGGCCCGGCGCTGCCTGTCAGACTAATTGGTTTCTGTTCGGCACGCTGGCTTTGTTCAGGTCATTAGTGATTGCAGCCTTTTGTCCTGCCATCGGCAGGTGGATGAAGTGGTTTTTGGGGTGCCTGCTGGTGTTCCCCAAAGCTTTAGGGGTTTAGCTGCGCCGAGTGATCATCTTGGTTCCTTTGGTTCTGGACTCTGTGAAAAGAGCAGGATAATGGGGGCTCCCCTGCAACATATGTGAGAGGAAGGAAGGCCTGATGGCTAGTAAACTGGGCTAGGACTCAGGAGAGCAAGGTTCAGTTCCCGATTCTGCCACGGACTCCTTGGGTGACTTGGACAAGTAACTTCCTCGATCTGTGCCTGAGTTTCCTAGCTGTGATGGGAGAAGAGGAATGCGGCCTTTCTCCCAGCCGTTGTCTTGCTTGTTTAGATGGTGAGCTCCCTATGTGTCTGTACAGTGAGCCCAGATCTTGACTGGCCTTGCAGTTCTGGGAAATTCCAGAAGCAAATTGCACTCACACTTGATTTTGTTGTTGCGAGGGACACTGAGAGTCTCACTTGAAATGAAACTTCCAGTCATAAACTAAATGCGAAGGGTATTTTAATTCCATATTGGTCTAAACCGGCACCTTCATTTCTTATCCCACAGCAAGACATTTGCAAATCCGCTTGCTGATTTATTTTTGCAGGGATCTAATTGTCTGCAGTTTTCCAATGCTCTTGCCTTATTGATTTGCAGACAAGTTTCAGACCTGCCAAGTCTCGCTTATTTGCTGGGATTGAGCCTCACTCCTTCCGGATTAATCCTCCACGCGTGTTTAAAAGCCTTTTCCTCTTGTGATGGAGTGCCTGGCGATGAGACCTTTGAAAATCTCACCTGGGAGCTCTGGAAATGGTTCTCGCTCAGATTCTTACAGCTTGACAGCCCTGCAATTTCTCCACCTGAGTTATTTAGCCTCATAGTAATTAGAGATGGAAAGGATCTCTGAGATCATCAAATCCACTCCCCTTTCAGGATAAACTATCGCCCCCGGTAGAGCGTATGTCTGATATTAAATGAATGCTATGCTTAATCCTAGACAAGAAGAATTAAAGTGACTTGCTGTGTACTGTGTCAAACAGAGCATAAACATACCCCCAGTATTGCATTCTCTCTTAGGGCTGGGCTACACTGGGTGAGGAGGTGGTTTCGAACTAAGATATACAACTTCATCAATGCTATTTGTGTAGCTGAAATCGAAGTATCTTAGTTCGACTTACCTGGCCATCCTCACGGCAGCAAGTTAACTGTGGCGGCTCCTCCATTGACTCCGCTTACTCCTCTTGTGGAGCTGGAGTTCGGGGATCAATTTATCGCATCTAGATGAGACACGGTAAATCGATCCCCGATACGTCGAATACTACCCGCCGGATATAGATGTACCCTTACATGTGGTACAAGGACGTCTCACCTGTAGCTTGTAAGCGTCATATTTAATCACTGATAAATCTGGGGCGACATTGTGGCTTTTGAGAACTGATTTGAACAGACGGATGATTGGTGTCCTTTTGTGCTACCATAATCCACAAAACTGTATTTATAGGCAGGCTCAAAACTCATCGTGCTCTGGATTAACGCCTCTTGCGTGAACCTGAATCAAAATGTGGGAGGAATTAGTTTGGGGTGTGGGGCTGGGGAGGCAAAGGCTCTGGAACTGGGCAGAAAGGTCTCAGCTCCATATGCCACAGGAGGTTGAGTGAAATCAGCTACTTCCCAGAGTGAGTAATCGATTGCGCTTGGGTGTTTGCTTTGTGGCTGCTTTTTGTCAGATAACAGGGAGATAAGACAGGCTGCTCATCTGCCAGCTTTTCTGGTCACTGAGTCGCAAAACGGAACCATTGTGTTTGTGAAAGAGTTGACAAGTCGAATTGAGAGGCTGTGAAGCATTCAGCCAATTCTGCAGCACACATGTGCTCTCTCCTCTCCCTCCCCACCCAGGAAATAGTTTTAGGATACAATCATTCTTCTGGGGATTACTCTCTGGGCTTGGTGTGATTACCACAGCGAAGAAAGCTGTGTATGGGACAATGAATCCCAACCCAGCAGAATGGTCCCATCTCGGCTTGGAGTGCCCCGAGTTCAGGGCTCCAGCTTAATCCATGGTGGATGTTTTTACAAAACTGCAAGTTAAACAAGTTGTTGCTCTTGTTTGTTCGATGTTACACTGTGTTTGTAGAGCCCTAGAGTTTAAGGCCCGATGGGCCCACCAGATTGTCCAGTCTGACTTCTTGTATCTCCCAGGCCACTGACGGCACCTGACACTCACACACTACACCCGACAACCCACAGGCACCAACTTTTGTCAGCGCTGATGGGGTGCTTGCGCCCCCTCCTCTGACTCTACCCCTTCCCCAAAGTCCCCACCCAAACTCCGCTCCTCCCTCCCTCCCTCTGTTGGACCCCTCCCCAAATCCCCACCCCGCCTCCTCCGAGTTCCCCCTCCTGCCCCCTCCCTCCCAGGCTTGCCGCATGAAACATGGGAGAGAGGAAGGGAGGGGGCAGGGCCGGTGCAAGGATATTTTGCGCCCTAGGCAAAACTTCCATCTTGCATCCCCTCTTCCGCCTAGGGAGCCCTGCGGCAGCTCCCCTCTTCCGCCCGGGGAGCCCTGCGGTAGCTCCCCACCAGAGTTCACCTCCGTTCCATTGCCTCTCCTGAACACGCTTTTTAGAGCCCCCAACCACTTGGCACCCTAGGCAGCCGCCTAGTTCACATAGTAGTTGCACTGGCCCTGAGGGAGGGAGAAGCAGGACATGGCGGTCCGCCCAGGGAAGGAAGCAGGAGTGGAGGTGAGCTGGGGTGGTGCAGGGAGCTGCCACTGGGTGCAGAGCACCCACCAATTTTTCCCATGGGTGCTCCAGCCCCAGAGCACCCACGGAGTTGGCCCCTATGCAACAGCCAATAACAGACCAAAGTATCGCAGCCCCCGGGAAACTGGACTGCTATGTCCTAAAGGCAGAGAACAGGAGGAATCCCGGTGCACCCGTGCTGAAAGCCTCCACAATGGCAGGGCTATGATTAAGTGAGAGAGACCCAGATAATTCTGGCGAGTGACCCACCCCGACACGCTGCAGAGGATGGCGAACCTCCCCCCCGCCACAGTCTCTGCCAAAACTCCTCCCCGACCCCAGCTAGAACCCTGAGCATATGAGCGAAAACCAGCCAGCCAAGCACCTGAGAGCAAGCATGCTCAGTGCCACCTCAGAGCACTGACCGAACCCCGCTCAGTGTCCTGTCTTCAGCAGAGGCCATCCCTGGTGCTTCAGAGGGAGGAGATTATATAAAACCTAACAGAATACAAAGGGGTGGGGGAATCCCTTCCTGACCCCGTTAATTGGCCATCTGAATCCCTGAAACATGAGCTTTTGGGAACAGAAGACCAAAACTGAAAGTGAGCCCCAAAGCTGCCAAGCCTGCCCCGACCGACACAAGCAATCCCATCATGCAATTACACTCATACATTTGTCCAGCTTTCTCTTAAAACTAAGTTAGTTGTTTGCCCCATAACTCCTGAGGGAGAAGGGGGGCTGCTCCAAAGCCTTGCTCCTCCAATGGTTAGAAGCCATCTAATTTCCAGCCTGAATTTGTTCGTGGCCAGTTTATCCCCATTTGTTCTTGTGCCGACTTTGTCCTTTAGCTTAAATAGTTCTTCACTTTCCGGGGTATTTAGTCCTCCGCTTGGGTATCAAATGCAAAAATCTAATGCTAATGACACATTAAGGTTGAGAAATCAAGTGCACAAGTCAGATAGATGTCTACTGTGCTAACTTGGTCTTGTTGCAAGACCTGCGTATTTTTGTGGCAGATGTTTAATATCACAAAGTAATACAGTGTTTAGATCAAAAGGAAACTCTTCTCATGTGCAGTGTGACTAAATTGGGATTGCCTTAGGAAAATCAAACTTCTCATTTCTGACTTTTCAGTGTTGCATTAACAGTGGGTTTTATTGTCATTTAATCTACCTAGTTTTGACAAAGAAATGAAAGGAGGATTGAAGATCCGTGGAAAAGTGGACAACACATTATGGGCAGATGTCCTGCATACACCCAGCTCTGAACCACAGTAGCATAAAAGCTAGTAGAAAATATTTTAACAAACCAATTTTAAACCTCCCTAACTTTTAAAATACTGAACAGGTTTTCTTCACATTTGAGCTTTTTTCCTTCCTGAACGAGACTCTGAAACAAGCCAGCTTTGAGGTTTTTGGCATGAGCTGTTAGGACTAAAACTTCTGTGCCTCTGTAATTCAAACAGGGTATTTTACTTCATGGTGTTTAACAAGTGTGCAATTCAGAAATGGCTGAATTGATTTAGTTCAAATCTTCCAAAACAAAGTCCACCTTTGGGCTGACCCCATGGATGGAAGCTGTTGCCCTAAAAGCAATTTGTATGAGAGAGTTTTAAAAGCAACAGAAAATGGTGGGTGAGATGGGAACACAGAACTCTGTCACTGACATCATTTGCTCCCCATGAACGTTGTGACTGCCACCCGTGTATTTATTATCTCCAAGTACGGTGTATTGAGACCATTCCTGTTTGAGTGCGATGATTTATAATCCTCTGCCTGCCTTAACTATATACAACAGTGTGTGAAATTGCTCCTGACGCCTTCTAGCGCTCTATGATGCAACTCTCATGTCTCATAATTCAGTGTAAAATCATTTACTTTTCTGCATTGGAGTTATGGGTATAGGGGGGTTCCCCTTCTTCTCCCACCCCTTTTCCAGTGGCAAAAAAGAAAATTGAGGAGAAAAGACATGGGGAGGGGAAATAAATAGGAGAGGAAGTAGGACAACACCAGTAAGAAAAACCATAATATTCGTGGTGGCTAGATCCATCATTGGCTATTAGCCAGGATGGGCAGGGATGGGGTCCCTAGCTTCTGTTTTCCAGAAGCTGGGAATGGGTGATGGAATGGATCACTAGATGATTCCCTCTTTTGTTCATTCCCTCTGGGGCACCTGGCAACGGCCACTGTCAATAGACAGGATACTGGGCTAGATGGACCTTTGGTCTGACCCAGTACGGCCATTCTTAAGCTTTTGTAGAAAAGATTTTGCAGAAAACTCTTAATTTTCACCCTTCCACTTCTCTTTGCTCTTCCTTTTTATTTAAAAGGGCCTCAAGCCCTCTCTGATCTAAACTTTTCCTCAGCTGATTTGGCTGTGCATTTCACTTGAGAAAGTAAAGGCTAGTGCCTGGTCAAATTTCACCTTGCACCTCCCTGCAAGTTAGCCAACAGGGTAGTTTGAAAAAGATGTTTCTATCATAGGAAAAGTGGGGGGGAGGGGTTACTTTCCTCTCATTCAAAAATGATTAAACCATTTTCACACACACACACACACACACACACACACACACACACACACACACAC
>ML677507.1:1135456-1231222 GCA_007922305.1 Dermatemys mawii
CACACACACACACACACACACACACACACACACACACACACACACACTTTTAAGGCAGAGCCCAATCCTGCAAAGTTTCAAGAAGTGCTGAGTGACTGCGAATAGAGGACCAAGTTGGAAACTTGTATGTCACCTGATGCTACCTTCCTGAGTTCAGTGCTGCTCTCAGTACAATAATAATGTGAGCCTTGTTTGGCTTCCTCTGAGCTCTGACTGTGCATTAAAGTCATCTCCTTAGCCAACTTCTCCTCCAGGGAGGGGGAGTTATTAAGAAGCTTGCAAAGATCTGTCTGGCTCAAGATTGGCCAGGAAGGCCTAAAGGGTGTGATGCATCAATGGAGAAGCCATGTTTCTATCTGGAACGTTGCAGTGACTGAAAGAGATTAGCGAGTGGGATTTTTTTTCAGTGCGCCTCTCTCTCTCTCTCTCTCTCTCTTTTATGCTGCCTCCCATTACCTTAACCTCTGGGCACCTTCTGCGTAAAATCATTAGCAACAGCGAAGTCCCTAGTGGACTTCATGGAGGTTTTGGTGCTTCTCCCTGTTGGGTGGCCTATGGCAGCACTTTGGTCTGTCAGGTGTCCCTGCTCATCAGGGGTCTTTAAATCTAGCGTTGAGGATGTCAGTAGCTCAGCCAGAGGTTCATGGTCTACTGCAGGAGTGGGTGGTCTGTTGAGGGTCTGTGCCTCATGATGTGCAGCAGATCAGACGATGATCAGGATGGTCCCTTCTGGCCTTAAAGACTGAGAGTCTGATTCTTTCTCAGAGCAGGAGGGGAGAGAATAGTGTTTGAAAACATAGGATGATGTAATTACAAAAATTGGCCAGGGGATTCAGGAACAGGTGTGGGATCCAAAGCTGCTGCCCACTTGGGTTTCTTTTTCTTTGTAAATTGACTAGCTTTCATGTCAGCAGAGTCCCTGTAAATCTCCCCACACATCCATCTCGTGGTGTCTGTTTGAAGCGAATTTTGTTTAACTTTCCCTTTGGCTGCAGATGAAGAAGCCCTTGCGAGCCTCTAACGGATGTGTCTGCAGAAAGTACTTCTTTATTGAAAAATATAATGGTGCCACCTGAAGCGTGATTTACGGCAGGGTCCATTTCTCGGACTTGATAATATATTTCTATTAGATTTCTTTCTTTTGCTCACTTTCCCTTTAAGAGTGGCAAGTTTCTCTGTCTGTCTGACACCTTCTTAGGCTTAGGCAAAATAAATGTTGATTTTCATCAAAAGTAAGAGCATTGGAAGTACTAATTCTCCAGCGATGCTGACAAGCTCAGCAAAAGCTGCTCAGGTTTCCAGAGAGGGCTGGCGATCCAGCCCCGCTCCTCTTTGGAAGCAGTTCAATCATCATAATGAAAAAGGGGCTTCTCATCCTAGCTTTCGCTAACTAGAAATTATATACCTGGTTCCCGGAAGACAGATTGCATTGCTCCCGAAATACAGAGGGTGGTGTAGACTGAAGGCACGCACAGTGCGGCACAAGATTGATCACACAATTTGCAGAATCTACCATGCACAAAAAAAGAGAATATATTTCTGTTTGCAGGTGTCGGGCCTCTCTGTCTCTGGGCGAAGGGGGCAAAATATGGGGGAGGACAGAGGTAAAACTCAGCCCCCTTTATCGAGTTTTGAGCAATGTGTTGTAGGATCACACACAGATGAATTCCAAGCCTGTCAACTATTTATGAAAAGAATGAGCGTGGAGCCTGTTCCAGTCAGTGCAGGCTTTCCATCCTCTGGATGTTCCCTTGTTTGGCTGAATTCCCCATGCGCATTAGATTACATTGTATTTAAAAGCAATTGTTCATTTAGATGGGTTAGGGTTTTTAAAAACTTTTTTCTTGCTTTGGAGATGATTAATCGACTTCGGGTTTCTCAAGACGGGAGCAAAACTTTTTCAATGATCCCAGGTGTCTCCTGGAGAGGAATTGGGAGACCCGGGGTCAAGTCCTGGCTGTCTGTGTGACCATGGGCAAGACATAGGCCCAGAACCTCAAAGATATTTGGGTGCCGAACTTCTGATCAGCTTCCCATGTGTACGCCAGGGATAACAGCGCTATCCTGCCTCCCAGGGGCACGGGGAGGGGAAATACATGAAAGATTATGAATTGCTTTGAGATCTACCAGTGAAAAGCTCCATAGAACAAGGGATTATTGTATGATTTATCCCCTGACGGATTTGAAGCCTGTCTGACACGGATTCACATACAGGCTTGAGGGGAGGTCAGGGCTAGTATATGTAAGAGAAAACCATCCCCCTTGTGCTCCTGGGGAGGACTGAAATGTATTTGTGCAAGGACCGACCTAAGCAATGAATGGGGCAAAGGGGCGCAGATACCCCAGAAGCTCTAAAGAGAGCAACTGTGGCCTCTGAGGAACCTGCCTGTAAGTTTCCGTGGGGCTCCACAGAGGTGTTATGAGTCCACCTGCGTGGATTAAATTGCAGGATTGGAGGGTAGGAAGGTGTCACGGGGGGTGGGGGAGTCCCGTTCCCACACCCCCCACTTCCTGGGATTCCCAGTGATTCTTAGCCAGCCGGTAGATCAGAAGGTTTATTGGAGATGCCAGGAACACAATCCAACTCCGAGCTTATCAGTACAAACAGGCTCCCTTAGTCAGGCCCTGCTGGGGGGCAGGGAGATGAGACCCCGAATCCGGGCTCCCCGCCTGCCTTCCCCAGACCGCTTCTACCTGACTTCAAACCCTCCACCCATCTGCCTTCCTTTGTTCACTTCCCGGGTAGGTGTCAACTCCCCTCCCCCTTCTCATCTCAGGTTACAGCTCCAGGTATCTCCCTTCAGAAAAGCCTCCCCTCCCCCCAGTGAAACTTTTGTGATCATGTCCACCCTTCTCCCTGCTTGTCACAGAAGGATGGCCCAGCGGTTTGGGCACTAGCTGGGGATTCAGACGGGGGATCAGTTTTCTGCTCTGCCACAGACTTGCTGTGTGACCCTGGGCAAGTCCCAGAATCTCTCTGTGCCTCAATTCCCCATCTGTACAATGGGGATAATAGCACTGCTTTACCTAACCAGGGTGCTGTGAGGGTCAGATCCATTCATGACTGCGAGGTGCCCAGATGCTGTGGCAAAGTGAGCCAGGGAAGCACACCTCTCAGGGCCTGACAGTGCGTTGGAAAAGTGGTAGAATGATAGTTCCCATGCTAACTCAACCCATGAGGATGGAGGTGATGCAGCTAGTTTAGGTAAATGGGGATGTGTTGGAAGTGACTGGTCTTGCCATTCACTCAGCAGTCGTAGGCCTATGGTGCCTGGTCCAACTCTTGTTAATCTCAGTGGGAGTCTTGTCATCTTCTTCAGAGCACTGGGCCACGGTTAAACCCTCAGAGTCCCTCGGAGGGACACAAATATTATCTCCCCTCCTGCTTCTCATAGCTAGGTAAACTGAGGCAGAGAGATTACGGGTTTTCTCAAGGCAATGGCTAGAGTCAGTGTCAGAATTGAGAAACTGGTTTAAACATAAAAACAGCTTCTCAGTTGTTTTGAAGCACTAGTTGAGGCTCTTGTGGATGCTAAGTTAATTGTATATTAAAATTCACACAGGAAAGCACCAAGTAAACTTTAAATCCAAGTATATACAATATAGAACCGACAATAAACCCAATCAAACCATTTAAAAATCCGCGCAAAGATCTGGATGCTAAATGTAGTCAACAGAAGTTTTGTGAAAATATTTTCAAAAAATCTCTAAATTTCTCCATCCATTATATTTATCATTTAAATAGCTCCTTGCAAGTTCAAAGTAATGTAGTGGGATTAGCTAACAATGTCTCACAACCCTACTCTGACTGGGCTGTTTGATATTATCCCTCTTTTCCTTTGAAAATGATCAAAGGAAAAACTTGTATACACAGCACATTGTTAACTAGTAGGACTTACTGCCACAAGATATTAAAGTCATGTTCTATTCAAGTGGGTGCTGAGGAAAATATATCAGAAGAAGAAATGAAAGTGAAGGTTGGAGAAGAGCTCTAAACAGGTTGGGAACTGGATGGAGAAGAGAAGGAGGAAGGAAGAGTGAGTTAGACAAATAAAGCCAATGAAGCGAGTATTAGGAGATCCATGGAAGGTGGGATGATGTTGGTGGGATGATGCATGGTACTGGATTCCCTGGTCTCATGTCTTCCTCCTTTAGGTCCTAGGTTGCTCATTAGGAAAACAACGTTTACTCTCTGTGCCTTGTGTGCACTATGTAAAAAATACCTTGATTGGCTCAGAAATACAGTGAAGGAAACTCACCGCTGCTGCTGTGCCACTGTATGAGATGGGGAAGCCTACCGGCAGGGGGCTGGCAATTAGGCCTTTAACCTCATGGTTGCAGGTTCAAATGCAGCTGTGGTCAGTTCTGACCAAAAGCGATTGCCAGGACTGAGTGCCATTTCTGGTGGATCAGCATCCATGTGATGGAAACCACCATTACAATGCCCATTTGGAGTTGCCTTGCTGGTCTTTCGTTCAAAGGTTGAATGGGTCGTGGAGACTGAACTCCCTTCTGTCTCTTAAAGCGGGTTCAGACAGTACCGGGTCAATGTTCCTTGTTGGGTTAGCATTGGGCAGAGCACGCATTGCCTGTGTTGTACCACTTCCCAATCCAGAGCCACTGGTCTGATACCTTTTCTGTCCCCAAGGCGCTGTTGGGATAATCAGGTGCTTTATAACTGCCAAGGAGTTCGGTGGCATATCGGGAAGAGATGGGCCTCTGGATAGGAGGGCGAGTGGACACAGACACTGGATTAAAGCTTTCACTCCTTTCCCTTCTCTCATCACTTCTCTCACCATGCGCCTCTTCAGTCCCCCCGCTGCCTGGGGTGACCAAGTAGAAATAATTTCACTCATCGCAGTGGTTTCTCTGATCTGACTGCTACTAATTACAGCAGTGGAATCATCTGCTTAGCAATCATCTGCAGTGCTAAGGCTGGAAGCCACCTGCTCTTTGTTGGGACCACCTTGTACCTGCCCATGCTGGGCTAGTGGGAGCTATTTACTTTCTCAGCTGTGTCCTTAGCTTAAAAAAAAAAAAAAAAAGTTTGTCCCAGGTCAAAGCTTCCCTGACTCTTGGATCGTTCCTGTTGTGCTTTTGAAAGTGTGAGAAGTGTGTTAAAGGGGACGACACAGTGTCTTTATTGGAGAAGATAGGATCTCCAGATCAGTCAAAATCTTATGAACATTTTTGTCCCTCTAAGATGACAAATAGTTTTTCTTCGTTGTTTTTGGTTTTAATTTCCCTCTCCTCTGTCTGAGATTCATAATTAAGATCAAGACACATGTAGATAAGAATTTTCGCCATTAACATCACATCAGAGCCTCTTGGGGGGAAGTGACAGGCGATTTTACAACATGCCTCTAAGAATTTCATCGCTCCTCATAAAAAATAAATAACCAACCCCCCGCCTCCCGACACACCAAATTTATGGCGGTGGGCCTGATGCTGGCTGCTGTCCTTCAGCAGAGGAAGGAAGCATACAGCATGATTAAATATCCCCCCGCTGATGGCTAAGAAAACACAGCTGACAGGAATGGTAAATACAGTCTCTTAAGGTAAGTATCCTCTATGGACTGACTCTCTCGAATCATGTGGTCTTCACTCAGTTTATTTTATTCTGCACCATCTTCCGGAATAAACCAACCTGCCAATATTATCGTTCAGAAATATTGCCAGGCTCCTTTTGCAGCAATAAATCTTTGTTTGTTTATTTAATGTCAAGCCTTGGATGGGGGGAGGGAGGAGGGTTGCCTCTGCTCTTCCCCTCCATCCCCCCTCCCCAGCTCCCTCTCCACCATGATTTAGTCCATCGGAGGTGGATTGAGTCGGATGGCTTGTCTGCGGTTCTGGTTGTAGGCTCCTGATTTTAGTCCTTAGTGGTGCAGATTCGCTGAGTTCTTGCAGACATGGCTGTTGCCATCGGGTGTTGCTTGCCTCCACCTTTCTTTCCCCCACTAAGTGCAGTGCTGGTGAGTTTCACAGATGGGTTTCCATTCAATCAATGCTGTATGTTAATTGTTCTTTCTTACTCAAGCATCGGAAATGCGGACTTTGCAACCTCTGTGCCATTCTCCTCTTTGCTCCCTCCCTCCCCAACCCTGAATGGTTCAGTCTTATTTGGGTTATCTAAAGTATTGGCAAGGAGGCTTCTGGTGGCTTATCTTCCAACCAGGAGAGAGCAGACTTTATGGTGTGGATGTTCATAGCTCAGGAACAGATGGCGAAGAGCCCAATGAAGTGTGGGCAAGAAGTTTGATCTGGTAAATCAAACTCCTGGAATCCAGATTCCTGAGTTCTGTTCCCAGCGCTATCGATGACTCAGCATGTGATCTTGGGCAAGGCGCTTCCCCACCCTGTACCTCTGAAGCGGGGATAATCATCTGTCTCCCGGAGAGAACCAGTGTTTGCAAATCACACACAGATCTGTGGATGGAAGATGCTACCTAAGCACCAAAGTATTATTATTTTAGTCAAGTGCTTTTAAGGCCTTTCTGCAGTAGGGATAGACTGGAAAAGGTGCCCCAATGCAAACATGTAAATGCCCTGGTATATAATACTGCCCTTTGGGGGAAGGCCTGTGGGTTTTTGTTTCTCTGCCACTGTGCCTTTAAAGCCGTCTTAGTCCATGTCACCTGTGACTAATTGCCGAGTCCCCAGTGACTGCTGTGCATCCCATTGATGTATGGGTGTTATATTAAGGGTGGAAAGGTGCTAAATGAGCCCTCTTTGTTTTACGTAAATTAGCTCAAAAGTCATGAATCAATGCCACTGACACCCTGAGGCCGTTTGGTTGCCAAGTTTAACAGGGAAGACAAATAAGACTTCCCCACCCCTAACCACCTGAGTCACTGGGGGTCTGAGTGGGCTGATGTACCTGACGTAACACGTAATCATTTTCCCCCTTCATCACTCGAAATCCCAGCAGAGTCTGAGGGAGGAATCCCCTGAATGCAAGGGGACATTTTAGTGGACAGTCCTCCAGGGATCGTGACAACCTGGGCTCAAACCCAACCATCCCTTTCCAATTGTGCATTTGTCTAACGAAGCAGCAAATTCCTGATCGCCCCAGAGACTCCCTTGACCACGTCCATCCCCAGCTGTGTTCCCACAGGAGGGCCATTTGTTTCTACATACTCAAAACCTTGTAGTTCTCTCATTCCCCTGCCCCCACCCCCCACCGGCATGCAAGCTGTACTGCAGTTTTCATCGGTGTCCCGAGCACTCTCTTGTGGTCTCTGGTACAGGAATGGCCAGCTGTACAGCCCAGCACCCATTCTGCTTGGGAACAGGGTAACTGGATCCTACTGGCTTTGAGCAGAGAGGCCTGAGAGAGGAGCCTTATTCCTCGGGATTCCTCGAACTCCGGCATTCCAGCCAGCAGGCTGGAGCTGATGTGTGCAGAGCTGAAGCATCACAACTTCGTGTCCCGTCTGAAGAGCTCTGGGGGCAGGGAAGGGAGTGGGGAGGGCTGCAAGTAATACAAGGTCGGGGAAGTGTGGGAGTCCTTCACTATGGAAACGCTGCTCCGACAGGTAGAGCTTAGTGCCAAAGCGGGGACCCCAGGAGCGTGGCCTGCAGCCTAAATACAGCCTGCACCTGCCCGTCTCTTTACACAGGGTCCGGCTCAGGAGGGAGCGTTGCACAGCAGGACTGTGGTTTCTGGGAGCTGCACCCACACATGGAAGGCAGGACAGCTGCAGCCTGCTCCATTATGTGCCCGTTAGGTGCGGCACTTGCTTGGACGTTGGCCTTGATCTAATACTCCCTGTCTCGGGGTGGCCGATATCTGGTTTGGTCTAAAATGGTCCTATCTCCTTGGTTCCAAGGGGACGTACTTCACCAGGGCAGGGTGAAGAGGGGACTTTCCGGCAGGAGCCACCAATGGCATCGGCCCTCCCTGGGAGTGGGTCTGTTACCCAGTATTTTCTGGAGCTATCTCAGCATTTCCTGGGCTGGCTGGCTGAGAGGCTCTGTGCCCTCATGGGGCAGTTCTCTGGTGTAGAGTGAGGCACTGGGGCCGGAAAGCAATCGTGTTTCCATTGTTAATGCAGGGCACTGAGAGGTCCTTTGGGAGATTTCAGCTGATCAGGATGGGTAGCCAAATGCTTTTAGGTGGTAACTCCCTCTGGGCATCAGAGCACTTGGTTCTTCGGTCACTTCGGTCCAGGAAGTGCTGAGTAGCAGAGCCACACTCTCCCAGTGCACAGATGCAGGGTAATAGACTCTGTACAAAATGCAGAGGACTGTGCCCAGCCCCTGACATCCGGAAGCTGGAAATTTGGCCCAGCCCTCTGCACAGATCATCATTCTCCATTCCTCTCCCTGATTTCTCCTTCTCTTGCAGCTCAACAGCTGTGGTCTTGCATCTGGCTGACTCACAAGGGGCGCTGGCACCAGACCAAGAAGAGGCCACAGGGCAGGGAAATGGCCTCTTGTAGGGGTGTCTGCGAATTGAGGCCCATATCCTGGCCAGCAGTGACTCCGAAGTGGACAAAGAACTGAACAGGAGCTCCCAACACAATGCCGTGGCCAAAAGAGCCAATGCTATCCTGGGACCAGGCAATGGAGTTTGTAGACAGCATTGCTGAGACCAGTGCTGGAGGCTGCATCCAGTTTGTAAAAAGGTGATGAAAAATTGGAAAGGTTCCAGAGAAGACGAAAAGGACTCAAGGGTTGGAAAAATGCTTTCCAGAGAGAGACTTGGAGCTCCGTTTGTTTAGCTCATCAAGAAGATCAAGAGATGATCTGATTACATGGGAAGAAAATTCCACGTACTAAAGCGCGCTTTTATCTTTCAGAGAAAGCACCAGAGTCTGGAAGCTGAAGCCAGACAGAGTAAGTTAGGAATAAAGCACAAGTTTGAACAGCAAGGGTGATTTAATCATTGGAACGAACCACCAAGGGAAGCCGTGGGTTTTCTCTCTGGGCTCTGTCCTTAGTCCCCTTCTTCCTCTACACCTCGTCTCTGAGTAATTTCATCCGCAAACACAAATTCAACTTCTGTCTGTGTGCGGGTGACATAGATCTTCTCTGCTCCTGGCCTGCCACCTCTGTACAAACTAGTCTCAGCCTGTCTTTGTCCATCTTGTATATGTCTAGACATGAGCTGAAGCTCCATGTGGCTAAAGCAGAGCTGCTAATCTCCCCCTCCCACCCCGCTTCCCCTCACCCAAGTCCTCCCTGCTACCTCATTTCTTGGTCACCAGCACCATCCTTCCTATCACTCGGGCCCAGAACCTGGGCATCAGCTTCGATTCTGACTCCTGTGTAGGTCCAAATATCCACTCTGTGTCTAAGCCTTGCAGATTTATTCTGCATAACATCTGGAAGGTCCAGCCTTTCCTATCCATCCACGCAGAGAAAACTCTTGTCCAGGCCGTCGTTGTTTTGAGTCTCCATTACTGCAACATCCTGTTCTCTGGCCTTGACGAAGACACCCTTGCCCCACTCCTATCAATTGAGAATATCCATTCTGCTAGCCCGTCGCTTGGACTATCTGTGGGCCCTTCTCTTTGCCTCCTTCCACCAGTGACTCCCCCTTCTCTACATTTCAGACATGAGCGGCTTGTCTTCACGTTCACTTCCTGGCCTGCACCCACCCTACTGAACATCTGAGTCAGTAGCATAACACCAGCATCTATTGCTCAGTTGCAACGTGGTCAGACAAGCCCCCTAGAGTTTTCTCCCATGTTGTCCCTGACACCTGGGAGGAGATTCCTGTAAACTTCTGCAAAGCCTCTTCACTGCCCACATCCCTCCTTAAAACTCTCCTTTGCTGGGATGCTGCCAAGAATCACAACCATCAGGCTGCTGGTGTCCTGAGCGCGCTTTCTCACACACTGACCAATACTGGGTCGTGGTTTCATTGTACTCCTCTGTCTGTCTCCATCTGTCGTCTCTTGTCGTGTACTTAGATTGTCAGCTCTGTGTCAGGGGCTGTCCTTTTGTTCTGTTAGTACAGTGGTGTCCTAGGTCAGGACCTACATGATACAACAGTACAGATGATGATAAATAATAATCTCCCAGTGTCTTTAAGGCAGGACGGTTTGCCTTTCTGGTAGTGATGCTTTAGCCAAATACAAGTTGATGGGCTCAGTACAGGGGTGAAATTCTGGGCCTGGGTTATCCAGGAGGTCAGATTAGCTGATCTAATGTTCTGTACTGGCCTTAAAATCTGTGAATACCGAGCAGAGCTGATGAAGAGCCAAGAGTTCAACAGCTGTGATGCCTCGGGACCAAACTCCCCTCTCACAGCCCAGGGCAGCGGTTGATTCATGTCTTCTAACCCAGTGTTTCTCAACCTGATAGCAGGGACTGGCTTGCTGCCTTCCTAAACTATGTCAGGGAGATCTCAGGGACCGGCGCCAGTCCGCGGACCAGTCATTGAGAAACACTGTTCTGAATAAGCAGGGCACGTGGGCTCGTATGGATCAGTTGGAAGGAATCGGTCTAGATCAGGGTTTCTCAAACGTCGTTGCAGCATGACCCCCTTCTGACAAAATTACTACACGACCCCAAGAGGGGAACCGAAACCTAATCCTGCCAAAGCCCGAGCTCCACCACACTGGATCGGGGGGAACCAAAGAACGAGGGCTACAGCTCCATGCAGGGGGCCTGTAACCTGAGCCCCGCCACCCAAGGCTGAAGCCGTCGGGCTTCAGCTTTGGCCCTAGGCGGTGGGGTTTGGGCTTTGGCCCCGGGCCCCAACAAGTCTAATGCCAGCCCTTGTTACCCCTTTAGAACAGAGTCACAACCCAGTTTGAGAACCACTGATCTAGATACGGAATAACATTGCCTGATTTGCACAGACAAAATCCCCAACCCCTGTATTGCATCCAAAGCATCAGCCCGACGTTCCCAGGGCGTTGGAGTTTTATCGCCGAGCTGTCATTGCTGTGCAGTAAAATAGATCAGACACACAGCCCCAAAATCCCTGACGCGCCACCTCCTCCTACAGGTGAGCTCCTTTGTGTTGAGCTCTTCTCCCCTTCGCTGGGCAGCCATGATATGGGCTTTCTGCTGGGCGTTTCCTGGGGTATGCCCCACAGCTGTTTCCTCCTTCACCAGGGCGCCAGCTTTCTGGGGCTGGGGGCAGAGCAGCAGGGTTTTTCCCAGGTCTCCGTCCCTTTAATTGGAGTTCAGATAGGCCCTGTTGTCTGCACTGCCCCTGTCCCAGCTGCCTTTATTACCCCACCCAGAACACCCTGGAGTTAACTCTTGGCTCACTGGTGCTCAGATGCAGCTTCCAGCCCCTGCCTCTGGGTAGTTCTCAGAGCACTCAGACAATGTTTGAAGGTGCCCCCCCACTTTAATTCCGCTTTGGAGGATTTCTCCCCATGCTGGTGACTTGGGTGCCGCTGACCTACTGCCCATGACAACTTCTCGGGGACCCAGGTCCCTGGGGGAGCTGGAACTGGCAATTGATTTGCCGCCCTGCTTGTCAGGGCTTGGGGAACCTATTGATCCTCTTGTCTGGGATGAGCAGGGCCAGGGAGCAGAACTGAGGGCGGAGAGGGGGTGGGATACCTGAGAGCATTGGGGGGAAGGTGGATGCAGATAGGTGTTATATGCAGGGGTAGATTTGTACATCTGTGAGTGGGCACAGATAGGTGTGTGTATACAGGCGGGTATATGAGTGCAGGTATATATGTGTGTGTGAGGGCACAGATAGGGGTGTGTATATGTGTGTGTGAGTGGGTGCAGATAGGTGTGCGTATGTGATGGGTGTGGGTGGGCACAGACAGGTGTGCGTATGCAAGGGGTGTGTGTAGAGGTGGGCACATACAGGTGTGTGTATGCTGGGGGGTGAGAGTGAGCGCAGATAGGTATGTGTATGCGGGGTGTGTGTATGTGAGTGTGCGCAAAGAGGTGTGTAACTGGGGTTGGGGGGACACATTTAAAAAATAGTTCTGAGTGCAGAGAGATGGATCTTTGGGGGCGGGAACAGGAGGGACGGGAAATACAGCAGAGCAAATCCAGAAACCAATTTTGGCTCCTTGCATGTTGGATATGTAGGAAGGGTGTCTGTCCCCTAAGCCCGGGGCTGCAGCCTAACCTGTATGGAATGAGCGGAAAGGAGGGAAGCAGGCAGGGTCGATAAGGAAAAGAGGGAGGAACACGCGTTCAGACACTGCAGACAATGGTGTGGGTGTGACAATGTGGAGAAAAACAGGAAGAAAAGCTCGTGTCCATTTGCAAAGTGTGTGAACCAGCCAGCGGGCTGGTAATGCACCGTTAAACAGAGTGGTACACGGTACAAAGGTGGTTTCACCTGGGCTAGCAGGCTTAGTCCTGGGGCTAGCAAATGCTCTCATTTGCACTCTGGCTGCTCCATTTTCCCCATCCCCAGCAGTAATACTCCATGGCGCACACACTGACGGCAGATGCTGCTTGGAAGCTGGAGGATTTACACTCTGAGGGGCCCATGAAATCACTCTTAGAATGTCCATATTGAGTTGTTAGTAGATAATTGGCCGTGTCGTGTCAGCCTGCCCCTTGGCAAAGGTGAGCGTCAGCTGCTTGATGGGGCAGCAGATGATTTGAAATGAGGTGGTGCCTTGTGATGTGGGTGATTGTCTTGTAGTGAAGAGATGGATGGGGGAGGAGGGTATGGAAGAAGTGGGACTAGCTACAATCAGCATCCACGTGATGGCTTCTCAGTGAAATGTGCCCTCGAAAGCAGAGAACTTGTCTCCCCCTGAGTCCGAGAGGGGCTTTGAACTCTCCGAAATGGCCTGTCTCATCCTGTGTGATGAGCAGGTCAATGCACATCAGGCGGGAGGGGAGAGAGCAGCACACCGTATTATTTCAAGTCACTTTCCATCCCACTCCAGGGCTGGTGTTTGCGGCTGGAGCAGGTTCACTCTTGAATATCAGAATGTTTAATCTCCGGTGATATTGAAGCAGTGATTGGAGTTCCTTAGAGACGTGCATTGACCTGCTCATCACACAGGACGAGACAGGCCATTTCGGAGAGTGGTGCCATCCTTCCTACCCTCCAATCTGAAGACTAAATTGCACCTCTTAAAAACTTACATTTGGCTGGTGTTAAATTACGGCTTTGAAACGTAGACATTCAAACACTCCATAATAAACAAACCACAATCCTTCAAAGTATGGTGTGACAGAAGCATTCTCAAAATATCCTGGGTACACCATGTAACCAGTGAAAAGATTTTGGAGATGGCTGGAACTAGGCAAACAGTAGTGAGCAATCTGACATACAGAAAGATTTGATTTGCAGGATACTTTTAAAAGGTCCCCGGGTGATACATCTTTGTGGGCACTTCTCAGCTGTGCTGTTTGCTGCAGCTTAGTCTTCCCAAGAAGGAATCTTGTTACCATGAGGTGTGTATAAATCCAGGGCCATTTGGGAAGGACGACATTTTCAGTAAGTAAGGCAGGGACATGACCACCTGACTGCTTTTGATGTCAGTGGTGAGACAGGGTGGTTGAGGTTAAAGGGATAGTCAGTCTAAAATGCCTAGAGAGTTGTTGCCATTAAAAAAACAAATAATTCCCAACCGTTTCCTTGTCCCAATGTGAAATACCCTCGTATATGGTATTAGCAATGCAGGGACATACTGCAATAAGGACTTTCTAATGCAGTTGCATTATTTTAAATGGAGCTGAAAGATTTTCAGATCTTAATTATTTCTCCCCGTTGATGCCATCTGTTTGCTTTTTTTCTGCATGTCACTACAGTTGTACGATGCCCCTAGACTGGTCAGTTTCACTTTATTATCGTGATTATTTCCTTTCCCGGAGTGCGTAGAGGCCTGAACTGAGATCAGGACCCCATTGTGTCAGGTGCTGTACAGACACAGTGAGACTCTGCCCCAGACTGCTTAGTCTAAATAGATGGAGACAAAAGACAGGTGGGGAAATTGAGGCACAGAGAGGGGAAGGTCACTCTGCAGGTCAGTGACAAAGATAGGAATAGAATCCAGGTCTCCAGAGTCCCAATCAACTGCTCTATCCATTGGGAAACACTGCTTCCCCATTAAGAAATATTGTAAGTTGGTTTCGAGGTAGGTTAGCTTCCTCGCTCTCTCATGCAGTGAGAGCAAATATTGTTTTCAAAGTGAAATGAGAAAATGCCCCCCCAAAAACCATTCCTGTGTTCATTAGATTATTGTGCAGCTAGCTCAAGGGCACAGGGCAGTTGCAGAGAAGGAGGGTTGCTAGGAGGCTCTGGGGAGCAGAGAACATATCTGATGAGTGGAGCCGTAAAGAGCTTGGCTGAAATGTAGCAAAAGGAAGGCCGAGAGGAGACCTGATTGTGCTCTATAAACACAGAGGTGCGGGGGGAAGCTGAGGAGGAGGAAGAGCTATTTAAGCTGAAGGATAGTGTCGGCACAAGAGCAAATACAGATAAACTGGGCATCAATCAACTGAGGCTGGAAATTCGAAGGAAGCTTCTAACTCTCAGAGTGAGGATGTGGAGCAGCCTCTCAACACAAGCAGTGGAGAGCAAATAACCAAACTGCTTATAAGATGGAGCTTGGCAAATTTCTGACCAGGATGATCTGACAGGGTTGCCTGTGGTAGCAGGGAATTGGATTCAGTGACCCGGCAGGTCCCTTTCAGGCCTTGGGTCCAGTGACAGAAGCAGGATTAGAACCCAGATCCCTTCCCCTGCGTTCACACCACTGGCCCAAGCCCTGTTCTCTCACTAGCCTCCTAGCAGAGGCTCCCTGCTATGGAGAATCTCGTTTCATGATTACGAGCTTGGCATTGCCAAGGCAATCCCTGCCCCTGGCTGCTTGCAGGGTAAGGCCCTGCCGGGGAAGACTAGACCCAAGCTTAGGGTTATTTCGGTTTTCCAATCTCCCTCCTTTCTCCTGGGATTTGAAGTTTGCCGTGGGACGCACAAGAAGAGGCTGGGAACCCAGCGTCCCGGGTTTGAGAGGTGGCTCATGGATGGGGAGAGCATGGAGGAAGGCATGATGACGGGAGTGGAAGGAAACCCAGGGGTCTGAGCAGCAGAGCAAGGGGAGCCCAGGAGATGTGCGCCAGGCCCAGGTGGGACCGAGCGGAACCCTGGGGGCTGGGCCGAGAGAGAAAATGGATGTGAACTCTCACTCCTCACCCCTTCCCCAGGAACACTGCCTGCCCACCCCCACCTCCAGTCAGTGAAAGAGGGTTAGTCACACTGGCTTAGCAGCAGCTGCTGCCCACCAGCCCCACTAAATGCCACTCATTTGTTTTGGGAGTCAGCCGGATGGCATCTGCCCAAGGATTGGGATTCTCCAGTGGTTCACAGCTGCCAAGAAATATGGTATAGTTCTCTGTGTGTGTGTGTGTGTGTGAAATACGTACACAGTCTCTAGTCAGAGATTGTAACGTGGCCCTCTGTGCTCATCTAGGCAACCTTCTATTGAAGGATCCCAACGCGCTTTGCAGTCACTAACCGTGGCAATGGCTAGAAATAGGATTGATGAGAAAACTGAGATTCTAAGGAAACAATGATATTGTTAAGTGGCGTGCCCAAAGCTCAAACGGCAAATGAGTAGCAGAGCTAACAACAGAGCCCTGAGCTCTTACCCCTCGTCTTACCCACTAGACTGTCTAAAAGGCCCCTGTGTTCGCTGTTTGCTCAGAGTACAGCTTCCCACTTCTCAGCTCTATTCTCTGTTCTGCCCAGAGTACCCGTCGGCACTCTTCGTAGCTCGCCTGGGAGACCCCGTTTTGTATGCTGTGGCTCAGTTCCCTGGCAAACAAAGTGTAGGGTTGGCTAGTGGTGGGGTCTCATGGCCGCTTCCTTCTGTGCTGGGTGTCGCTGCGAGGCAGCTTGGTCAGCCAGGTGTATGTTGCAGTGAGCTCAGAAGGCAAGATGGCCCCTGAGCGAGCAGCTTCCTGGCCCAGCGGAGGATTTGAAGATGAGGACAGGGAGTTCTCACTGTCCTTAGATCTAGGCTAGCCCCTGTTCTTATCACAGCTCCATTGCGGGGTGGAGATCATGGCCAGTGGCTATGCTGAGAGATGATCCATTGGCCCCCTTGTAAGATCCCTTACTGGGCGTGACCATGGACGGAGCTCCCACACGGTGTCCAGGTGGTGCTCTCCGAGTCCTCTTCCCCCGTGCAGGCAGGGGCCTCGCCTGGCCACGGCTAAGGGAGCAGAGTTTGCCCCTCTAATCCCAAATTAGGCATCTAGCATGTGTACATAGCTATTGGCTCCAGTGCTGTGACCCCTCTGCCCTTCCTACAATATGTCTGGGGCTCGCCTCTAACCACTTCCTCTGCCATAGATTTTTATTCCCAAATTGCCAGCTACTACCATCACCGCAGTCCTCACCTTCTGCTCTCTCCTTCTCCTTCCAGGGAAGCCGCTGCAGATCAAGCCCAGGCTGTGAGGTCAGCTCCCTGGATTCAGCATCTCTCTGGCCTCCTTGGGCACTGGTCCATCCAACAGTCCAGCCACCGAACACCTCAGGGAACGCAGCGGCCAGGTTAGGCCTGGCACCTACCTCAGGACAGCAAGATGGGAGGAGGCTTCCTCCTGATTTGCGTTCTGTTTCGATACGTTCACTCGACCCGGAACCCGGTAACAGGCCAATGTCCCAGGTTCCCTCAGCGCCGTCGCACAGGGAGGCAGCTTTGTCAGCGTTTTAATTTTGGAATAAATGATCTTTTAATCTGACTTATTTAAAACAACCCCCCTGTGAAGCCCCTGTTTAACTTCCGCTTGCCTGATCATTCTTGAGTTAGCGTGAGTGGGCTGTTGTGATCAGATTAGGCTAAAAGGAGCCCACTGATCATACCTGCAGCCCTTTGCACCCGGGTTCGTGGTGCTGTGTTTGGAGCTTTGCAGTTGCAGTAATTCTCCTCACAGAGATTTGAGGAAGGAGCAGGGATTAAAGAAACCTAACTCTGTTTCTCTTGAGTGCTGGGAAGCCGCATTGCCCAACTGGGTATATTTCAACAGCACTGCCTGTTAGTGGGAAATTATAGTGCCTGATGAGAGGGTGGAGAATTTCAGCCAGCCAAGAAGGGCAGCAAATGCTTAGAAATGAGGATGTGAGCATCGTACAACCATCAGGATAGGAAGCTGTTTTGTGGGTGAGGGGTGTGCAAGGGGTCTGCTTCCTGTTCTTAAGGGATAGGTGTGACCCAAACAAAACAGTCACATGAGGTGAGCTCTGAAGCCGTTTCAGAGAAACAGTGATGCCCTTGTGCCAGGAAATTGAGGGGGTAGGGGCAAAGAATTAGAGGAGTAACCTCTGCAGCCACCTTGGGAGAGGGGAGGGAAGCGTTTCGGAATTGAAATGCAAGCCCCTAATATCTAATGCACGTGGAGGAGTCTGTTTGCTAGTGATTTGCCAGCAGCTGACAGGGCCTAAGAAAATCCTGGGATCCTGCAGTGTGTGCTGGGGCTGTGCAGGGCGATCGTCTTCCCCAATCCCTGTACCCCTCGAAGGGGAGAGGGAACCACAAGGGGATGCGGTGAGACTGAGTGGACAGAAGGTGAAGTCTATAGTCAGTCCAGTGTTTCCATGCTGCTGCTTTCAGTGAGTGCTGCCTTGTGATCCAGCCGCCCTTCCTGTCTGGAGCTGATTGGTGCAGAGAGACCAGGGAAGCAATCTGGTTAAGTATTCCAGGGGAAAAGCCAAGGATGACAGAGTATCGAGTCGGGAAAGAGAGAGGAGCTGAGGACTCTGAATTAGACGTTTAATGCTGATTTCTCCTCTTCTCCACTGAGGTAATAGCAGGGTGCAAGGAGACAAGTGTCCATGGAACGTAGGCCTCCCACATAAGATTCAGTGCCCTTCTCATCGTGTGCTGAATTCCAGCTTGTTCAGGTCCAGGGAAAATAACCTGTTTTCTTGGATTAGAAGCCAGCATTCTCTAATGATCTGACAGGTTCATATAATGGTGGTTTAGTGCATCAGAGACGCTGTCGGCTTCGTTCCCAAATGTACAGGCCAAATGCCCATCTGGAAAAATCCACCTCCACCCCCGAGAAGAGTTTGTAATATGCAGAACTCCTTGGTTTCTTTGTGTTTAACTGGCGTGTTTCTTGGGGGTCAGACTATAAAGAAATGGAGCCCCAGGGCTGTGCTGAGAGTTGATGTAAACACAGCAAGCATTTGGTTTAAATCTAGAGCTGACCCAAACCAGACCCTCAGAGCCAATCACCTTTGCACCAGCTCTGCCTTTCACAAATGGCTCCTGTTCTGATATTGGCCTGATCCGGACCCCTGGATCCAAAGACCCCAAACTCAGGAACATTCCAAATCCAAAGTGTGATCTGGGTCTGACTTTCCCTCTCTTTAAAGAACCAAAACCCAGCTTTGGGGCATTTGGAATCCGGATCCAGACCTAGCAGCCTCCACCTGCCTCTAGTTAAAACCAGACACGTTTGCTAAAACAGTTGGCAGCTTTTCAGAGCGTGTAACGTGGGTACTAAATGCTTGATTCTGACACGTTTTATGTCACGTCTCCCTCTCGCCCCCAAGGAGATGACCTGGAGTCCAGTTTGCATTAGGATAAGACGCGGTTGTCACATGCCGATGCCTTTCTCTCTCCCAATGTCTGATCGTCCAAAGTTGCTCCAGCAGCACCGTTCTGGAGGGTGTTAGTTACTCCCCACGGTAGCATCTCTCGGTCACTTTGCATATCAAGCCAGCTGCCATGGAGTTTGATTGAAATTTTTGTGGTGAGCAGTGAAATTTCCCCCCTTCCGTGAATCTGCCTGGCTCATCTGCTCCCTTCACCACAGAGCAACAAGCTAATAAAAGATTGATTGTAACTATAATTGTAAGCTGCCGAGGTCAGCATTTCCTCCCTGGCTCCTCGCTGCACTGAGGGACGGAGGGAGCATGATGGGGGTCGTTAGCAAACACCCAGTTGATTGGGCTGTTTTTATTTTCCCCACTCCGTTTCTTTATCTCTATGATTTAGCATCCTGTCAGTGCGTGTTCCTGCAGAGCTGAGGAGTGCTGGCCGGGCAACTTACCGAGGGCGCTGCAAGTGGAGAACTGCAGGTGCAGTTTTTCTCTTTTTTGTCTCCATCATTTTAAAATTTAGCGGGTGGAAGGGATTTTTAAAGGCTAGCTCCAGAAATTCCTATCAGATGCAGACCTCTCCATCAGATGCAGCATGCAAAAACCCCTGAGAACCCCATAAGGAATCCCAGGGACATAACATACTCTGCCGTGAAGCCAAGAAGATCCATACAGGACGCGTCACATCATGGGAGCGCTAGGACCTGAAGATCAAAAGCATCTCCAGCAGCCAGGAGGATCCCCAGTAAGACGTCACATACAGGGGATGGTCCATGAGAACTTGCTTTGGTGAGGTTCAGAGGATAGTCTAAGCCTTTGGTAATAGTGAACCTTCGGGCCACATTTGTCTCTTGGTCACACCTGTGCAAGACAATGAGGGCTGAATGGGAGCATCTGAAGGGAAACTTTGGCCATCGTTGCTGCTTGGGAGATAGAGGCTGGAAAAATAAATATTCTCAAGGCAGATTCACCTTATGGCCAGGAGCCAGCCTCAGTTTCCCCATTAGACCTTCCTGAGGTGGGGAGATACAGAGGATACAGGGCAAAGGAAAATCCTGAACTGAGAGTCCCAGGAAAGCACCAGGACAGGACGCCTGTCTCCTTCCAAACTTCTCCCTCTCCTAGTAGGATGTCAGCGTTAGTAGCTCGGTGTCATTAAATGGAATCTGGGGCAGGTGGTGATGAGTGTTTCGCACCATGGAACTGGTCCAGTTCCCATTCCTCAGATGGGCAGCGTCCGTCGCCACACGCAGTGGGAGGTTACCAAAATCTCCCACTCTTGCACCTGCCAAAAGCATCTGGACTGTGCTGCGTGTAAACAAAATACAGATGTGCAGACGTGCCGGCCGAGCGCTGCCCGACTTACTGCATACGCAGGGAGCAAACGGGGCTGCCCCGGCGTCGCCAGTCTGCCCGCCATCGACGCCCCTGGATTGCGAGGCGTGCCCAGAGTTCGGTCAGCGACAGGGAAGAAAGCAGAGTTAGCGGGTGAACTCTGAAATCCAATAGCCAGGCACTTTTGATTTTCAAGGTCTTTTGGCAACATATTTCCCTGGGGGAGCTGGGTGTCCAGGTGCAGTATCCTCAGTTCACAGTGATGGGAGAAGGGTCTGTAATGTTTTCTCTTGGGGACAGTCAGCCGCCAGATGCATCACCCTCAGGTTTGCAGAGGGGACTGTAATGTCTCTGTGTCTTTCCACGAAGGTTTCAACTGTTTTTACCCCCTTTTCTTGCAGGGGCGACAGAGATGCTAGGAGGCCAAGTGAAATTGAGGTCACGTAGTCAGTCAGTAGCTGGTTGAGGTTAGATCCAGGGAAGTTTCCTGCCTTGATGTATATTTTATAGCCAAGCTGTTATGTACCATAGAGACTTCCTTGACTGTGCTGGTGTTACAGGTCCCTGCCTGGACAGTGCTTGTCTCTTCAGCGTGACTCTGCTCTGTAGAGTTCTCCGTCCTTGACTTTAGCAGGTAGAGATCATGGCTGTCCCGGTCTGTACTTGCCGGCCTGTCTTCCAGCCACGCGATGTGTTACCCATGAGTCAGTGTTGCTGAGCGGATGTCTCGAAAGTTTCCACCCCGCTGGTGCATTCTCCAGGCTCAGTGAACACCCAGAGCCCCTGGCTAGCTCATCCATTATTTGCTCGGCTCCAGGGTAGGATGATGGAAGGTTAACGATCCTCTTTAGGGTCGCTGGGCTTGATCCTGCAAGGTTCTGAGCTCCCTCGACTCCTGGGGATGGCAGCATGTGAGGAGAGTACTCAGCCCTTCACGGGTGGTGCTCCCCACCTTCAGCCCTGGCCCATGTTCTGCTCTAGCTCCCTGTTCTCCTACACGGCTGTAGGAATTGAGGGCCTGTTTGATTCCTTGGGGATTAATGCAGTTCAGGTGTTGGGGTGGGGACCGGCTCATTCCTCTGCCAGGTTTGGGATGGAGTCAATCTCCTGTAACTGTATCGTTCTGATGTGGTGCTTGATGTTAACGTCTCTGTATTTACTGCCAGGGCAGAACTGAGATTCCTGTAGGGGGAAAGTTCAATATGCAGAGGCTTGGAAAACTTACAGCCCCGAGAGCTTCTGACTTTTCAAAGTACCAGCTGCCACTCTGAAACTTCCAGGAAAAAGCGTCTCTTTAAGGGGGCTGAGGCTGGTTGTTTATGGGGTGTGAGTTACACCGTGGGGTTTGTTCCAGGAGGGACTGACAGATCGTGTTTCGCTCAACGGCCCAGCGTATCACCTTTCGGATCATGTACATTCACTGGCACTAAGTGCAACCAAAGCTGCCACGTAACTCACTTCCACGCCCGAACGCTTTGGCACATATCGCTGCTATCTTGGGGGCTTGCTCTGTGCTCACTAGAGGCAGGATGGTCCCGTGGTAAGGGCAGGTGACCGGAAGTCAAGAGATCTGGGTTCTATTCCCAAGTCTGACTTGGGCATGTGACCTCTCAGTTTCCCCATCATGAGGTTACACCTCTTTGGGAAACACGGTGACATCAACAGCACTAAATTCAACCAGAAATTCTGTGATTACTATACAACCGGCCCGCGGACCCCGCTGCGTCCGAGACAGACCATCTCTGCATTGTCACACCCAGACCCCTCCCACGAGGACACTTTAATCTGAGTGGCCAGTGAAGCCAGCCCCCTGCTGCTGCTTTGCCGATGGGGCAGTCCGCTGGACAGTGGTGTCACCGCGCAGCGTTTATAAGGACAGATGAGAACGTTGGGCAGAAGATCCTTGAATGTTTGACAGGTACACGTGAGTCCACCGTTAATCATGCCGTGTATTACAGGCCACCGAGAAGGGTCATTATTCAAAGGCTGGGTGCGGGTAACACAGCCCACCTAGCTCCCTCAAAAGCAAACGCCAGGCTCCCTCCCCGGTGAGCTGTGACGCTGAAATGAAAGCCAGAGATGACTCCAGCTTTCTGTGCTACCCACGCAGGCAATGGGGAAATGACTTTGAATTTCCCTCTTAAAATAAAAAAGTCCTTTCTCCATGGGTGTGTCTATGCAGCAACTCATTGCCTGTGGCTGGCTTGTGCCGGGCGACTTGGGATCAGACTGCGGGGCTGTTTCACTGCTGTGTTGCTATCTGGGGTGGAGCTGGGCTGTAGGACCCAAGGCTTGGACTTCATGAAACAGCCCCGCAGCCCGAGTCAGCTGGTGCAGGCCAGCTGCAGGTTTTTCTTTGCTGTGTGGGAGCCACTTGGCGTTTCCTGGTTTGTGAGGAACACCAAGGCTCGGGGTCGGGCTGGTCCGGAAGATCTGTAGCAAACAGGGGAGAGCCAACGGATTTCAGAGGGGCAAAGGCACCTTAAAAAGATGAAATGACTGCGGAACTTCCTTCCACACAGTCTGGCTGCGGGGAGGGAGAGGGCTGCTCCCCGGTGCGTGAGTACGCTCAGCACATAAATCAATGGGAGCGAACCTCAGAGGTAAGCTCTGAAGGCTGCAGTCAACTCCGTCCCGCTGCTCCCAGTTCCGGTGCCAACGCGAAGCATCTTGGAGCGTCCTCCGAATCAGGCAGCCCCAACAACTACACATCTCAGGCCAGCTCCTCGGCACAGCTAGATGCATTGACACCCGCTGGGGATCCGGTTTTAAATTTGGTTTTAGTGTGTTTAAGTAGCCTGGCCTTCTCCTACTGTTTTGTTTCAAAGGAGTGGAGGAAATTAGGCCAGGCCCAAGATCCTAGAAGGGAAGTTCTATAACTCCCTGAAAATACAGATCCCTACTAAAGAAGCAGTTACGTCTCACTGAACTCCCAGGCATGGGAACGTGGTGCCACTCCATGTGAAGGATTGTGCCCTGAGTGTCAATGTGCTATCCTACCCCCTTGCAAAATCCCAGTGAGCCAGAGCACTGACTTAACATAGCGTTTAAGGTAGCAGTAACAGGCTTATGAAACATGAGAATCTGTCCATCACCGCTAGGGTGATATTCCTTGGAAGAGCCGTGAAAGGGAGTATGTTCAAAACTTCTTTCGGCTTTGTGGTCTCTATGCTCGTGCTGATGTGAAACTCTTAGCTTTGTGTTAAAGGAAGCTATTTTTAATAAAGAATTCCATAGGCACTGTTGATACTAAATGTCCTTTGTTAATTGTGCTTTTTGATATTTAAATAAAGGCGAATAAAGAGTTTGTGGAACAAATTGCTGCCTTATGACTTTGTTCTTTCTCTGATGTGTGATAGAAAGTTTCTCCTTATTCCCAGCGTCACCAAGGTAGAGCCTGGCTGAAAATTTTTCATCAAAACCCCCTTTTTTGAGAGGGGGAAGCAGAGAGCAGAAATTTTTGTCAGCACCATTCCAATGCTCTGGTTCTGACTTGGGCATTATCAATATTGGGGAAATCCTGGCTTAGGAAACGTATTAATTAAACCATTGAAATCAGCACAGCATAAAAGCCAGTTTTCAATGGTTCTTGGATTCACAGATTTCAGGGCCAGCAGGGACCATTGGGATCATTGGGTGTGATCTCTTGCCCAGTGACTCCTGCATCAAGCCCCTCGTTTCTGTTTAAGCTAGAGCAGATCTTTTCGAAGGGCGACCAGTCTCAGTTAATGACTCCCACGTGGGAGGGAATCCACCAATCTCGCTGGATAAGTTGCTCCAATAGTTAATCACCCTCACTGTTACAAATGTCTACCTCCTTTCTAGTCTGGATGTGTCTAGCTTCTGCTTCCAGCCCCTTGGACCGTGTTATGTCCTGCACTTAGGATGGAAGAATCCCGTGCACTGCTACAGACTGGGGACCGAATGACTAAGCAGCAGTTCTACAGAAAAGGACCTAGTCCTAGGGGTTACAGTGGACGAGAAGCTGGACATGAGTCAACAGTGTGCCCTTGTTGCCAAGAAGGCTGACGGCATTTTGGGCTGTATAAGTAAGGGTATTGCTAGCAGATCAAGGGACATGGTCGTTCCCTTCTATTCGACATTGGTGAGGCCACATCTGGAGTACTGTGTCCAGTTTTGGGCCCTACGCTACAAGAAGGATGTGGAAAAAATTGGAAAGAGTCCAGAGGAGAGCAACAAAAATGATTAGGGCCCTGGAGCACATGACTTATGAGGAGAGGCTGAGGGAACTGGGACTGTTTAGTCTACAGAAGAGAAGAATGAGGGGGCATTTGATAGCTGCTTTCAACTACCTGAAAGGGGGTTCCAAAGAGGATGGATCTAGACTGTTCTCAGTGGTACCAGATGACAGAAAAAGGAGTAATGGTGTCAAGTTGCAGTGGGGGAGGTTTAGGTTGGATATTAGGAAAAACTTTTTCAGTGGGAGGGTGATGAAGCACTGGAATGGGTTACCTAGGGCAGTGGTGGAATCTCCTTCCTTAGAGGTTTTGAAGGTCAGGCTTGACAAAGCCCTGGCGGGGTTGATTTAGTTGGGATTAGTCCTGCTTTGAGCAGAGGGTTGGACTAGAACCTTCTGAGATCCCTTCCAGTCCTGATCTGTGATTTTATGATTCTATGTCTGTCTGCCAGATCAGATCATGATTTGCCCTTTTGGGGGCCTACAGTTGTGTTAAAAACGTATTAGCTGGTCATGGTTGACCTGCCAGCTACCACATTTGACCCCAAATCTCAGCACCACCAGCTCTGATGTTTTTAAACGTGACTGGCCTGATTCACGCTAAGGGCAAAATCATCGTCTCTTTGTTTTGTCTGTCTTGGGTTGGATCCTGTACGGTGCTGAGAACTCTCCAATTCCTTTTGATGTTTAATTAGCTGCTCAGCACCCTCTGGGATTGGGCGTTCAGGGATGGAAACACGGGGGATTCTGGAAGGCCCCGAGTAACTTTGTGGTGTTGTCATGGATGGCTTGTGAGCAGAGATTCCTACCTGTGTGCCACCCTGCGTTGTGCAGCTGGGAGGCTTGGACTGGTCCGGCTGGATCTTTAAACATAGCTCAGATGCAGCTTGAGCAGAAGGCACCACTGGGAGCAGCGGTGAAGGCTCCTTAAGGAGCAGAGTAATGGGGATTAAGAATCATGCTGAAATAATTAAGCTAGGAAATTACTCACTCATTTAGTGCCGCAATTCTACCGCCCCCGGTGCCTCCATTCCTTTCCCAAGGAACGGTGTAATTTATTGCCAGCTGCCATTAAATAGATGCTTGGAGGTGATTAATTTCAGCGCGAGAGCAAGCGAAGTCCTCCTTTGGGCTGTCTCTGGGCCCAGAGGATACCAGCTATTGGATGTTTCTTCCCACATTCCCTCCACTGAAAGCCCTTGTCCCGTTCCAAATGGATAGAGCCCCACTTGCTGGGTGTCCACACATGGAGATGACCCTGTGGCCTGCAGCTCTTGTCTAGTGCAATGAGCTTTTATTTTGTGTGGCTTATAAACTGTACTCCAGAGCCCTTAGTGGAGCCAAATACAGCGACCAGGTTAAAGATTCAGTGTCTGTCTATTCAGGTTATACCAAGCCCATCACCAAGGTATCTGGGCGACATAGACCTGAACTGGCCAGGGAGAGCCAGGTTTGAACAGAGGTGAGGTTCATGAGGCCGAGAGAGCTGCCGAGAAGGTTTCTGTTGTGGTATTTCCGCAGGGGCTTGTCCTAGGGTGGTAGTGATGATGCGTTGCAAAGGAGCAAGTTGCTCCCATCCGGTTGAAATTGGTGTTTATGATGGAGATGCTGACGTGGTGCCAGGGGAGGTGGTAGCAGTGGGGATGGTTGCATGGATCAAAAAGAAAAAAAATCTCACTGTCACTGAGCCAGTCATTGCAGAGAAAGGTAGTGTGAATGCACTTTTATTAACATTAATACGCAGTGTTTCCGCGGCACGCTGCCTCCGAGGCTCCCAAAGCACTTCACACAGTCAAGCCTCTCATCCCCTTATATGACTGGTATTCCTGTGCCCATTTTAAAGATGAGGAAACAGGCACAAGGAGGCCAAACTAATTCAGGGATCTGCTGTAATAGGGATTGCTGTTCTCAAGGCAGCCTCGAGAGGCCTCAGTCAGAGATCCCAGCCCCATTGTCCTAGGCACGGTACACATGTGTAACAAAAAGGAGGTCCCTCCCGCAAGGAGCTAAGGTTCTTGATGAGACCCTGAGAGGCTACGTCCAAGATGGGTGGGGGATGGGGAAAGACAAGGTCCAAACAGCTGTTTCCGCGCAAATCATCTCTTCTGTAGAGGCATTTCTGGGGTACTCACTGCCGTAGCAAGCGCTTCACAGACATGGATGGGTGCCACTGCACCCACTCTTTCTCCCATCACAAGGTGGCAGCTGCCTTTGAGAAGGAAGAGGGTGGCGCACCTGGGACTCACCAGCTGGATTTTAAGAGAGGGCACCTGGGCCCTGTCAAGGACTCAGCCGGGGAAGGGGAGCTCTACCTGCGGGTGACAGTCATCAGGTGAGAGCAGCCAAGACCAGGAGCTGTAGGATGTTCCTGGGGGGACGCAGAAGGCACAAAAGCAACAGGAAGGATTTGCTGGCTGACCCCCATCAGAGGTTGCTCTGCTTGCTACAGGCAGCAGCTCCTCCTGGCTGTTCTGGGGATTCGCTCTCTTCCAGGCCCCCCATCTCCCCCGGTTGTCTTCTCTCACGCTGCAGCCCCTCTCTGACCCCAACAGCTGCAGCTTCCTCTTTGGGGCGTATCCCAGAATGACCTCACTGGGGGGGTATAGAGTCTCCCTGGACCTGCTGTCCAGGCCCTGCCACTCTATCAGTGGCTGGTGGGGGGATCCAGGCCCACCCACTACTCCAGGTTCCAGTCCTGGGACCCTACAACATGCAGCCAAGGTCTGCTCAGTCCCCACCTTGCTGCTCTCTCCCAGGGCTGCTTCCTACTCGCTTCCCACGAGCTTTCTTCTCCTCCCTCTTCTCTTCTGGGTACGCTCTTCCCTCCGGACCGGGCTCCCAGCGTCCTACTCTCTCTGGGCTCCCTCCTTCCCTCTCCAATGCACAGACTCTCTGCTTTAGACTAGCCCAGCTGAGCCTCATCTTCCTGTCAGAGGTTCTTTCTCCAGCCTAAACCCCTCACATGGGGTCTACCTCGCTCACTGGCCCCCTTCGTGCTTCCTTCACTCTGGTGGGGCGGGAAGGGGGGACACCCCGAGACACCTCCTCAAGCCAGAGAGCCAGGGCTGCAGGGACGAAGACCAGGGAGTGGCAGAAGGCGCTGCCTGCTGACTTGGAGACCTGGATTGGGCTGAAGGTCGGGGAGCAGCGGAGGACCTGGAAGAGAGCTAACCTCTGATTCCCTCTCTCACTAGAGAGCGGCAGTCTGAGGGCTGGAGGAGGGAGGGGTGCTCACCTGGTGAGGATGAACTCCCTGCAGAGAAGCGGTGGGGACTTCCAGGGGAAGAGCCAGTTTGCACCCCATCTGGAAGGGTGTCCAAGTGAAAGGCCAGGAGAGGCTGGAGAGGAGCCCAGGTGTGGTGAAAGATGCCAGAGCAGGGTCCATGCCACGTCGATGGACTGGAGGATTTCAAGTACCATGTTCGCAGGGAGAGAAAGGAATTGTTTAAGACTTCTGTTACGGAGTGTTGAACTATGATTTGGTGATAAGCCAGTCCCAGGGAGGGCACCAGTCAGGAAAGCTAGTGGGGCATTACTGGGGGCTCTGAACATAAGAAAGGCCGTACTGGGTGAGACCAAAGGTCCATCCAGCCCAGTATCCTGTCTACCGACAGTGGCCAATACCAGGTGCCCCGGAGTGAGTGAACCTAACAGGTAATGATCAACTGATCTCTCTCCTGCCATCCATCACCCCCTTCTGACAAACACAGGCTAGGGACACCATTCCTTACCCAGCCTGGCTAATAGCCATTAATGAACTTAACCTCCATGAATTTATCCAGTTCTCATTTAAACCCTGGTCTAGTCCTGGTCTTCACAACCTCCTCAGGCGAGGACTCTGAAGGAAACAAACTGAGGTGGATGCACTTGCCAGCAGCAAGAGGGCACTCCAGGCAGGTCTGCCCTCGGACATGCCCCAGGAAGAGGAGGAGAAAGAACGAACCACGTGTGACGAGTGTCAGTCAGCACACGAAGGGAGGGTGCTCAGATCCCCGGGTGATGCAGGCAGGATGAGACCCTGGCCGGGAGAGGTGGAGACCATCCATCTCCTGGCTGTCAATCCAGCCCCTTCACCCAGCACCGAACACACGGTAAGAACATTCCTGGCTCCGGGGTGGAGATGAACCCTGCCTGGCCTTTTCCAGGCAATTTGGGAAGCTGTTGAGCCCTGAATCCCTCCTTTCCAGGAAATCTTGGTGGGGTGGGGGACACCCGCTCTGCTCATTACAAAGGGGCCTTCTCTCCCCATGCGTCCCAAGCCGCACTCCCACCCCCTTGCTGTGGCAAGGGCAATGTGGGGGTTTAGTGTTAACTGGTGAAGTGCAACAGTGGGCTGGGAGCAGGATGCCCTGTACCAGCGCTGGCATTCCCCTGGTTACAGCACGAAGCTAAGCGCCAGCTCAGTCTGCAGCCAGCAATGTGCCTCAGACCTGCCTGTTTGGCTAGCGATGGCTGGGAGACCTGGCCGTGAGGTGAGCATGGAGAGAGCTTAATGCATCTCTGCTAGCGAGGACGACTAGTTCCTGGGGTTAGCAGGAACTGAAAGGCAAGGCCCCTGTCTCTTTTGTAGGGTGGTGTTGTTTATGGGATGGAGCACACTATTGCCCCCTACAGCATCCCCCAGCTTTCTAAAGTGTCCCCAGGCACTTTGCAAATAAAACAACAAAACTCCCAAGCCTCTCAGCTGTTTTAGCTCAGGCCTGAACAATTTCCCTTTGGGATATGGCCCTGGGTGGGCATTTTCAGGCCCAAAGGAATTGACTGTGGAGGGAGTTGGCGTGGGAACCATTTCTCTGCTTTTTCTAGTGGTCACAGTACAACGTGGCCGCCGCTGGGGTGGAAGGGAGCTGCCGGCTCACGCTGCCTCTGCACGAGCGTTCGGGACAGGAAGTGAAGGAGAGCCCTGCAGCCAGCGGGGACTTCAGACCGGGAGCGAGGCAGGTGGGATGGAGCCAGGGAACCGGGGCCTCGCTCTTGCCGAAAGGTCCATGGGATAGTGAGTGTCTGAGGGGTGAGGATCTTGGCCCTGGAGCGTGGGACCCTCTAGCGCCAGGCTAAGGCCGTGGCTCTGCAGGGAAGCGAAACGTGTGGTGAAGGCACAGAAACGTGTGGTGAATCCTGGGCTTCCAGTCCCAGGGCAGCCACAGGCCGTAGAATCCTAGAATCTCAAGGTGGGAAGGGACCTCAGGAGGTTCTAGTCCACCCCCCTGCTCAAAGCAGGACTAACCCCAACTAAATCATCCCAGCCAGGGATTTGTCAAGCCTGACCTTAAAAACCTCTAAGGAAGGAGATTCCACCACCTCCCTAGGTAACCCATTCCAGTGCTTCACCACCCTCCTAGGGAAAACGTTTTCCACCCATCTGCTAAGCAGGTCTCAAAATCTCCCTGAGCCTCAATTTCACCAGCTATATCACGGGGAACGGGCCCGCCTGAAGTAGGGTGACCAGATGTCCTGATTTGATAGGGAGTGTCCCAATATTTGGGGCTTTTTCTTCTCTAGAGGCCTATTACCCGCCACCTCCGTCCCAATTTTTTGCACTTGCTGCCCTGGTCTGAAAGAGGGTTCTGAGTCTCAACTTGTGTGTATTTGGAGGGGTCTGTTGAGATGCTCTGGAAAGGCCAAGTATTACTGGAGAAAAGAGGGCCGCCTGCTGTACCCTGTTACTGCTCCCTTGCACCCCACCGGTGTTTGCTTTTGAGTCTCCCTCCAAACACTGACCCCGGCCTCATGAGCTGGGATAGGAACTGCAGCCCAAAGTGGGCAGGGCTGGACCCAGATCCCACCCGGTCTCAGCGGCGCAGGGCGTGGCTGGCCGTGTCCCCATTCCCCAGAGACGCGGCTGGGCTGCCTAGGGCCGATATCGTGGTGGACGAGATGCTGCGGTTGGATTCCTTGAAGATAGATTTAATGAGACGCCATCCCATCGTTTCCCCTTCTTTTGGCTGGCTCGATTTCTTGGCATGGGGGGCTCTGAGGAATCCTGTAAGTACTGGGGTCACTTTTCTCCCATCTCCCAGTCTGCTCTTGATGTGCCTGGAGCAGGGGAGGGGGAGGTGAGCCAACCCTCCTGCCCGAGGCCATAAGGGGTGGGGCTAGGATAGTCAAGACGCCTGGGTTCTGTGCCCAGCTCCTGCTGCCAACATGGGATGTGAGTGACGCAGGACCAGTCCTTGCCCTGCACCATGCCTCAGTTTCCCCAGCTGTAGACTGAGGGTACCCCTTGCCCGTCTCCTGAGAGCATCGGGGTATGGCCCGTCGAGCACTTTGAGGAAAGGGGCTCTAGCGGATGGAAATCCCAGGTGTGACCCTACTCGGCAGGGGTGGGGGGATGACTGTCCTGCTGTGAACCTGCTGAGAGGCTGCTGTGGCGAGGGGCACTCGTGGGACCCTTGCAGATGCAGCAGGAGGGGCCGGCTGGAATTTTACCCCTGGCTTTGAATCACGCGGGTTATTCCCTTCTGCACATGGGCGCCGCCTCCAGCTGGCACCAGAGGCAGGTGTGCGTGAGAGAGAGAACAGCAGTTCCTCCGGCTCTTCCAATTCCCTGCTCCTCTCTTGGGCAGCCACGGTCCAGCAAGCCAAATGGGGTGGTGGGGTCACGTTGTGGGGAGAATTACACGCAGCCTCCCGAACTCGTGTCACTGGTGACCTGTTCCAGATGTTCAGGCAGCTGGCCAGCAGTTGAAAGGCACTCATTGTTTGGCTGAAGTTTCCCCACGTCGCCTGGGGAGCTTCAGAGAGAAATTTGGGTGGAAACAGTTAAATAAAACATTCCCCAGCTGTTTGACTTCAGCACCGGGTTGGGAGACATCTGTAAATCTGGGGGGAGCGCTGGTTCGCTCGGGTTTCTGATGGGGGGGGCAGAAGAGTGGGGGGGGGGCTGGGAGCTGGGGGTGTGATTCCTGGCTTGGGAACATAGCCCCCTCCTTCCAGTTAGGCTGGGGTATGGAGCCATAGTTGTTTGACCGACGTTCATTCTGATGGTTGTTCGTTGTATTCCAACGCATCGATAAAAGCCCCGGGCTGATCATCTCACGACTGGGGACATGTTTATCTCGCGATCTGACTGAGCCAGGACAGACCCGGTGGGCAGCTGAAGGGCGTGGAGCTGGGGAGAGAGATTCACCCATAGCGATGTCCCGCGGATGTCCCTGGGGCTGGAAAACTCAGGTCAGAGGTTAGGGTGGGCGTGCCAGGCTGGACAGCCTGTGTTTTCCCCGGGGATGGGTGGGAAGATGAAATAGCCCCCTCTGCGTCGGATGGCCCCAGTGCCTCTGAGCTGGGCTCTAGCTCTCTGGCATGCTCTTGCCACTGGATAGCTAATACCACCGCACATGAGTTAGCCTGGCAGCTGAACTGCTCAGCTGTGTGTCATAAGCCCCATACTGCTAGAGGAAAGTCTCCTTGATTCTGATTTAATCTGATGGTAGTGCCATGGTCAGGTTACCCCATTGTGCTTGGCCTACCCCACATACAGAGCCTGGGATGGCACCTGCTGGTGCTTTTGAGGCAGAAGGCTCTGACTTCTGTACCGCCGGGAAGGTCTGAGTGGGTGTAGTGATAACTGTGAGGGTCTGGCCTTGTTGTCGTGTTACGGTCCCAGGGGGGGAAACTGAGGCACGGAGCGGCATGCATTTTGCCCGGGGAGACAGAGCGAGTCAGTGGCGCAGCCAGCAAAACAGCCCAGGCATCCTGGCACACGGCGGCTCTGGAGCACCGACCAGCTCCATGAGTTAAATCCGCACACTTGTTCACCCCTCTAAAAGCGAGCGGCTGACGCAGGCGCTCAGCCATCTCCAGGCCTCCAACTGGTTATGTCACTCTCCCTCCCGCGCGCAGACTTAGATAACTGCTTGGCTCCAGGGCTGGGGCTAGGGAAGAGGGGCGATGCCACTGGCCCCGCAGCAAAGCACCTATAAATACACTCCCACTCCCCGGGGGCCTAGAGTGTCTGAACTTGGAGCCCGGCCCGGCCCTAATCCTTTAATGTCTCATTTCCATCGAGGGAGGCAGCTGTTAATACAGTTCTGGGGCAGGTGCTGACGTGTGTCCCTGTCCCAGGGAAAGGAGCTGCTAATCTCCTTGTGTTACTGCAGCGCAAGGGAGGAGATTCCAGCCTAGGAGAGTCCCCGTGTCCTGGACACTGTGGGCATTACCCTGGCTTGCTTCCCCTCCCCTCCCTGCCGCTCCTTCCTTATCCCTGGCTGGATCCCGGATCCCTGGGAGCCTCTTCTCTGAACCCCTCATGCCAGAGGGAAACCCTTGGTTCAGGCCTGACCACCCCAGGGAAAGCCAAGTGCAAATCAGATCCAGCCCCCGCCCCCGTTGACGGGATTCCACCCCAGGGAGCTCACCTTTCATTGCAGCCCTTCGTGCCAAAGGAGCCCAAACAGCCCGAGGCCTTTAAACTGGCACACGAGCCGCTGCCTGTCCAGGGATGGCTTCTGATCGCTGCTGGAAGACAGCCACCTCTGGCGGGGGGGAGAAGGCAGCAGCTGTTCAACAGTACACAACGTGAAGAAGAAAAGTGTAGCCGCTTGGAAGAGCAGGGGGACTTTGGAGGGGGGTGAGATGTTACTTGGTCGGAAGGACACTCTCTGTTTAAGTGCCGGAGGGTCTAGATTGACAGCCAATAACCAGGAGCAGGCGGTGGTGTTGCATAAAACATAAGAACAGCCAGACTGGGTGAGACGAAAGGTCAAGCCAGCCCAGTATCCTGTCTACCGACAGTGGCCAATGCCAGGTGCCCCGGAGTGAGTGAACCTACCAGGTAAAGATCAAGTGATTCCCTCTCCTGCCATCATCACCCCGCTCTGACAAACAGAGGTAGGGACACCATTCCTTACCCAGCCTGGCTAATAGCCATTAATGGACTTAACCTCCAGGAATCTCAGATGCTCTGGCAATAGTGGGGCCGTAGGACTGCCTAGATAGATCTCATCCGAAAGACAGCCCCAGCACCGGCGCAGCACAACCAAGCGCCACGCGGCGTTGTTTCCACCTGACTTCTGCGAAAAGAGCTTCCCGATCTACAGAATCACTGATGGTTCCTTGCAGCACCTTGGTGGTCTCCCATCCACGCCACGAACGTGGCCAAGCCTGCTCGGGGGAGGCTGCAGGCAGAAGTCCAGCAGTGACACCGGGTGTCTTCCAGCTCATCCCCATGAGGACAGCTTCCTTCCAGCGTCCCCTGGGAGTTGCTGTGTCCAGCACAGCCAGGATTCACCAGGGTTTGGCCGGGCGTGTGCTCCGGCCCAAGGCACCTGGCATTGGCCCAGCTGGGAAGACGTTCGGGAGGCGTCACTGCGTAATGTGCTGTGGGGGAACTGGGAGGTCGGGATCCAGCACGTGGCCCAAGGAACCGGATGACTTCAGGCTTGTGTAGACCAGGAAGCTTGGACCAATATAACGAGGTCAATGTAGTTTGCTTGGTGCAAACTGATCTCTCTTAGGTATGTCTCTGGCCCCCTCTGCTGTAGGGTCCGAGCACCTCACATTCTTTAATGTGCTTATCCTCACAGCTCCCTTGTGTGGTAGCATTGCTCCATCAGCCACATTTTGGAAGGGGAAACTGAGGCACAGAGGCAGATAAATGATTTGCCCAAGGTCACACAAGAAGTCTGTGGTGGAGCAGGTGCTTGAACCCAGGTCTCCCCCATCCCAGGCTAGCACCAGAATCAGTGGAGTATCCTTCCCTGCAGATTTCACTTGCAGACTTGCTTCTTGCCCTGGCTGGCCAGCTGAGCGGTGCTTCGGGGTGAGGGTTCGTTGCAATCCAGAGGGCGGATGCCCCGTCTGCTCGTGGACCGAAGCCATGGCCCGTGAAGTGGTTTCAAACAGCCCCATTGGAGGCGACCAGTGGGCAGCTGTTTTTCCCTGCTCTAGCCCCATTGGCATGGTTCAGCTAAGCCTATTTCTAGCCTGAGCAGCCAGCCCTCCCCCCACCCACTCCTTTACATCCAGCTGTTCCCCCTCCAGCCCCCGCTGGGTCCCTCCCCCGCCCCCAAAAAAAGGTAGCTGCGGAGTTTGAGCCCAGCTGTGGCAGGAGCACTTCCCGGCACACGGCTCCCTGAGCTACCTCAGCCTTGCGTGTGGTGGCCCCTGATGCAGCCCGGGAGCCTGGGCTGCTGATGGAACCAGGCAGCTACGTGACCAGGTCAGGTGCAGCATTCTGGCCCCAGCCCCATGGTCCTTGCTTGGGAAGACCCAGGAGCGGGTCCGCCAGCGCTTCACACGAAGCACACGGCTTGCTGCCTCGGCCTGGCAGGGAGTCTCCAGGTGTGACCCTGCTAGAGGGAACAGTGGGTGTCATTCCTGGGCTGACTGATCCCCATCCCCAGCGGAGGAAGCAGGCCTGAAAACCAGTCTCCGTGGGCCAGGGAGCAGACTGGACGGGGAGGTGGTTTTTTGTTCCCTCTCGAAGAGTCCCTGGCAATGTTCATCTCAAATTTTAAAACAAGGTTTTGGGGTCATTTTCCCCTTGGGGAGAGGGGGAGGGGAAAATATAACTAATCAGGTTTTGGTTTTGAAAACCCCTCCATGGTTGGTTCATTGTGTTGGGAAACCCCCTCCCGCCCCACACACACACACTCAGCCATCTTGACAGGGAATGTTCATTTCCTTTGACCACCTGCTCAGGTTTGTCCCCATCCTTTGCAGCGGCGCCCTCTAGTGGCAGAGCTGCTCCTTCATCTCACACCCCTGTGTTTGGGTCTGAATGTCCTGAGTTCACAGGTCATGAGTCTTGGCTGGCAGACCAGTCCCCAGGCTGGCTACTCCTACCTCCTGCTCTTTTTCCTCCGGCCCCTGTTTAGATCTCTTCCTTCTGGGGTGCCCGTTAGCTTCTCCGCGTTGCCCTCAACCCAGGAAGCCTCTGCGTGAATCGCTGCTGGAATCAGGAGTCTGGGTTTTCCCTAACTAAATTCTTGGGTTATTTGGAGTCATCAGTCCCCCAAAACTTGGATGCTTCTGTGAGCCAGCCACATGCAGCCTGCTGACCTCAGCACTGCAGCAGACACTCTCCGATTCCAGCTGCCGCCACAAGACCAGGAGAGCGTCTCTCTTTCCCAGGCCGAGCTCTGGGTGCATCGGTACCAGAAAGGTGGAGGAAGGAGACAAACAGCCACATGACACGAGGCTGGAGCCGCTGAGTGTGATGGAAATATTTTTAAATTGAAATTTATGACGATAGGCTGAAAGCAGCTTCAGGAAGCCTCTTGAAACTGATCGAAGGAAGCCTTTGATTGGTTTAAGCTGGTCAAAGAGAACTAAGGGCTCTAGCTGTGGGAGCTCGCTAAGGCGCGTCCGGAGATGCCCTGCCAGCTGATCCCGCGTGCTTAGAAATCTCCCCACCTTTCTCTCACCGCTGCTGCTCCCTGCAGCGCTTAAAGAACCTGTAACGGGCCAAGCGGAGCATGACCAACGGACACCCAGACCCGCGGGGAGGATGCACAGACCAGCCTGGGCGTGTGCCCAAGTCACCAGAGTTCACACCCCAAGGCCTGAGAAACAGGCTCTGCTCTGCCATATGGTGTGTGCGTGTGTGGGGCACCGCTGCCCTCTGCTGGATAGCAGGGCAGACCTGCGTGGGCAGGCGTGGCTGTGTTGGGGTGGGAAAGTAGCGCTATCGAGACCTCAGGTTTGGGGTCCAGAGATCCTGTGTCTACGTTTTCATCCACCAGACAACTCTCGCTCTCTCTCCAAGACACCTGGCCTCTATCCCTGGCTGTGCCGCTGACTCAATTCGTGACCCTGGACAAGTCCCAAGGGGCCTCAGTCTCCTCATCTTTATAATGGGGTTAACAATAGCCACCTCCAGGGAGCAGGGGGACTAATTCGCTGTGGTTTGCAAAGCCCTTTGAGATCTGTTTGCTGGGCAGCGCTAGTGAAGGGCAAAGAATTATTGGGTTGGCCTGCAGGGGAACTAACCCGGAATGAGATTCTCCCTCAGGTCCAGCCGTGAGGGCCTGTGCATGGGGGGAAGAGAAGGCTCCGATTTCTCACTCTGCCGTTGACCATGAAGAACCACATGGTCACAGTGTGAAGAGCCACATAGGCTAATCCCTCCATGGAATCAGTGAATCTAGGGGTCTCTAGTGACCACCTGGTTTTATATTTCCTCCAGCACCTCAGGATCCTGAGATCACAGGCCAGGGCAGGAGCTGACTGCTGACTGGAGAAGAGTTCCCCGCCCTTCGGTCCCTGGGTTTCCCTGGAAGTCCCCCATCCAGTGACTCCGTGTGGGCAAGATCTGATCAGGGGGTTGGCCAGTCTCTAGCCTTTTTGCCAGGTTGGAAGTGTTTCTTGGCCTCTCTCTCAATTGGAGGAGCCGGTTTCACTCTGCAGCATCAGTAGGTGAGCTCTGCCTACTCCCCCCACCCCCCCTTCCCAACAGTAGGCCCGTGAAGTGAAAGCCCAGGGCTGGCGAGGGCTTTTAAGCTGCCCGGCGCGGTGTTTGCTTGGCGTTGAGCTCACTCCCACCTGGGGAGGTCGCAGCCTGTCGGGACCTCGGGGTGGCCATGTCCGGTGGTGTCCCTGGAGGTGCCCGCTGCCTCGGCCGGACGTCGTGTTGGGGCCTGGGCTCTGGCGGGGTGATGCGCCCTGGGGAAACAGTTGGGGGGCCGTGTTCCCTTGAGGACGGTGCCCCTGGCTCTCTCTGACACAGTGCTCCGGGGTGCCTGGGCTGCTCGTGGGCCTGGAGGGGACGTCTCACCCGCACTCTGTTCTAAGGGGCGGTCGGCGAGCGGAGGAGGTAGATGCTTGCGGGGTGAGGGGGCTGGGTAATGCAAACCAGGGGCCCCCCCTTGCTGTTGGAGAGGGGTTGCTGGGACTACGGAGCCATCCTGGTGGAGGGTCTCTGGGCCTGGGGTCTCTTTGGCTGTTGGGGCTCTTGTGGGGGGGGGGCACTGAATGCAGCATGGACCCCGATGGGAGGGCCGTGGTAGCGTTTGGCCCCGAGGGCACTTTAAGCGGGTCCCACCCGGGTTCCTGGGCGCCCATGGTACTCACTGCAGAACTGAAAGAGGTGTAAGCGCTCCCCTCCCCCTACGTGCACACGTTCCTTCGGAGTGCGCCCAAGGCCCTGGAGGAGGTAGTGGCAGAGCAGCGGAAGGAACTCGGGAGTTTAACTCTAGAGCAGCCCCCATTGCCCTGGCCTGGGGGGCCGGGGCCGACGTGGGGGAGGAGCGGGTCTGAAAATGAGCCCACAGGAATGGCTGCCTGGGACCATTTGTGACAGCCCCAGGAGCCTGCTCCCCTCCCCCACTAGTACCCATCCTGCAGTGGGCTGGGCTGGGGCTGAGGTTCCCCGGCCACCAGGTGTGAGCTGGCCCTGCCCTGTGTCCAAGCTAGGTGCTCCCCCTAGGACGTACCCAGCCAGTGCAGAGCTGCCAGGGAGGGATGGAGGCATGAGCTGCAGGCTGGCTCAGGCAGACCGGGAGGAAAGCGGGGACGGGCTGGGTTGGGCCGATGGCTCCTTGGAGCTGGGGCAAGCTGAGGGTGCAGGGAGGGGGGAATCAGGGACAAGCCTTGAGCCCCCTTCTACCCGCCTTGAGATCCCATCCACCTTTGTAACCTGGGGAAGCGCCCAGATTTTCTTCCCCCATTGAGCCCTGTGCCCTGCCAAGATTCTCAGATCTAATCTGCCCCCTGCCTACAGAGAGCGTGCCGGGCTGCTGGATCGCCCCCTGGAGAGGCAGTGACTGTCCGGTCCAGCTCCTGGGAGTCCCATGTTTCGTCTGTCAGAGCACCCTGCAGTGTGGGTGTGAGACGGGGCAAGAAGTGTGTTAGGACAGGGGGTGGTCTAGGGGACCGGCATGCAGGATTCGGTCCCAGGTCACTGCCCGGCCCCAGGCTGCGTCGCTCTTTCTGTCCCCGGATGAAGGTCCGAGCATGGAAACCAACTTCTCCGAGCCTCTGAAGTCTCTCCCGGGAAAGGCTGGTCTAGTGTTTCTCGTACTCAGGGAAGCGACTCTTAGCTCTAGTCCACGGTGTGGTTTGTCCATCCGCCCGTCCTTCCTCTGGGGGAAATTGCATGAGAGTTAAATAATAAAATTGCATGTAAACTGTGCTCTATGTTGTCATTAGCAAAGTCAGGTGGAACAGGTCTGCCTTGTACCTGGAACGAACGGTGATGAGGTGTGTGGTGGTTTTTGGAGGGTGAGGACTGGAACAGCAAGGGAGAGAAACGTGGGCTCGGCAGAACTACCGTCAAGTCGATACATAACTGGTTAAACAACCACATAGAGTAACCATGAACGGAATGATGTCGGCCTGGAAGGTCGTCTCATGTGGGGCTGCACAGGGATCTGTCCTGGGTCTGGTGCTGTTTAACATCTTTATTAATGACCTGACATAGGAACAGAGAGCATAGTAACCAGATTTGCAGATGACACGCAGCTGGCAGGGGTAGGGGTTGCAAACACTTTGGAGGATGGAGCTAAAATCCAGAGGGATCTGGATAAATTGGAGAACTGGGCTAGACAACAAAATGAAATTCAGTGACGACAAATGTGAGGTGCTGCGCTTAGGAAAGAAAAACCAAACGCACAAATACAGACTGGGGGGTAACTGGCTTGGCCGCAGCACGGCTGAGAAGCAGCTGGGAGTTGTGGTGGATGGATCACAACCTCAACATGAGTCAGCAATGAGATGCCGTTGCAAAAAAAAAGCAAACACAATTTTAGGTTACGTTAATGGAGGTGCAGGATGAAGTCATGCACCATTCTACTCAGTGCGGGTTAGGCCTCAGCTGGAGAAATATGTCGAGTTTTGGTCTCTGTTGTATAGAAAGGATGTAGAGATACTGGAGAGGATTGAGAGGTGAGCAACAAAGATGATCATAGGGCTGGAACACGAGCCAGAGGAGCAAAGGCTGAAGGAACTGGGTATGTTTCGTCTGGAAGAGAGGAGATGAAGGGGGATATGATAACGGGTCTTCAAATACTTGAAAGGCTGCCATAAAAACGATGGAGAAATGTTGTTCTCTCTTGTCAGAGAAGGCAGGACAAGAAGAGGCTGTGGGTTCAAACTGCAGCAGAGAAGATTTTGATTAAATCTCAGAAAATATTTCCTAATGGTAAGACCAGTAGGACAGCAGAACAGAGGTCGTGGAAGCTCCTTGGCTGGAGGTTTTCAAAAGGCGGCTGGAGCCATCTGTCTGGGATGGTTTAGACACAACAAATCCTGCATTTTGGCAGGGGTTAGACTAGGTGACCCTTGTGGTCCCTTCTAACACTGTGGTTCCATTAGGACGTGTGACCTGTTTCTTTAAACAAGGGACTTTATTAGACTAAGTCAAACTACGTCTCTGTATAACTTCTGCCTAGAACCTTCTCCAGCCACCAGCTTCCTGCTATAGAGTTAGAGTTAGAAAGTTACTCCTGTGATTTGTCGCCATAGACATGGGGTGCTGCAGGCAGGACTGAGGTGCATTGGCAGAGCTAAGAGAGGGTGGAGGGGTGAGTTTGGGCTGCAGTAACAGTGGGTTGCACACTGCTGGGAATAAGGCGCAACAGCAGAGCTGTGTGTGTCTGGGGGGGGGTGATTAGAACTGCAATCGTGGGGGGATGCACGTCGGATCGGGATTAAGAGATGTCAGCAGAGCAGGGTGTGGGGAGCTCAGGACTGGAATAACAGGTGGGTCTGGCTCGGGGTTGAGGGGCATCAGGAGAACTTTGTCCTGCACCAGGCCTACCTCTAGCTAGTGCTCTGAGTTCCAGACATCCTTAGCAAAGACCCTTCTGTGTCCTTGGGGCATGAGTGAAGTGAAGTGAGGCTGGATGGATGCCAGCTCTGAATTCCTTATGAGGAGCAAATTGGCTGGGAGTCCTTGAGCTTCTGACACTGTGGTGTATCTGGGGAACTCCTGGCTGATGTTTTCTACTTGCCAGCTTGAAGTGAGAAATTACCCACGGGTCTAATGAAGATCAGTGAATTTCTATAAACTAGTGTTAATTTTCTAACCCTAAATTGCCATCATGGGTCCTCTCTCCGTATGGATGACATCCCGGTCCTCTCTCCGTATGGATGACATCCCCCTCCCCACCCCCGCAATGAATTCTGATACACAGAATTTATCATGTCAATAACTGGCTGGTTTTCTCCTTTAAATGAGGAGGGAATGCCAGTTTTTGTTACAAATTGCCCCAGGTGCGAAGTGACTGAGATCTTCCAATTCATCCTTCAGATGAGTACAAAGCAAACGGGATTTAAGCAAAGGAGAGAGAGAGACCCTGACTCACTAGTGTTGTTTTATTTACTCAGAAACAAGTCGGGTTTTCAGTTTAAGGACTGAGGCTTGAGATATCTGGGTTGGATTCCTGGCCCTGCCACCGGCTTGCTCTGTGATCTTGGGCAAGTTGTTTCATCTTTCTGTGCCTCATTGTAAAATCCTTCCCTCCCTTGCTGGAGGCCGGTGAGGACAGGTTTTTATTCATGCTCGTGAGATGCTCAGAGGTGCAGTGATGAGGGCCCCAAAGGAGCCTGGATGTGCTGAGACTTGATGGAACCCCATGGGAGGAGATCCCTGGCGATGAGCTTTGGGACCCAAGCTGGTCCTTGCAAAGGGGAGCCGGGACAGTTTGGGACTCGGGTGTCCCCTCAGAGTCCTGCATTGCTGACACTCGATGGCTGTTCCGCGGCACCGGAGCTGTACAAATCGGACACTGAAAGCTGCTTTAGCAGCTCACGAGGGCTGAGCCCTATGGGCATGTCTGCACCAACACTGCATTAGAAACTTTGGGATACAGTTGCTGGACCTGCGTCCAAAAGCCGTGGCATCGTGTTCATACCACACTATGCTGCCCTTCTGTCTCGGAGCTGCAGCTTGGCCTGTTTCAGCCTTGCAGAGTGGCAGGGCTTGGACCCAGGTCACAGCAGGCCTTGGGCTCTGACCACCCCACCGCAGCAGGGTCCTAGTGCTTGCTGGCCAGAGTCAGACTGATTTGTGTGTGGACAGAACAGGGGCTTGTGTTTGAAGCTGAGCTACAGCTCGTGCTTAGTGTGCAGTGTAGACATATCCTGAGAGTGTCTCTGTGGAGCTGAACACACTTGGAGATCGAGAGCTATGGCTGGCCAGGAACCCTTTCTCATGCTGGTTTCCTTGTGTTCTTGGATCATTGTTGCACTCGCTCGTGTTCACCCTTCTTGGCCACAAACGTTTGTGTACATGGGATTGGTGTGTATGAGGGTTCTGCATGGGAAGACCCCGTGCTCCTGTGCAAATATGTGGGAGTAGGCAGGGTCTGAATGAGCTTTCCCCTGACAGCTAGCTGGGGAGAAGAGAGACTTCAGGAGCAAACTGTATTTACATGAACACACCCACTCTGGTGCTGGGTCACAAATCACGGTGGTATTGAAGGCAGAGGTAGTGAAATGTTGTTATCAGTGTTGTTGTCTTTATTATATGAGGAAAGGGGAGCAGAACTATGCTGAGCCTGTCCCGATTGAGGGGTCACCCTCAGGTGAAAGGGACTCGCTAAGCCAGGGGCTCTAATGCCAGACCCCCTATCATCCATGAAGGGAAGAGGGGTTGGGACAGGTATCCCAGCTAGCAGGTGTTTTCTCTCTTTAAGGGCCCCTAGTCTGGTTTAATCTGTTCCTCCTGTACCGTTCAAAGATGAAGCTAAATAGGTTCCATTAGGAGTCTTTTGTTATGTAAAGTGTTCACTGGAGCTGAAAACACTTGTTGTGGGACAGCGTTTCTGCCCAGCCTGCATCACCAAGAGCTGACAGTCACTAAGAGTTGGGTGGACTCTCTAGAAACTGACCTATGGAGGTGTGACAGGGTCTAATTACTTCACCCTAGCCCAGACAGGGTTAAACATATATTATTGACTGCAGAAGTCCCGCCTCCCTGGTGAGACTGGGCATGCTCCAAATGCTCTAGTAGTATAAAGGGAGGAAGCCCAGCTCATTCTGGGCTGGAGGCTGCAGGGGAAGGACCTGTCTGGGAAGCTCTGGCAGAGGGCCAGCCACAGCCCCTGACTGCGCTGGGAATCAGAGCCTCCCTGGGCCCACCTGAATCCCAGTGACTGGAGGAGCCACTGGAGGCGACTGGCCCAGCTGACCACAGAGAACCCATCATCTCATGGGAGACCCCAATGCAGCCACTGGTAGGAAGTGACCCAGGGAGGATGGCGGAGTGGTACCTCCCACCCGGGGAAATCTCAGCATGTTTCAGTAGGACCCCCACGTTGAGTCAGTGGTAAGTTGTTATGCTACTGTTAGGGCCCTGGGTCGGGGCCCAGTGGAGTCGGGTAGGCCTGGGCCCCCCTACCCGGGACGCCACACCCCTTGGTGGGTGCCCACCCCATAGACTCTGGCTGCTAGGCCACGCTGCCCTGACCCGAGGGGTGTAGACCGTCACACGAGGTCACAGCAGAGAGGCAGAGGGCAGAAGGCAACTGGCAAGCGGAATGAGCGGCTGGCAGAGCAGTGAGCGAAGAGGAACTGTGGCTGGCGGGGTGGCCAGCGGAGAGGAACCGCGGCGGGCAGAGCGGCCAGCCAGAGCAAGTGGTCAGACAGTGGAGCAAGCCAGGTATCTTCTTCCCTGGGTGGGAGGGGAACTCACACAGATGCACCTCTGAACCTGGGACCTCACTGACCAAGGACAGCCCCTGTGAGTTGAGCAGAGAGAGGCCCAGAAAAGGAACTGTTGTTTGTAGAACTCAAGAACATGAGGCAGAAGGCTCTGCCCCACACACTCTGGCGTGGGGATGGGGGCGTCCTGCTCACAGTTTTGGGATTGTGAATCCTGCTTGTGGCATTTTCCCTAATTAATGTTGGATGACTTCCCTCCTTTCCTTCAAAGTTTCCTTTCTACACTCAGACTCTGGGCTTGCGAGGGGGGGAAGTAATTGCCTGTCAGAAGCACCTAAAGGTGGGGTGTCATTTTCCTGTGTGGGGGCTCGAGCCAATTCTGTGTTGTATTGTTGAAAAAGAACCTCTAGATATTGAACCTGGCCCTGGTGGCTGCCGGCTCCATCCGGCGGACGGGTTACACGGACTTCACCATAGCACTGCTGAGCCACGTGGGACTGGATCGCAGGCGGTTTTGGGGCTGCTAGAAACAAAGGACCGTCCATCCTGGTAGAATGCTACATCTCTAAATGGCCACCAGATGGCAGTGCTTCCAGTCACTCTGGCCACATCAAAGGCCAATCCTGCACGGTGCTGAACGCCCTTCAGTCCCGCTGACTTTGATGGAAGGTGCTGAGGGCTTGCAAAGTTGGGTGGCGACTCTCTCCCATGTTTCCCACAATCCTTTGCTCCACTCTGAAGCTGGCACTTGTCCTCCGCCTGCAGCTCACAAAGGGTTAATTGAATCTCCAGGGGCTTAGCTGGGGATAAACCCCAACGGGCCGTCTTTGAGGTGGAGGCGGGCTTTGGACATATTATGTCTCGGGCTCTGGATGTCCAGCGTAGGAAGGAGTCTTCGACTTCCGGCTGGAACCGTTGACTTGGGGAAATTGGTTTTTGGCGAGGCTTCCCTGGTGTAGCTGGGAACTAATTATACTTGGCTGCAGGCTGCTTCAGGTGACTGGCAGACTGGCTCCCTGTTACTCGGGCCAGCGTGAATCCTTTCAGTGGCCTCTGCGGATCTGCTGAAGCCAAAGCGATCTGTGGAAGCAGAGCGGTGGGGGTCTGGGGGGGTGCGGGTGCGTGCTGCTTGTGACCAGATGTCCCGATTTTATAGGGACAGTCCCAGTTTTTGGGTCTTTTACTTATATAGGCTCCTATTGCCCCCCACACCCCTGTCCCGATTTTTCCCCCCCTACTGTGCGGTCACCCTAGTCTTGCTTCAGGTGACTGGGTGAGAGAGCTCAGCTTGGATCGGAACTTGGGGGGGGGGCAAATGCTACTCTAATTATGCCAGTGGAAATCACCAGTTCCCCTGAAGTTGCATTGATGGTGCAGCTCAGAGCAAAACCGACCCTCTCTACCCTTCATTCTGGAAGGCCCTGTCCATCCTGTTCAGTCTCAAGTTACCAGCAGCTCCTTAAACCCAGAGACCGAGCCTCGCTGGTGAGCTATGTGCCAGTTGTCTCTGCTCTGCATGGGTATTTACACAGCGCTCCCCGAACTCCTGTCCCAGCATGCACTGGGCTCTGGGACACGCCAGGAGGGATTCTCGGGGGGCGGTCGCTTCTCGGGCATGTTGCAGTCCTTGAACGCGCACTGCTGCTCTGCAACCTCTGTAAGGGAAGCCGTGTGCCTTAGAGGGGGGTTAATATAGTTTACTCACACAGCTGAGCTGGTTGTATCCTGTAGAGCATTTCCCCTCCAGCATGGGGCTGTTGAAAACAGCGATTTACTTGGAGCATGGACTGTGCTCTTAGAGGTCACCGGCAGATTAAAAACGTGGGACTGGATATTTGTAATGTGAGGATATGAAAATCTAGCCCATACCGTTCGAAACAAAACAAATGTCCTTAGGCCTCAGACTTGTTTAAACCTGATGGCTCTTTAAAAATCAAATTCCCATTTTTTGCCACCTGTGCTTTATTTCTTGCTTTACCTTTCACACAGCCTGTAGCAATGATCGCTTTCACTGGAGCCTCTAGTCTTGCTGTGACCTTATTGAAATAATCTGGGATCATACAAATCATTTTTGCAACCAAGGTCCTGTAGGGGCACCAAATCTTATATAAAGGGGGTCATATAAGGTGTCTATGACCAGGTTATGGTTTGCTAGTTATGACTGTGCTATCTGTATTTATGTATCATTTCTGTATTTAAAGTTATGAATACTGGCTCTCTACTGTCTGTATTTCAAATGTATGCTCTGCTTCTGGGTAACATTCCAGACAACTTGGTTTTGTCTCTGCCTAGCCTTCTTGATGGCCCATTAAGGACCATCGGCTATACAATGGACCCATTGAGAGCTTTGAAAGCTCCAGTCCACATGAGAAGTCTACTGGAGGATATGCAAGGCAGCCTGTGGATAATGGCTGCCACCTGCAAATCCTAAGTAATGCATGACTTGTCCATGTGACTCCAGAACTCCATTGGGCTGTACTTTCCCACATCAAGAACAAAGAGGGGTTCTTGCACCTGGAAAAACTATAAAAGGGTGGTGCCCTACCTCCATCTTGTCTTCAGTCTTCATTCTTGCTTTATACCTCTGGAAGGATTTTGCTACAAACAGAAACTCTGCACAAAGGACTGATGACCCATCCTAGCTGTGGATGTATTCCAGAGACTTTGATTTGAACCTGCAGTTTATGCTATCACTGCAACAAGCCTGAACCAAGAACTTTCCCATTACTGCATGTAATTGATTTCTTTTAACCAATTTTAGCTCTCACCTATATCTTTTTTCCTTTTATGAATAAACCTTTAGATTTTAGATTCTAAAAGATTGGCAACAGCATGATTTTGGGGTAAGATCTTATTTGTATATTGACCTGGGTCTCGGGTCTGATCCTCTGGGATTGGAAGAATTGTTTTCTTTTATTGGGGTATTGGTTTTCATAACCATTGGTCCCCATGACGAGTGGCTGCTGGTGGTGATACTGGGAAACTGGAGTGTCTAAGGGAATTGCTTGTGTGACTTGTGGTTGGCGGTAATACCAACCTTTGTCTGGTTGGTTTGGTTTGCCTTAGAGGTGGAGAAACTCCAGCTTTGGGCTGTAGCTTCCCTGTTTGAAGCAGTTTGTCCTTCCTTGGCGCTTTCAGTTGAGTCCTGCCAGAACAGCACCATTACACTTGCTGATCCAATTGTCTGGTTCAGTGCTTAGAGGCTAGAGCGATAGGTGGGAGGACTCGGGTGCTGTTTCTTTAAATCCGTCCCAGTGGGGCTAGGCAGGAAGGGCTGTGGGGTGAGCTCTAGACAGAAGCACTACAGGGAAGTGGAGGGGGAGCAGCTGAAGGAATGACATTGTTCTAATAAAGTTCCTTCTTTAGTGACACTTTCTGTGGAATGAATTTTCGGAAGTGCTGAGCATTGTCCGTTCCTCCGGACTTCATAGATTACCAGGCCAGAAGGGACCACTGTGATCATCTCATCTGACCCCCTGCGTGGTACAGCCTGGAGTCCTGCCCCCTAATCATTCCTACGGCAGATCAGTTAGAAAAACAGCCAGGCTGGATTTTAAAGTGATCAGCGACGGAGAATCCACCACAGCCCTTGGTAAGTTGTTCCAATGGTTAATTACTCTCTGTAGGGCTCCCTTGCACTCCCAGTCGGAGGGAGACCACTCGGGATCACTACACTCTCACTGTTAAAAACGTACATCTTATTTCCAGTCTCAATTTGTCTAGCTTCTACTTCCAGCCACTGGATTGTGTTAGACCCTCCTTGGCTAGACCAAGGGTCTCCAAACTTTTTTGATCATGCACCCCTAGCAGAAAAAAAATTTTGAACATGCATCCCCATGGGGGAAGCCCCCCCGCAACCCTGCCCTAGCCCCACTCCTATCCACTCCCTCCCACTTTCTGCCCTCAACTGCACCCCTCAGAGGCCCCCCTCCTTGTCCCCTGGCTGCTCCCTCCAGGGACCCCCACCTCTGACTGCCCCCCAGGACCCCACCCTCTATATAAGCCTCCTTGCTCCTTGTCCCCTGACTGCCCCCTCCTATCCCCCTGGGTCCAGGGCTCTTGTCGCGGCGCCCGGCCTGTGGGGCTGGTCTGCCACAGCATATGGCTCCTTGGCCAGGGCCACCGTGGTCCCCTGTGGGTGGTCTCGCACACTCCAGTTTGCAGACCACTGTGCTAGACTGAAGAGGCTCTTATCAAATATCCGTTCCCTGTGTAGGTACTTACAGACTGTGATGATGTCACCTCTTAACCTTCTCTTTGTTAAGCTACATAGAGTAAACTCCTTGTTAGGTCTCTCAGTATAAGACAGGCTTTCTAATCCTGCAATCATTTTTGTGGCTCTTCTCTGAACCCATTCCAAATGATCAACCTCCTCCTTCAATTGTGGGCACCAGAACTGGACACAGGACTCCAGCCACAGTCACTCCAATGCCAAATACAAAGGTAAAATAACCTCTCTGCTCCTACTCAAGAGTCCTGTTCCCACGCTCAAGGATCGCATTAGCTTTGTTGGCCTCAGTGTCACACTGGGAGCTCATGTTCATCTGATTATCTACCACAACCCCCCAAATCTCTTTTGAGAGTCCTGGCTTCCCAAGATAAAGTCCCCCATCCTGTAACCACGGCCTTAGTTCTTCGTACCTAGACGTATATATTTACATTTAGCCCGATGAAAATGCAGATTGTTTGCTTGAGCCCAGTTTACCGAGCGATCCAGATTGCTTTGTGTCAGTGACCTGTGCTCTTCATTATTAACCACTCCCTCTTTTTCTGTGTCATCTGCAAACTTTACCAGGAATGATGTTATGGTTTCTTTCAGGTCATAAACAAAAATGTTAAACAGCAGAGGGCCAAGAGCCGATCATGATGACCCATGTACAATTGCATTTTGAGACCTATCAGTTAGTCAGCTTTTAATCCATTTAGTGACTGTATTAATAGCCTATGCAGTACTCTTGATGCTGATTTCTCCTGCTGCCTCTGTTCGTGCCCAAATACTGTAGCTAATGTTCCAAAGCTCCAATTAATAATGCTTCAGTTGGAGCTGGCCATGCTCAGGATTGTGTTTTTTAGATGCCGAACTACCTTAGAGTTGTCCGTTTGAACTGGCTTTTGAGCTCTGTTCTGATCTGTAATGAGCGCGGGTGGAACATCGTAGACTGGGCAGCTTCTAAGAGTGGATTTCTGGGGCAGGAGGCAGGCCTTTTTGGGGCTCTGCTGTCCCCCATTTGCCAGAAGATCTTGTATTTTGATTGCAAATGATTTGAGGGGCAGGGCTTGTCTTTTTGTTCTGTGCTTGCCTAGCACAAGGGGGTCCTGCCCCAGGATGGGGCTCCTAGCTGCTATGGTTAAACACATCACACAGCAGCTTGTAGCGTTAACTGAAGAAAAGCCATCCCTGCACCCACCCGCCCTTGCAGTTGCTAGTGAGGAGAGGCTGGGTATTTTTGGAACAAGTCCCAGGGACCCGAGGAGAAGAGAGAACAAAGATCCTTCCCCCTGCACTTCACCCCAGCTGAGGCTGGAAGCTGGCTTCTTGCAGGATCGCAGCTCTGGCTCCCTGAGCCAAACCAGCGTCGCGTCCTCCTTTGCTGAGCCAGCAGGAACTGCGCAGAGCCTGCCTGAGCGGGAGGCCTTTGCTTTGCAGATATCTCACGCTGGATCAAGGGGCGAGGGACAGCCGTGGGGTGGAGGCGCGTCGTCTTCTCTCAGGCCAGGCCAGCCCGCCTGGTGGGCTTAGGGGAGAGAGCCCTCACTTTGAAAAGCCATTGGAGTGTTCTCCGGGAACGCTTCGAAACCACGCAGCCGGCAGCCGCGCTACCGTCGGGCTGTCTTGGGGCGGCTAAGGTCGGCTACTGGAGTATTGTTTTAAAGGAAGATTGCTGAGCCGGGGATTTTGCAAGGTTACCGGAGTGGCGACATCATTAGGCTCTGCACGGCTTGGCCTGACTGTCGCCTGGCTTTCATATCCCCGTGAAGCCTTAGGAACACAGGAATTGCCAGGCTGGTTCATCTAGTCCAGTACCCTGTGTCTGACGGTGCCCAGTCCAGGATGCGTCAGAGGGATGTACTAGAAATGCCACAGTGGACAGCTAGGGACAGTGGAGCAGAATTCTAGGGGGGTCGTGGAAGCTCCTTCACCGGCGGTTTTCAAAAAGAGGCTGAAGACCCGTCTGTCTGGGATGGTTCAGACACAACAAATTCTGCGTCTGGGCTGGGAATTAGACTAGCTGACCCTTGCGGTCCCTTCTAACCTGATAAAGGAATTTCCCTCCTTATTCTCATCGGTTAGTGATTGGTTTATATCCTATATCTTGCAGATATCATTCCCTTATTTTTAATCTGACCTCTCTAAACTAACCTATCCCCATCTTTTCAATCTCTTTTAATCTTCAATACATTTAATCTATTAATACTTTAGTGTTCTTCCATCTGTAGATCTCAAAGCTCTTTATAAAGCTGCGTAAGTATCCCATTATTCCCATTGCATGAGGGGAAACTGAGGCACAGTAGTGCAGTGACTCTCACAGGGTCACGCAGCCATTGGGCAACAGAACTGGAAGTAGCACCCAGTTCTCCTGACTCCCCAGTTCTCCTCTTCTCTCCTCACCAGTCATTCGATCCCCCTGGTTCTCCGCAGTGCACCGCAGTACATGGCAGAGCAAAAACTACCCAGCTCTTTCACAGCGTGGATCACTTTGCAAGAGTAAGAGCCCTTAATAGACCCTCAGCCCCATCTCCCACAGTCCCCTGCTCTCTGGTTTGCAATATGTTTTGCTCACGGGCCGGCATGGTGAGCTCTGAGGTTCATCTGTGCAGCTCGGATCGTGGCTGGAGAATGGATAAGCTACATAAACAATCCATAGGACCCTGCACTTTCCAGCAGTGATGCTGCAGTGTTCATGCCATCACTAGAACTTGGCTTGGGACATGCTGTGCTGGGATAATTTCCCTCCCTCGGGGTGGGATCCTTCTCCTAAATTATGGAGAAACTCTCTAGTAAGCTCAGACCTGGGAGCTTCTGGTTATCTTCCCATTGACGCGCTTCCAGCTCCAAACCCTCAGCGTGGGCCAAGGGCTCCCTCCCCAAGTGTGGTACAGAGTCCAGGTACACTGCTGATTGGCCTCTCTGACACCAGGACCCCATCCAGTTGCTTGTTCTGCTCGGCCTGGAGGGCGGGCGCATGCATGGAAAGAAGGGGCACTCTTCCTGGAGCAGCAACAGAAGAGGCCTCTGGGCCTTCATGCTGGGGTTCCGCCTCTGAGCCCCCCAACGTCGCAGGGCAGTGGTGGGAAACGAACAGTGAATCGCCCCACGTGGAAATCCTACCCGTATCTCTGTGAACTGACACTGTTGATGGGAACGGGAACTGTGTGGCTGTGGGGTTTTTCCTCCCTGGCTAAATCTGGGGCGGTGGGATTTTGGCTAGTGGCTAGAGGATTTTTGGCACAAGCTTTGGGCGTGGCTGGCTGGCACGCCCCCCCCCCGGGCGTGGGTTTGGTGTTGGCCCAGGGAATGTGGGATTGATGGAGAGACAACAAGCCCTGCAGCGGGATGGATTGTTAGACTCTAATTCATGCGAAATCTGACACTGCAGATATTTGAAATCAATAAGCCACGTTCTGGGTTTTTCCCTTATCTTTTGAGGGAGGGTTTTTCCTTTTGCTTGGCTAAGCCCTGCTAGGAAAGTTACAATTTGCTGAGAGCAAAGGCAGGGCATTTTAACTAGCTTACGACAACCACAACGAACCCCCCCGCCAACATCTATGACATGGGAACTGATGACCCTCAGAGGGTGGAAGCCTTTGGTTATTGCAGTTTGTCAGCCTGTATGTACTGGTTGTGGGATTTGAAGCAGGTAGACTGGAGCTGTGTGTATGTGAAGGCAAGGCTATCTGGATGCTTGCTGCCCTTTGAGGTACTGGGAAAAAGTACAGTGTTAGGATGTGTGTCAATTTGGTGTGGGCAGCTAGTGTGTATTGAAATATATTGGATGTGTGCAATTTGTGTGTCTTCAGATGTATGTGATTCATGTATGGCAGATACTGTCCTGTACTCCTCTGGAGCGAGATGCAGTGTGTGTATGGAAGTTTGGGTTTTTATTGTACAGAGCTCCAGCAATGCAGAGGTGTGTGTGTGTGTGCGTGAGAGAGAGAGAGAGAGAGATAAAGAGAGTAGTGGTGGTGGGGGGAGGCATTGACCTGCTGTGGGCACCTGTGTCATGGTGTGTGGTTTGCGGGTCATTTTTACATCCCCCTAGGTGTGTTGGGAGAATTGTGGGGCTTATCGGAGCAGGTGTCTTTTGGATTATAGTTATTTTGGGTAACAGCCTCACAAGTGTGGACAAGTTTGGAGTGTGCCTGCTTGTGTATTTGTGCTGGGGGAGTGGAGTGAGGATGTGTTTGTATTAGGGTAGGAGGGTGGAAGAGTTGCATTGACCTTTCCTGCTGGTGCACAGCAAGGTTAAAAAGTGAAAACCCAGTTTTACTGCCCTGGTCAAGGAGCAGAGCTGGAGTGGAAGGGCCAAGAAATCTGTCTTTATTGCCAAACTTATTTCTTCCCCTTGCCCCGGGGGCTGACGAGTTCAAAGGGGGACAATTATTAGCCTGGATCTGTGAATTCTGCGTAGGGTAGAATAAAAAGGCCTGGGTTTGTGGCAAACATTCGAGGCTAATTGTTCAGAGAAGCTCCTGGCGCAGTGAGCCCAGGGCTCTAGATCTGCTGTGAGAACCGAGGGGCGTGGGGGGGGGGGGGGGCGCCAGAGCAGCCAGTCGCCACTTTCCCTAGAGTAGATTCCCGGCTCTATTTAGGCCATTCCCGTGCATGGCCACTGGAGGGACCTTTTCCCTGCCCCCCCCTTACAGCTGTTCCCGCAGGAGACTGACAGCTGGCCCCAGGGTTGCTATAGGGATAGGCAAATAGCACGGGCTGTTATAGGTGGGGAGGCGGCTGCCCCCGCCCGGGAAGGCGGGGCCAGGCATTGCTGCCTATAAAAGGCAGAGTGCTCCATTCAGCATTTCAGCACTTGCAAAGCGGGGAGAGGCGCGAGCGGTCGCGGCTGCAGCCGAGAGTGGGGTGCAGGGGGCCCCAGGGAGCCTCCGGGGCAGGTGCCCAGCGCTGTGTCTCGGGGCGGCGGCGGGGGTGGGCGCCTTGCACCGAGCAGCAGAGGTCTGGGGAGGGGGCGGGGGTCGCTTTGCCGTCTGCGAAGCGACGCCGGAGGCGAGAAGAGCGCGGCGGGAGCGGCCCAGCCTGGGGAAGAGCCGCTGGGGCCGGAGCAGCGGCCCGGCGTGCGGGGACCAGGCGCGGCAGCGGCTTCCCCGCGCGGCCCCGATCCGGATTGCGGGGCGGCGCAACTTTTCTCTGCCCCTCCCCTCCCCGTTCGTGTCCGCCGCTTTCTCCCCCCCCAAGCCTTTGAACTGCCCCCCCCCGATTTATTACCCCCGCCAGCGCTCGAGCAGGGGGCTCGGGGCTCCCCACTCCGCGGGCTGCGCCGCCGAGCCCCCGCCGGGCAGGGCCAGCCCCGCGCCGCCGCTGCATGGACTGAGATGGCCTCCGAGCTGGCCATGAGCGGCGAGCTGCCCACCAGCCCGCTGGCCATCGAGTACGTCAACGACTTCGACCTGATGAAGTTCGAGGTGAAGAAGGAGCCGCCCGAGGCCGAGCGCTTCTGCCACCGCCTGCCCCCGGGCTCGCTCTCCTCCACCCCGCTCAGCACCCCCTGCTCCTCGGTGCCTTCCTCGCCCAGCTTCTGCGCCCCCAGCCCCGGCGGGCAGCCGGGCCCCGGCGCCGCGCCCCACCCGGGCAGCGCCGGCAAGGCGCCGCTGGAGGATCTCTACTGGATGTCGGGCTACCAGCACCCGCTCAACCCGGAGGCGCTGAACCTCACCCCGGAGGACGCGGTGGAGGCGCTGATCGGCAACCCGCACCCGCTGCACGGCTACGAGGGCTTCCGCGGCCAGGGCTTCCCCGGCGAGGAGGCGGCCCCGGCCGGGCACCACCACCCGGCGCACCACCCGCACCACGCCGCGCACCACGCGCACCACCACCACGCCGCGCACCACGCGCACCACCACCTGCGGCTGGAGGAGCGCTTCTCGGACGAGCAGCTGGTCAGCATGTCGGTGCGGGAGCTGAACCGCCAGCTGCGGGGCTTCAGCAAGGAGGAGGTGATCCGCCTCAAGCAGAAGCGGCGCACGCTGAAGAACCGCGGCTACGCCCAGTCCTGCCGCTACAAGCGGGTGCAGCAGCGGCACATCCTGGAGAGCGAGAAGTGCCAGCTGCAGGGCCAGGTGGAGCAGCTGAAGGCGGAGGTGGCCCGGCTGGCCAAGGAGCGGGACCTGTACAAAGAGAAGTACGAGAAGCTGGCCGGGCGCGGCTTCCCCCGGGACCCGGCCCCGCAGGCGCCCCCCAAAGCCTCGGCCGAGTTCTTCATGTGAGCGGGGAAGGGGGCCCCCGGGACTCCCCCGCCGTGTACATAGAGGGGCCGCGGCTGTACATAGACTCGTGCGGGCTGCAAAGCAACTCCCCAGACAGGCGCCCCCGCCCAGCGCCGGGCAAGGTCCCCCCCACCCAGCGCCCCCCGCTTGCGTCTCCTTCCCTCCCCGCCTGGGCTGCCCACGGAAGCCCCAGCCCTGCCGCGAGCTCGCCTTCGTGCCAGCCGGAGCCCCGGGGTCCTGCCCCTTCCGAGAGCCGCGCGAGTCCCCCACCGGCGCATCCTCCTGCATTTGTGTGTCTCCGGGCAAAGCGAGCCCGAGCTGGGACTTGGCGAGGCGGGCAGGCGAGAGCAGCCTCCAAACCCCGCTCCGGAGTCTTAACCTTGTGATCGCGAAAACTTTCCATAAACCGACCCCAAACCCACCCGGGCCACACAGCGCTTCGGCGGGGTGGGCAAGACAAACTGGACTTGGAAAGACTTGAAGCAATAGGGGGAAAAGAACGAGGGAACCCTCTGACGCTTCTGTGTGTTCTCCTGGAAAACTGGGTAACAAACCAAAATCGTTTTGGGAGAAAACGTGCATCGTAATGAAATCCTCTATACTCTCTTAATCATCATACGCGCCTAGAAAGCAGCACCCAAGGAACTGTGCGACTTAACTGTGGTTCTTAGAAGACTTTTTAAGCAATCCTGCATGCAGGACATGTATGGTATTTCAATAATCTCCCCTTCTTTTCTACTAGAACAGATGAAGATAAAGCATGATCCAGGTTTTTTTCTTGGTAATATTTTTTGTTTTCGTTTCTCCCCCCGACGGTCAGTTTTTAGTTTGCAGCGCTCTTTTTGGGGTGCATCTTAAATAACAGATAGTCTTAAAATGTTTGCAAAGTGATGTTTTCTCTCTCAGTGGAACAGTGCAGCAAAACACTCACAAAAGGGACTGGAATATATATCTTGGGACTTCAGACTCCAAAAACGAGTTGAGTTTACCTGCTTTTTATCTCCTTCCTTTTTCTTACTAATAATTCTTGTTGTTGTTTTAAAAAGGAAACCTGAGCCAGACTTAACTTATTTAAAGGTGTCACTTGTATATATGTAGCATTTAGTTAGTTTTTTTGCCTTTTTTTTTTTTTTTTTCTGAGCCTATATTTTGCTTGGTGATTTTAAGGAAAAAAAAAACTTAAAAAAAAATCACAAGTCTTAATGAAAGTTTGTATGTAATAGCATGCAAATAATATAAGAATTAATTAATTTAATTATGTTGAAAAAGCCGAATGCACTATATACAGGAATCAATTGGATTAAATAATACTGTTGTTTTATAGAGATTTAAAATTATCTATGCTGTTAAAAATATTGGGGAAAAAAGTTAACATTCTAAGATGACCTGAAAGGCAATATAGTAATATATGGACTGCAATCAGTTGGCTGCTATATCACTATGCACCAGATTTATTTATTAACCCCTGGGAAACAATATTATTTTAACTTTGAGGATTTTAAAAAAGAAAATAGAAGCAATCTTGCAATTATGCTTTGTGTGAAATTAAAAAATATGCGTAGAAGTTGGGGTTTTTAACAAGTTGCTTATTTTAAAAAAGGAAATCTTAGGGAAAACTGTAAGTCTTAAACAAACCATGTGTGAACTTTGGGAACTGGTGCATTTTAGGTGCTGCTTGTGCAAAGCATTTTAAATAACCAGTTTGTTTCAATTTCTGATGGTTTTAACTCTGTTGCATCAAGATAGAACTTATATTCATCTAGTGCTTCAGTTAAGTCTTTTTATATAAACTGCTGTTGAGCCATGTGGGCTATTGCAACCTCAGAAACACCTATATCTTTTTTTGTTTGTTTGTTCTTTGAATTGTGTTTCCTTTGTGTTCAGGCATCAATGCAAAAACTCATTTGAGCTTTCCTTTGCTACAGACGAACGAAAAATAAATCTCTTTAGACATACCTATCTTTTTCTGGCTTCCTAGTTTTTGTAGGGAGGGGAAATCATTTGAAATTTTTATCCTGGTGACAGTGGTAGTGATCTCTTTTGGATTAGACGTTTGGGGGAAATTAAAGCATGCTTGTTTCTTTGCTTTGTGCACCAGAATGAAATGTGACGGATTAATCCAAACGCGAGTTTGAGTTTAAATACAAAGGCAGGGAAATATATGTAACTGCAATCCTTGAACTGAATGAGTAGTTGGGAAATTATTTTAACTTTGTTTTGGTGGGCTCTAGATGGAAGTGTAAACTCCCACATTAAAAATTTGTTTTCCAGTTTAAAACATTAACCCCAAAATTGATATCTTTGGAAAACATGGTAAAAATGGACAGGTTTTTGTTTTTGTTTTTTGAAACAAATGCATCAATATTTGTACATTTTTAAAGATGCATTCTTCTGGGTGATGCTTAGCTTTCTAGTTTAAAAGACAGCACTTTAAAAATACACTTGGAATGGTTGGAGCAGCAAGATATTAATGGTTACAAAATACATTTAGGCGCATAATTTTCCTTCCCAAGTTTTCATCTTCGGGTGGAAAATTCACAACATTTTATGCTATTTCTGGTGCTTTTTCATTTCCAAATATTTGGTTTGAAATAATTTTAAAACCTCACAATTTATTAGCTTGATTTATTTTTGTTTAAATGCAGAAAATTTAAATTTTGAGAGAGATTCCTTGGAATTCAGTGGTGGTTTTACTCATTTTTTTCCCCTGTGATCGGAAACACTTTATTTAAATCATTCAATATATGGGATATACTTATTTAAAAAGTTGAACATTTTAGATCTCCATTTTAATTTTTAGAGTGCTGAGATTTAGAATGATAAAGGCTTTGATTAGAAATCAGAGCATTTTTTCCACACTTATCAGTGAAATCATTTGCTTTTTAAACAAAGAATTATTTCTACACCAAACAAATGCTCTCAATAGCATTTAATGCTGTTTCTCTCTTACCCAAATCAGTTTATCGAGTGACTTTTATTTTAAATGGCAAATAGTTTTGTTTTCCCTTTTAGGTATTGTTTAAGAATTTTTAATTTTTTAAAAAAAAATCCAACCCGAACTAATATTTTAAACTGCAATTTAAAAATAGAAGAACAAGTGAAGGGCTTTAAATTACTTCAAAATGACTAGAAATAGAGCGGATTTAATTTATTAAACATGCCTGTTGTGGCAGTCCTCACGGGCGGGAATCTTTATGGGTGCCAATTAACATCCCCAGTATTAATGGATTTTGTTGTTGCGCTAAACAAATGGGAAAAATATAAGTGTTTCAAATATTTTAAAAAAGAAACCAGAAGGCTTCTGTTTTGGCACAAACTCCCGCTCCCCCTTTCCCAGAGTCTGATTTTGAATTTCCCCCCAGTTTCTTTGGGTCTGGCAGGCTTGCTTTAGACTTTATGCTGCGCTCACTTTGTAGATGCAGAAAGGATTGCCGGCTGGCGGCTTTGGTACCATTTCAGGGTGCAGAGTCGGAAGGCTGTTCCCCGAGGAGTCTCCTTGGCCTGGAGGAAGGAGGGCATTTTTTTACTTTAGGGAAGCTGAAATGGACACTTGGCATCTGTTCGGCACCGCACCAGTTTTATTTAATGGGAGGGGAAAATGGCAATAAATGCAATGCTGGCACGGAGGATGGAGGGTGAATGGGAACATGGTGATGTGCAGCTGTTTGCCTGGTACCTTTTATAGATCGGTCACAGAAGTTAAAGATGGCAAAGACTGATTAGCCCATCCAGTTCATTCTCTTGGCCAGGACAGGCTTGGTCTGTATTGTATGTTCTTCTCCCTAGTGCTTGGTCCAGCCTCGTTTTATCTATTCTAAGCGAGGGGGCATCCACAGATTTCACTGTCCGGGAGTTTCTCTGAATACTCAGCCTATATTTTTTCGCCTTGTTAATTTTCCATCTGGTTAGATCCCCTCCCACCGTCCTAAATAATTGTAGGCATTTCTCTCCCCGAATCGTTCGGCTCCTTTTAGAGCAGATATTCGTTGCCTCATGATATGGGCAATTGGGCGAGATTCCTGAGTTCTCAAAGCACTCTCTCTTTTTTGTGGACTTGCAGGTGCCGTGTGTGTGAGAGGGAGATTGTGTGTCCACTACAGACTAGATTGGAATCTCAAAATCCAGAGGTTTAATATCGAGAGAGAGATCCGTATGCGGTATAGATAAGGGCCTGATCCTGATTCTGCTCTAATATCCTGGGGAATTTGGCTACTGCCTTCAGTGGGAGCAGGATCGGGCCCTGAACATATAGAAAGACACTCTATAAGATTTCTGCAAAACCTGCCTGTGCAAGTTGAGCTCACACGGATCCCTGGCAAAGATTGCGGGTGGAAAGCGTCAGTCAGTCCATTCCAGAATTTTTTTCTGCTTTCTTGGTGTCTTTTTGCCATATATGTGTGGGGGGGTTTTTTCTGGTTTTTTGTTTGTTTGTTTTTCCATGAGTAACCTCAAGTTGTCTTTTTCCCACACCCCATGGGATTCCGACACTGGTAATGGCACAGATTCTCTCAAATGGGCAGGGCAGGGCCTGGGTAGGATTAATTTGTGCTGGGATTTGATCAGTCCTTCAGATTTGATGAACGGCCACAAGTGTTAACAAGGAGGAAGCCTTTGGGGAGGAAACCGGCACTGTTTCTTTCAAGGCAAGGGAACAGATACAGTCTTTTATCACTGAATTTCGTCTTGTAAATTGTGCCACTTGCTACTCCACCAATTTGTGTCTGTTTTGCGTCAGGGCCCTTCCCAGTGATGCGCCCCCCCCCGCCCCCCCCCCCCCCCCGAAGCCTTTTTTAGTTTATATTCAATTCTAGTTTAATTTCCCCATTTAATTATGAGAGGGTGATTACAGCTTGTCAGAGCCCCAATGTTTACTTAAGCTACGCTGGGTCCCAAGCCCCTGCAGTAGAAGTCCCTCTTAATTCCCCTGCATCTTCCCACCTTAAACCCTCACCTCTGCATTTTTCAGACAGCAGTCCTGCCCCAAGCCAGCGGGTGTTACTAAATAAGGAGAGCAGAAAAGTTGGTGAGGGAACGGGGTTTCACTCTAGGAGAGGGGCCCTTCTCCCCCAACCCCTCCATGACTTGAGACGCATTAGCTCTCTAAAGCAATAACTCTTTAGGCGAGTGACTGAAAATGAAGCCTGAATGGAGTAGGTGGCACTTTAAAAGTGTCTCTAGAAACAAAGGCTAGGGAAATTTTCACATCCCTGAAGAAGGGTCTTGTAATATTGCCCGTCTCTGGGCTAGATCGTCTTCTGGTGTAAATTAGAATGGCTCCATTGTGGAACTGACCCCCTGTTTGGATTGTGTGTGCGCGGTCCTACATGAATCGTGTTCACTTACCCCCCCAGCACTCTGCTGAGATCAGTTAACTTCACATTTGGCAATGTTTCTGGGGGCGCATGTGCACATATGGTATTCATGCATTAATGCACTCCATGGATTCCCCATTCCAGTCCAGTCTTTTTTAAGTAGGGTTCCGGTCGTTCAGCTGTCTATAGACCACTCAATAGTCACTTACTCTCACTCAATAAGCAACTAGACTATCTTGTGCTCTTATAGGCCCAGGGACTGTGACTACTGCTTCGGCAGAAGGAATAGTTGGGTTGTTTTTCAGCTGTTCTTTAGTTTGAAATCTATCGGTGAATATTTCTCCCTTCCGCTACATGCAGTTTTGTATTTGGCATGACTCTCTTCACTCCCTCCCTCCCCCCCATCCCATCCCTGCTCACGTGCATGGCCCGCAGGAGCAGAATAAAAGTCCAAATACACTCTAATACGGTTCAAGCCGCCCTCGCTTGTGCCTCAGCTCAGGGCTGAGCTGGGACCATGTGCCGAACCATGCTCCCCAGATCATCAGATAAAACCGTGAGCCCTTAGAGAGTCGGAGCGAGCCGAGATCTTGACTTACACAGCGAATCCATTGTACTTTTGGGTTAAAGAGCGACCACTCCCTTTTCTGTACCCCCAAGTCCGATGGACATTGGTGGCAGTCTCCCTGCTGTAGTGTGTCATTCTCTGTGACGGGCTCCAACGGCGGTTGGTGTTAGCCCTCCGCTTGCCATAATGTACTATCCGAATAGAACTGCAGGACGTGAAGTTAATTCATCTCAGCAGAGTGCCAGGGGCGAGGGAGGGGGGAATGTAAATGATTTGTATAAGGCGATGTGGCCTCATTTGGAAGAATGGGGTTTCGGAGAAAAGCCGTTCTGGAAAATCTAGGTCTGATCCAGACTCGACGTCGGTGTGGGTCACGGCTGCGCAGAGCATGGCAGCTACACGACTTGACTATATATGTGTGTATATGCCCCATATATTTATAGACACACACCAGGCGGACTGGTACGCTGGTCAATTACTGAATCTTCCGGTTTAATTTTCAGAGTCCGGCTCTGCCAGGTACAGGATATGGGGTGTGTGTTGAACAGTTCCCGCCTTGTCGCTGGCGCACAAAAGAGAGGCAGTTACATAAGCAGTGGCATTTTCCACCCCGTCTCGGTGTATATTCGTGTGCTCTATTTATTCCTTATTAGTAAGGGGCAAACTGGGGGTGAGGGGGCTTGTCCCGGAGAGTTGTGTTCCCTCTCCCTCTCTGTTTGGATCTTTTTTAGCTCTCCGCTGGAGTGCCCCTGAGTTCACTTTCTTTGTTTTGGACCTGGGTAATTTGTGACCAAACCTGCCGTGAGGAAGTACCAGGAATGGAGCAAATGGGGACAAGGAACCGTGAACTAGGAATTGCATCGAGTCAGGTCAGAAACCTGGCTTGTTGGCTACCCCGTGGTACAGGACAGCCCCGGGCAATACAAAACACAGTCATTTGCAGAGCAGAGAATCTTGGATTTTAGCTCCTGATTAGGCGTCCTTGCTCTAAATGCTCCCCTCATACCTCGGCCTGCCAGATTGCTGCCGCTTTTCTCTGCCCACTGACAAGATAATTAGTGGGAGCGGGCCCAATTCTGCTCCTGTTGAAATCAAGGGGAGTTTTGCCCATTGATTCTAATTGGAGCAGAATTGAGCCCCGTTGCATTTTCCGAGCAGCCTGAGATAGGTGAGCAGAGCCCAGTGATTTCTCCATTCGTGTTTGGGCCTGGCCAGAGTGCTGGAGAACGGGCACAGGGCCTTGGGCTTCAGACCCTGGGAATCCAGGGGCTGAGGGCTGCAATGGTTCTGCCTGTTCCTGACGAACGCAGGAGCCTTTTGGGTGGGTCTGATTCTTACCGTTCTGCTGGGTGGGGGAACGTGTCTAATAATTTTTAGCAATTTCCACCCCTAGAACTCAGACCATTTCACAGAGGGTGAAACAGAGGCAAGAGAAGATAAGTGACTTGGCTAGCGCAACACAGCAAGTTGGTGGCAGAGCCGGGACTAGAGCCACGGCCACCTGACTCCCTGGTGAAATGGGGCGGGAAAGTATCGGCTCCTACCCAGCCCAATCTGCCTTTTGGCTGTTGTACCCTGTAAGCTCCCTTGGCGGCACTCGGAGGGAGCGGGGGGGGGAAGGGGTTCTGGGGTACACCAGTTCCCTGGGGCTTGCTCCCCACTTTACTGACCCACCCAACTTTGAGAAGGTTGTTGACAAAAGAAACTCCTGGATTCCAAGGCCAAAAGTGATTGTGATTGTCGTCTTGTGTACCACAGGCCCGAAACCTGCTCCTAGTCATTCTTAGAGCAGGTCTTCTAGGAAAACAGACCAGCTTGATTCAGAAATGTGTTGGTGATGGACAATCCATCTGTGCTCCAGTGCCTCATAATCCCACTCTGTCCTGGAAACAGCCCTTGGTTTTCACCTACCCTGGAACCCCTTTTCCCCGGCTGGGTCTAAGCTGCTCTTTAAGGCGCAGTCCTTTTTTGTCCGGTGGCTGGGAGGTTTGTCCATGTGTCCAAGACCCCCCAGCAACTGAGTCCCAGACAGGTCTGGTGCCAGGGGAAGGGAGAGGAGGAGTTAGGGGAGGTGACCAGTCCCTTTGCAACAGCAGCTGTGCCTTTGTGATCTCTGGTTTATTTTTTTCCCGCTGTTGTCCCTGAAACTTGCCTCCAACAAAGGAAAGGGCAGTGAAGGGTAAGGGTAAATTTTTGTGATGTGCCCATGTGTGGGCTAGGGCGGGTGCCCTGTGGATTCCTCGCTGGGCTCACCTCCCGCTCCGGAGGAGAGTCTACCCTCGTAGCAAGAGTTGGGCTGTTAGTGCCGGGCTGTTTCGGGGTTATCTTGCCAGCAAGAGCGGCTGGCGAACCAGCCGCGGACGGATTCAAATGGAGTTTGGTGCAAACGTTCCGGACGGCTTTTTAAACAGACTCCGGTCATACAGAGATGGAAGGGAGCTTCCTCCACACCACTTCTCCCCTCCCCTAGCAATCGGGGGATTAGGCCCTACCCTCTAGTCCTGTCTTGTTTTCAGTGGCTCAAGCAATGCCCCGGCTATGTTTCCTCCAAACCAGTTTTCCCCAGCCCTAACCCCCTCGCGCCACTGGGCTGGTCCCTGGCCTCACACTAGAAAGCACCCCTGCCCCCCGGCTGCAATTTAAACTGAGCCCACGCATCAGCAAAACCCCAAACAGCTGCCTGGTTTCGCATAGATGAGTGGAACCCACCAATGCTGCCCTAGCCCTAGAACTGCCTGTTTGAGCCCTGGGTTAATGTGCTACAAGATACCATGTTGTGGAATGAATAATACAGGATCAAGAAAGCATGCGCCATATTTCCCCCCATTAAACTTCAGCAGGCTGGCAAGGGGGTAAATCTTTCGGGTTGCCAGTTTTCTTAGGGCGAGGGTGGAAATTGAGACTTTCCCACAGATGTAGAGGGGCTTTCACGCCACTGACTTAATGACCGTGCTTAATTTGTAACGAAAGAGGGCCGGGGATCAAGCAATTGATTGACTTTCATAACTGACCTGGCGAGCCCGGAGCTGCTGGGGCTATGAATTGTCAAGCCTAGAGATGTTGGGGCTATGGACTTTCAAGCCTAGAGGTGACCTACCACCACTTAAGCCCTGTTTAATGAAACTACTGCAGATCTGCTTTGGGAAAGGGGAGAGCGGTTGGCTCTGAAACATGCTGCTTCCAGAATTCAACCCCCTCCCTCGTCTGGGCAGTTTTGTTGATTTTAGCCACAGGGAGATGGCTCGGGGCTGGTGCAAGGCTAGTCCACATCTTTTATTTGACATGGCGAACGACCGTTTGATGGGTTTGAATCTCCCGATGCTCAGAGCCATGCCAACAAATGACCAAGTAGAATGAAGATCGACCACTCCCCCCGGGTTGGGTCAGTGTATTACAGGTGGCAGATTCAGATCCACCACTTCGAGTTCTCTCTCCTTCATAGCCGGCACGCTCCTAATTCCTCCACTGCGTAATGCCAATAATCAGTGGAGGGGAGGGTGAAATCACATCTGTAAAGTTTGTGTGACCGTCTGGAAAGTCACAAACCCTGCTGGCTCCCTCTCGGCTGGGAGCTGTGAGTTTGGAAGGGTTGTCAATCTCATCTGGGGGTTAGAAAAACGCAGGGGCTTCCGCTGCCTTTTCCAGTTCCCCCCCGACTAAGGCATTGTGCTAGTCCCACCCCCGAAATCTGAAGAGCTCCCCCCGATATTAGATGTATATTTTGCATGTAAGATTGTCCCTCCCTAGCTCCAATACTATGACTAACGTACAGTAGTTTATACGCCTGCACACAGACAATATGCTGGAAGGAATCTCTTGGGTCATTGGGAGGGGAGAGGAAGAAGAAAGCCTAGTCTATCACCAGGTTTTCCCTGTGTAAAAAGGGCCCTGTGTCTGATGAACAAAACTACTTGTGCAAATTGTCCCTGAAAACACCCCAACGCTGTGAGCGATTTCCCAGGTGAACAACAGTCTGCATTCTCCCCTTGCTTGCCATGGCCTGTATCTCCCGCTCCCTGCCCCGCCAACCACACACGCCCACGATCTATAGAGCGCACAGCGAGACAGTGCGCACACATCTGTGCCGTGGAGGATTGGTGTGAGTGCCTCCTGCTAATCCACCAACAGCCGCTGGTTCCCCAGAGCGCCGCTGCCTGGGGGTTGGTTGTGGGGCATGGAGTAGGATTTATCCTCCCCTGTAGAACGGGTGGATCTCGCCTGACTCGGTCTAGTCGCGTAACAGGCCCCTCCTTTCTCAGGACACATACCCAGCTCTCACTGCGGCTTTGCTTCCTTCTCTCCCCTCTAACTCCTGCCCCAGTCGGCTCCTGGGGGGTTGGCCGGCCTCCCCGTTGAAAATAGCCCCCTTAATAATCCAGCCCCGAGCCCAGCTCTTGAAATGGAACAATATTATTTTAAGCTCTCCTGGCTGTCGACAGGGGCCAGCCAAGATCCTGGCCTGGCTCTGCCCCAAGGCAGGCCAGGCCACGCTCCAGTGTGCAGAGAATTCTCCTGCTGTCTGTGGCCCCCCGCCCCCTTCCTCCGGGGCGGGCAACGGGCCGCGTGAGTTTTGCAGCCTCCTTGGCAGGTCGCGCAGCCTCTGGCAGCTGCTGGAGTCCTGACCGGCTGGGGAAATTCTTCTGGCCTGAACAAGCGAGGCTGGGATCCTGATCTCCACGCAGGAAGCGGATCTGGGCCCCATTGGGGGTGGGGAGGGGAAGCGCTCCGTTTAACCCTTGGAGCGCCACTGTCTGGATCAGTCAGCGGAGCCCTTCAAAACCAACGTCCTGGAGATCCATAGGTCTCTTGGCGGGGCGTTCAGAGGCTTTGCCCTGCGTCCTGGCCTGGATTTCCCCTCCCGCCCCCTCTCCCACTCAGCATGCTGGCCACCTGGCCGCTCCAGTCCGCAGGCGGGGCAGCTGCGTGGCCCAGCTCCCTGTGGCTGCGGGCAGTTAGGTGCCGTAGGAACGATTCACAGAGGCAGCGTTGACCCCTGGGCTGTGGGTGCCAGCGGACAGGTGGGCGTTCAGGACGCTCCTGGGGTTTTTATCCGCTTCGGGTGAGGATGGGGCAGGTGAATGAAAATGCCCCACGTTTGATCCCAAGCAATGAGGGTTCCAGGCTGGCGTGTGAGGTTCCCAGCGGGTCGCTCTCCCCAGGCAGGGTCTGAGCGAGGGGCTGCGAGGAGCAGCCCTTCAGAGCTCGCTTCCTAAGGGCTCCTTGCTGCTGGCTCGTAAGGTCCCTAGGGACCCCTCCCCCTGGATATTAGCCTGCAGGTTCCATGCCTTTGACAGAGCTAAGAGGAGCTGTGACCTTCCTCCTTCCCTGTGGTCCCGCGCCTCCTGCCACCTAACCCCGCATCCCTCCTTGGGCAGTGTCTCCTTCTCCAGCGCTTCCCTCCCTCCACCACTCCCTGTAGCTAATCCCACTCCCTTAGCTAATCCCTCTCCCCCATCACTGTCCTCTCAGGGGTTGTGCTGAAGGCACAGTGTCCCCTGCGATGTCACGTGCGCCAAAGAGGGGGCTCGGTTTCCCCCCGAATGAAGCCGTCGTGTAGGCGGGACGGTGGCCCGTCTGGTTTCCCTTTATCGCTTCTCTTTGGAAGAGCCCTAGGGGCCTTTGGCGTTCGCAGCGTTCTTGTGCTTCGCATGTCTGCCTGCCGGGGCGCAGGCGGAGCAATGGTGAGCGGCATTGGCGGCATTGGCGGAGCAATGGGGTGGGAGCCTCTCTCTCACCAGGAACGTGGCTCTGTCAGGTGTGTGGGGGGGTGAGCACGCGTTGGCTGTGATGGTAACGCGGGAGACACCCTGAACCTGGTACCGCTGGCCTCAGTAGAAGAGTAAAGTGGGTGCTGTTGACAAGGCACCTGAAACCGGTGAGCGAGGGGAGCCGCATGCGGGCCAGGCCTGTCCAAATTCTTCCAGCGGAGCCTGCCTGCCCTTCCAGCCCTGGGCTCCACTCCCTCCTCTGCTAATGCTCCTTGAGCCTACCCTGCCCCATTGCCTGCTATACCAGCCCAGGGCTCCCCCAGCTCTGCCCAGTACCCCTCCCTTCTGGTCTGCAGCCCACCCCTTGCTACTGCAGTCTTGGAGGCTTTGGTGGAGAGAGAGAGCCAGGTATGGTGAGTTATTCTAAACTTGAGGGTGTCTCTTAGGGGCTGGCTAACAATCCCCTGGGGTCCAGCTGGGGCAGCCCCATAAGTCATTGCCAGCCACGCTCCCTCGTTGAGCTGAGGACTCGTGTGGATTGGGGCTAGGACATTAGCCCCTCCACGGGTTGGGTGCAGTGTGGAGGACTAAGATGTTTTACAGCCACCGGGGCACTCCCCCGCTTTCCCTGCACATTTGCACCAGGCCGTTGTGCGCGCCGGGCCCTGCCTTCCTGCTCCCTCGGGCTGCAGCTCGGAAGGATGCTCCTTAGGGCTTTGTACTCCTGGCTTCTATGGGAGCGAGACTGGGCCTTAGAGACTCATCCCAGTGGCTGGGACATTTCAAACTAGGATGGACGACGCCCTGGGGAAGGTGACGTCGGGAGCTCTCCTGTGGATGACTGATGACAAACGTGGCTTCTTCAATGGGAGGCTTTTCTAGTGCTTTCCAAGCCATCCTTAAGCCTCACCCTAAGGAGGGAGAACAATTTTAAAGGGCCACTGTCAGCTTAAAATCACAGGCCAGATCCCCGGCTCGGGTAAAGGGACAGCGCTCCACTGAAGTCAATCCAGTGATGCTCGCTCACGCCAGCTCCAGATCTGCCCCCCAGACTGAATAAATGGATCGTTTCCCCTGCGTAAAGGGCATTTCCATGTATTACTGAAATGGAAAAGACTGTAAACGTTCAGTTTTATTTTTCACTGGGTTTGCCCTTTGCACATCTCCTCCTTTGGATGCAGGAGAGCAGGAACGTCCGGTTTACGATCAGTTTCCCTTGCTGGTTGGGCGTACTGCAGTTTCTTGGTTTAAAACAGCGGCGTTCAGATCTGTGCCGAGGTGTGGAAACCTTTGGGCTGAGCTTAGCTTTTAGTACCAGATTAAGCTGGGGTTGCACGTGGAGAAACCAGGACTTGGAGAGATGAAATGACTTGTCCGAGGTCAGCGATAGAGCGAGGACTAGATCCACTCCTGTACTTTAACAAGACCAACCCAGCTTTTCCTATTGGCTCTGACTAAAGGACCAAACTGAGTTCCCCATTTCAAATGTCTGTGATGGTCTGAGATGGCGCATCGTGTGCGTGTGCTAAATATCTTGTTCTTGGTGTGAGGAACGTGTCATCTCACACGACTGATTAGAAAAATCATCATAGACAACCAGATTCTGCAAATAAGCGGACAACCAAGAGAAAACCAGGGATGATGCACCACGAAAGACATTTTGCTCATTCGTTTGCCAAGTGTAGCTTCAGTTTTAATTATTGATACTAATATTCCCTAGTTATACTACTGAATGTACTGCAGTGTGTTTTGCAGAAGTCGTGACGTCTTAGTAACATGAGCCCATCCTACGACACTCGGCTATTAAATTGTTGCCGAGAAGCAGGGAGAGGAAGCTATTTGGGGTACGTCAGTTATGGGATTTGTGTACTAGAGAAGACTGAATTAACACTAACATAGTTTGATTGTCTAGTATAAAGTTCTTTTAACTGCTAACGGTGATGGGGTTGCTCACGAACTGAGTTATACTGATGTAAATCTGGAGTATAACTCCATTGTCTTCAGTGGAGTTACTCTGGATTTAAACCAACATAACTGAGACCAAGAGCTGGCCAAGGATAGAGCATGTAGTTTTATGCATAATCCTGAGATGCTGTTTCGATTACGTATTTTGCCCTACACACTTCTTTAAAATTCCCCAGATCTTTGAATTCTGTTTTTGTTTAGATATTATTTTTACGCATCCCTCACAGCATGTCTGCCTCCCCACCCCCTTGTTTATATCTAAAAAACACAGCAGAGACATGTTGCTTTGCGGCCTGTCGAGAAACAGAGTCATGGGTTTGAGTGGTGTTTGTTTCGTCAGCCTTGAGGTCAGTGTCAAAGACACACACACAAACGCGCACACTTACATGCACGCACTCACTCACAGTGCAAACCACAAAGCGCACCACTGTGTAGCCTAGGAGGGCATCAAGCAGAATTGCAGTTACGACCAGTTCTGCTGCACTAACCCAGTAAGTTGTAAATCCACAAACAGGCAACCCCTTTAAGAAAGATGTTTATGGAGACAAGGGACTATAAAGTAAATGCAAATGGCAGAAGACATTGGGTCCAAAGTTCTTTTTTTCCCCCATCAGCCTTCAAGGGAAACTCTCAAGGAGTCTAAAAACAAAAATTTGACACCTCAACAATTTTTGAAGAATAAAAACCTCTCGACTTTTTTAAAAAATTATTGTTTGAGAGTAAGTTAAGTTAGTTGTAAATTGGGCGAGAATTGAGCCTTCTTTAGTGGTCCTGTAACCTGGATCGGCCCTTGGACCTAGGTGTCATGTGAAACTGACTAGAAATTGACCATGAAGTTGGACAGCCTAGCTTTTCTGTCCATCTCCAGTGAAGAACAAAGGGCAAATAAAATATAACTCTAATGGGCTTTTTTGTAAGAGTCTTTCTGTTTTAATACTCCCAGCTGAGGTTAGTAACCAATAGGGAATTTTACTGGAAGGCCTTTTTATTTTATTGTTGCTTTATGCACACAATAAACACAAATAAGCGCACTGATTCCAACCCCAGACACTAAACAATCATGAGCCCGGCCTTGCAAAATACCGGCATTGGCTAAAAAAAGCATGACATTAAAAAACCCTAAATTTTGAGTTATTTTCATTTACCCGCCTCTTTTGAAACCCTTCGGAAGCACTTGAGTCACATTTTTGCTTCCCTAAAAAATGAACTTCCCACATATTCCCATGACTCCAGCAGCTGGGGCTTGCAGCACTGTAATGTTTCCATTTGTGTATTATAATCTATCTGTTCAATCTATTCTGCACCCATTGTCGTGGTACATCATTTCAGCATCTTGTCCAGTTGGGTGATCCTGAACAAGGAAGAAGAGGCCACCCATGAAAATGGAAGATACACGTGGAGACCAAAATTTTCAAAGGTAAGTGCCTGGAATGGCTTCCTTCCTCTGTTTAGGTTGCAGGGACTGGATCTTAAGCTATGTCTGCATGGCTTCTTCTTTCGGCAGCAGGTAGGAGAGTTTGTCCTCAGGTGGCCTCCCCCCGTATAGGTTTAAGTAGCTCTGTGGATGGTGAGTAGAGAACAGACACGCCCAGCCCAAGCTCTGCCTCCCTGTCTACACTCCTGTTGTTCGGCAGTTGGTGTCCTGCTTCAGCAGTGGGGAAGGCTCGGAGACCGTCACTGGCACGTTAGGACACACCACAGCGTGGCTGCAGCCTGCTTTTCACTGCCATGTGTAGCTACAGGTATCCTACCCGCCACCGGAAGTGGTGTGCGGTGTAGACGTCACCTTCCTCTGTGTATGCAGTGCTCAGTGGAACGGGGTCGCCAGCTAGGTTGTGGCATCTAGTCATTGCCTTGCAGCCGTGCCTAATGTGCCAGCATACGAATGTACTTGCCTAACCTTAGCCAGCTACATTTGATAACAGTGTGTTCAGAGCTGCTATTAATAAATCGCCCAAAGCGAGCGAGGTGCTTTACTAGCCATGAATACAGGGTCCCTGCCCCGAAGGGCTTGGAAGTCTATTTTCTGTTTCCTAAAATGCCCTAAAGGAGGTAGCTGATTGTTTTTAAATAGTCTAAAAAGAGGCAGCTCTTGAAAAGTAATCTGCTCCAAAGGTATATTTAACAGAGAGAAACCGGGTTTGCGTTTGTCCGGTATGAATCCAGGACGCGACACATGCACATGGTGATTTGATTGCCCTCTAGTGGTGATATGAATTATACAGTTCTTGGTACAGGAAATGGCCTTTTATAACTTATTTATCTGGAATCCGTAGTGGAAAGAGCCGGGGAGGAGGTGTGCGTTTGGAGCTGGGCGGAATAAAACTGGTTACTTCTTAGTAGCACACTTTAAGGTCTCTTCCTTTCCTTAGAAAACAAAGAAAAGCTTCCCGAATCCTACCCGAGCAGAATATTCTCACGCTTGTCATTTAAAATGATCTCCCCCCTGCATCCCAGCTACGGTAAAATAAAATAAAAATGCTTTATTGAATGATCTTGGGTATGTGCACACTACCGCCCACTCCTGGATGGAATCGGAACTGCTCAACTATATGTGACCCTATGGAAGTCAATAAGCCGGGGTATTAGAGGGAAATGAGAAGGGTGAAAAATGGATTTCGAAGAGCTAACAGGTAAGTATTTAAAAACAAACAAGCAATTCTTTAGGTATATCAAAACCACGAAGCCTGTGAAAGAATCAGTGGGTCTGCTGCATCATCGGGGTCCAAGGGATCAGTTTAAAAAAAAATAAGGCCATAGCTGAGAAATTACATTATTTCTTTGCATTAGGATGTGGAGGGAGATCTCTACCCAGTTTTACTCTTTCCTGAGAGACTCTCCGAGATTGAGGTATCAGAAGAAAAAGAATTTGCTGGAGCAAATTTATAATTTAAAAACCAGCAAGTCACCCGGCCCACGGGGTTTGCTCAAGAGTTCGGAGGGAGCTTAAACATGAAGCAGCTGGGCTGCTAACAAAAATATGTGCACACTCCTTCAAAACAGCTACTGCTCATGAGACGGGGAGAGTCCTGTCTGTTGTACCCACAGTGGGGAAAAAGGCTATAAGGGTGATCAGTCCTCCAGACAAGTCCCCTAGGCTAAAATGGATGATCCCTTTCTGGGGTAATAAAAACCCAGCTGAAAGTCTAAACCAACATCCAGACAAATGATTCTTCTCTTCCTTTTGCTGTAGTCTTCAGCCCGCTTTCCGGGCTCAGTTCTCATCCCCTTCCGGGCGAACTTTGAGTCCTTCCCTGCCCTCTTACAGAGCAACGAGCCCAGGCTGCCTTCCTGGGAGTCCCACCTGCCCACAATCCGCCACTTCCTGAAGTTCCCTGCGCTTTGCCCCTGCTCCCGGGCCCTGCAGAGTTCACCTTGGCTCCTTCAGCTGAGCACGGCTCCCAGGGCTCTGTCCCTGGAGACTCTTCCTCTTCCCAGGTTTTCACTCTCCAGCCAGCAAGTTCAGTCCCCTTCTGGGGTATCACAGTTCAACACAGGGTCAGCCCTCGCCTGGGTCATCAACCCTGTCTCTGGGCCTTTTAACACTTGAGCATCTCACCAACCTTTGTCCCCTTCTTGCGGCTTAGGGCACTTTGCCAGTGGCTGGCAGGGGAACCCAGGCCTGCCCGGTACTGCGGGCACAGGGTGGTAGTGACTTGTCCATGGTCATCCAGCAGGCAAGTAGCTCAGGTGGAAATACCCAGTTCCAGGTCTGTGCTCTAGCCACAAGACCACACTGCCTCTCGGCACTGGGCACTCCATCTCAAGGGATATTACAGCATAAGAATGACCAGACTGGGTCAGACCAAAGGTCCATCGAGCCCAGTATCCTGTCTACCGACAGTGGCCACTGCCAGATGCCCCAGGGGGAATGAACAGAACAGGGAATCATCAAGTGATCCAGCCCGTCACCCATTCCCAGCTTCTGGAAAAGAGAGGCGAGGGACACCATCCCTGACCTATGCCTGATCCCTGATCTATCCTCCATGAACTTACCTAGTTCCTTTTCGAACCCTGTTAGTGTCTTGGCCTTCACAACAACATCTGGCAAGGAGTTCCACAGGTTGACTGCGCGTTTGTGAAGAAATACTTCCTTTTGTTTTGTTTTAAACCTGCTGCCTATTCATTTTATGTGGTGACCCCTCGTTCTTATGTTAAGAGAAGGAGTAGATACCATTTGCTTATTTACTTTTCTCCACCCCAGTCATGGACCAGTGGGAATTCAGAGAAGAGCAACGAGAATGATCCAGGGGCTGTTCTGAGTGACCCCGGCCTGCAGCAGAGTGAGCCAGTGAAGCCTGAGGTGACCACAGGCTTTTGTTACTGGTTCATCTCCAGCAAACATCTTTGGGTTCCTTGAAGGAACGTGTCAAGCCTGTGTTATCTTGCTATGGGCTCTTGAAGGGGCTGTTTTTCACATTCCCACATTAAATGCCCGAAGTCGTTCTTTGCCCTGCGTTTCTCCTGACCATGGCCATGGGCTTTGCTGAGCTCCAGATAAAGGAGTGTCCCTGTGTCAGAACCCTGCTTGAATCTTTACTGAACTGGTGGATCAAGGGGACCAAAGAAACCTGCATGGGATCTCCGGAGATTCAAAGGTTGCAGGGCAGAGTGGCTGAGGAAGATCGGAACGGGACAGGCTGCTGGCTGCTGATGGGTGCGCTCTGCCGTGGGGCTTCATACTCTCCAAGGGCAGCGACATCTTGCTGGGAGGAATCTATTGTTACAGTGCCTGAGTCCCATTTGCAGCAGGATGTCCTGTCACTGCTCAGGGCAGCGTCTGTCTGACGCTGGGTGCAAGACCTACATGATCTAATCCATCCCACTGACACATCACTGCAGCGTCACTAGCTCTCGTGCCTTTATCGTTCGTCTCATGAGATCTGGTGTCATTCTTAAAGCCCCAGCTCCCGGAGGAATGAGAATCTGGGCTTGCACTGGGGGAAAAACAAAGTCCTTTTCAAGCTGTTGTTGCAGAGCAGAGCTTGAAACTGGGACCCTGGTGCCCCTGGAAGGTCCAGAAAAGAATTGGGCATTTATTATGATTTTGAAGCCAATCTTGCAAGTTTGGGGGCTGTTTCATGATTTCTGAATGCGTGGGCTTGGCGATGTGGAAGTTGTGTAGCCCTGCCTGGTACTGTCTTAAGATTTCAGGTTGTGAGTTCAATCCTTGAGGGGGCCATTTAAGGATATGGGGCAAAAATCTGTTGGATGATTTAATTAGGGATTGGTCCTGCTTTGAGCAGGGGCTTGGACTAGATGATCTCCTGAGGTCTCTGATATTCTGTGATTCGATACCTGGCACTTCCCTGGCCCTTGCTCCAAGGGGATCAAAGTGACCTGGAGAGCTGAGATCAGCAAGGGGGGAAACTCAGTGCCTAGACATGTAAAACTCTGCACTCCACTAAGAGGAAATCACCAGCCCAGACACTGAAGGGAGGGGCTTAACGAGACTGCTGCCCCACCCCCACTCTCCTCTTGTGTCTCCTCGTGTCTGTGTCTCACGTGGCACCCTCGTAGGTAGGGGCGGCTCTGCCGCTGGGCGATTAAGGGGGGGAGGCGTCTGCACCAGGATCTCCAGTGACTGGAAAGGCCGAGAGCTGCTGATCCTGCCGTTGCCCAGTCTTGGTTGCACTGGTGTAAAGCACAGGAACCATGTTGACGTTAGTGGGATCTGCCCGATTGACGCCAGCGTAACTGTGGGCAGAACCTGCCCCACTGCTCTGCGAAGGGGAGCCTCTGGGTTTGTTAGGCAGGGCTGAAGGTGACCTCAGATGACCTTTATTCTGCCAGCTCAGGGAAGGGGCCTGGGCCTTCCTCTGGGTCTTTCTCCTGCGGATCACCACAGTCGGTTTGTGACTTCTGGGCCGATGTGCATCACAGAGACTAAAAGGTTCTTAATGCCGGGGTCCGAGTATGGTACATGCACAAGCTGCAGCTGCTGCTGGGGTGAGGCGGAAGGGGAGAATTGGAACATGCCAGCCCGGCTCCCCGTTGTTCCCTGCGGCTTTCCTACAAAACAGGTGACGCTCCGCTGGCAGTTCTGACTGGGGTTTACAGGCAAACCGCTTTCTCTCCTATGCCCAGGCCTCCTGTTACGCAGCAGCTTGTTCCAGGCCTGGATCCGGGATGACTAGAGCACAAGTCAAAAGAACCGGGGCTTTGAGTCCAGCGGACGTGTGGCTCGCATGGAACATTCTTCACGGGGGAGCGTTATTCGCTGTGATTTCCACCGTGGGGCCAGGGGAGGGGGGAGAATGCCAGGTACGTCGCTGGGGGTCAACTGCCCCATGCCAAGGGGGTTGGGGGTGGAATTCAACTGCCCAATCTCAGAGACCGCCAAGTAGCCGCCTCCCCACTGCGGTGCTGAAACTCACACCAGGCTGGCTGCGGTCCTGTGCACGACAGGGATTACAGCCTACCTAGGCTTGGTCACAGGATCCTCCCCCAGGCCTGAACTGTCCCTGCTCCAATCCAGGGCTCCCGTCCCTGCAAACCCCAAGAGGGGAGCCGAGCGGCTGCTCCCAGGTTCACGTGCAGCAGCGGGGAAGGTTGCCGATGGTGGTGGCAGGAAGAGGCCTGTGACATCTGTGCTTTGTGAAGCCGAGGAGGGACCTGCTGGTCGGGCACCAGCGGCTGCCCTGGTGCTGGAGGCGGGGAAGCAGGGGGTGGGGCAAGGATGGTGGGGGGCCTCTCTCAATCTCTGGGGGTTTGCTGCTGATGCAGCTGAGCCATGACCTCGCCTCCCTGCAGTGCCGTCTATGGAAGAGCCTCCACCTGGCCGGGGGCCAGAGATCCAGCGGGAAGAAGATCCAAGCTGGTGCAGGGGCTGGAGGCCGGACTGCAGGGGAGAGCGAGAGAGCTTGGCTGGGCCCAGGTTCAGCAAGGGGAGTGGGCAGGGCCAGGCGCAAGGGGGTGAGAATGAACAACGGGGAATTTAGGGTGGGTCTCGGGGCAACCTTGCTGACCACGAGGATCTGGGAGCATCAACGTCTTCCCAGCAAGATCTTCCCCCCGCTGTTCTGCTCACGGTTCCCATTGCTCTTTCCCTCCCGTTGGCCCCAGCTCCGTTGGGACACCTCCGGGAATGACAGAAATCGGGGTCTCTGCAGGGCGGATTCTTGGGGTGAGGTGGTTTGAAAGCAAATGGCATTTCCCGGCTCGGGCTGGCTCCGGAGTGACCCCTGCTACCACTCCAGGTGCTTCCTCTGCTAACATCCAGACCCGTTGCCTGGGCATGGCACGGGGGGGCTGCGGTGCTGGAGGGGTTGAGGCAAGCTGGAAAGGCCAGGTCTGGACCGGGGGGGGGTGGGGAGTAGTAAGGGTCCCATGAGCCTTTGGCAAGTGTTAGCTCTGGTGACCATCCTTCGTGGGATCACCTGACCTTCACTTCCTGTCCTAAACGGCTGGGTAGTCCTGATAAGCAGCTGCCCCATCCCACCCTAAGGATGGATGAAGTGACGTATATGGATAGATAACGAAGCCTGGGCAGGATCCCCCTGGATACAAGACACTATAGAAAGGTGAGGTTTTTATTGTGCTTTCTTTACATAAATGAGACCTTTTGTGTCCTACACTAGCCTGCCCTTAGCCACCTAAACCCTTCACCTTCCCCTACATGGCAACAGCAGGGCTAGAACTCAGAACAGCAGCTCCCTTCTCCCGGAGCTAGAGGCCTAAGGCACACAGTTGAGCAGTTCTTATTCCATCCAGGAGAGGGCAGTGAAGCACCCCAGCTAGCTCCTCACAACATTATCATCACGTCCGCCTCTGAAAAAGGAGGATGGGCAATTAGAGAGGATGCAGAGAAGAGCCACAAAAATGATTTGAGGGATGGAGAAAACGTCTGACAGTGAGAGTCTTAAAGATGTTGAACTTATCGAAAGGCTAGAGAAATGCCATGGTTATGGCATGTAAGTCCCTTCCTGGGCAGAAAAAAACGGTACCAAAGCGCTCTTTAGTCTAGTAGAGAGAAGCATAAAAAGAACCATGAGTAGGAGCCAGGTAAATTCAAATTAGAAATAAGGCCCACTGTTTTACCAGTGTGGGTGATTCACAATTAGAACAAACCCCCAAGGGCGGGGTGGATTCTCTTTCTCTTGGTGTCTTCAGATCCAAATGCTGCCTTTCTGGATGTGATGCGTTAGCCAAACATGTGTTTCTCTTCGGATGCTTGCTCAGGTCCATTCCAAGGAGGTCGCTGGAAGGTTTTTCCCTTAGTGGTACCTGCCAGGTCGGTCCAGGTGCCCCCTGAGGTCACACCTTCATGGGACTGCATATAGGTCCTGGGCAACTCCCTGCCTCTTCAGGTCCTTCTTACTGCCCGTGAGGGTCGTTGGCGCTCTCTCTCTCTTGTTCTAGCCTCAAGCGATCCCCCAGTGGGCTCTTAGTTTTAATTAGTAAATAGTTAAAACAGTTGTCAGTAGTTTTTAGTGGTATCTAGTTCTTGTTACAATCCCCATCCCCTGGTTCTCCATCCGCAGTCCCCTTCTTTTCCCCAAGACTTCACTCTCAAGGGTTTAAGCTGGGCAGGGTTTGCCAGAAACCTATTAAAAAACAAACAAATCAGACTGAAGGGCCTTCCGGTGTCACCTAAAGAATTTCTTCGTGGATCACGTCCTGCATCCTACCTTGCTCTGACTTGGCAAAGGTGCCAGCCCCCCGAACGGACAGCGCTCTCCACGAGAAGGCATTTGGCAGAGCAGTGCTTCAACCTGCGAATCCGGGAGCTCTGATCCCTCCTAGGTACTGCTTGGGAGTCACCTTCTTGGAAATGACATGAGCAATCTCACGAAGAAGCAAAACCGGTTACTTACCTCTCGTAACTGTTCTTCGAGATGCATTACTCACGTCCATTCCAAGACCACCTCCTCTGTCAGAGCAAAGCTGGTAAGAAGGAACCAAAGAGGTGGTGGATCGGCAGAGCCCTGTAAGCAGCGCCATAAAGGCACGACTCCAGGGGGTGCCTGGATCGGCCTGATGGTACCGCTAGGGGAAAAATCTTCTGGCGACAGTGCCCACGCCTCCTTAGAAAGGTCATGAACAACACATTACTGGTTTGTATTGGCCTCCATACAGGGGCAGCTGGCTGGAGTGTTGACTCTGGTGTGATACAGGAGGTCAGAGCAGAAGATGGAATGAGCTCTCCTGGCCTTAATATCTCTGAATCTCTTGGGCTTTGTTGTACTGTCCATCACCGAGGTGTGTAAGCATCTCGGATGTCCTCCGTGCCCGGTGCTCACCGCCCCCAGGAGCTGTTGAACCCCAAGGGTTTGTGTGGGGAGGGAGTTGGGAAAAGTGGGGGTCTGCAGCATTTCCCCTGCCCCCCAGTTTTTTCAGCTAGCAGCAGCGTATTCTGTAGCTCAGCGCAGCGTTGGCAGCTGTCTGGGAGCAGCCAGTTGTAATTTACACAAACAAAAATAAACTAATTGTCATGGGCAATTTACATAAAAGAAAAAAACGCCCAGCATGACTGACAGTCCTTGAGAGGCGAATAATATTAATAAACCCTCTCTGAGCACGCCCTGCCCTAGTGCTAATGGCCCTTTTACCCCTCCCCCTGGGCCCCACCCAAGACAATATGCAATAGACTGAATAGCCCATGAGGGGTTAAGGGCAGAGTTTTAACACCCAAGCCCCGTTTAACAAGCCGGTGGCGTATGCTGAGCGAGATCCTGGCATTAACACGCAGCTCTGAGCACTTCACAGCCATAAACAAATTGAATCTTGCAGCCTCCCCAAGCTGTTGGGAGATAAACTCACTCCTCCTTTGGCAGAGGGGGAAACTGAGGCACACAGGGGCATCACTTATAGAACAAGGGGTAGAATCTACACCTCTGGCTGTAACCACTAGACAAGGGTGCCTCCTCTCTGACCGATGGTTTGGGAGTGATGGCTTCCTGTCCAAGGACCAAGGGTTTGGCTTTCAACCTGGACTGAGTGCTCCTGAACGGCTGAAAGGGAGTGGATGGTGCAGGTTAGAGTCAGGTAAACTACATGGCAGGCCCACTGTCATCGTCTCCCCCACCCTCCCACAGATAGTTCTGCTGAGGCGCCTCAGCCCTGACCCACAGCCCTCCCTGCTCTTCCAGCACCGGGCTCCCCCAGCCTGGGGCTTCTGGTGAACAGAGGCCGCTCAGCAAATTGCACTGAGTGCAGATGTCTGGCATGGGAGCTGATGTCTCACAGGGACTTGGCTGAGACCTGCAAACTCATTGCACAGCCCTGGTGCCCAGAAAGAGCGGCTCAGGGAATTAGCTCGCTGAGGCCTAGTTTTGCAAAGTCAGGCGTTCTTGCGTGAGTGTTGGCATGTCCCATAGAGCAGAGGCGAGGTTTGCTGCTGCTTCTGGAACCCCATTCTCTTCCCAGGGTTGCAACTTGGGGTGGGGAGATGAGCTCACAGTATGAGTATGGTCACATCCACAGCAACTCTCCCCCCCCCCATGTTCAGAAGGTCATGGTTAGTGACTGGTTTGGCCATTAGAGTGCTGGTCAGGCTACCTCCCATAGGGTGTCTTCCTGGGAGCTCTCTGAGCTTGGCCCACTTGCTTATTTGACCACTAGCGGTCTCTGTGTGCTGTAGAGAGTACCAGACAAGGTGTGGTCACTGGTAAACAAAGGAGACAAAGCGGAGACTTGAGCTATGTGGAACCTACACTCCCATCTACCCGGCTGCTCTCATTTCTCACTGCTCACCTTTCTGTCCTTCCTGTCTCAGTGATTTTGTTCACTCTGCACTCTGAGCTGTGTCTGGCAGTCCCTCCCCAGCCCGGTTGTCTGGGTACCTTCTGCCTCATTCAGATCCCACTTCCAAGCTCACCCTCTAGCACTGTTCGCAAGCATGCCCCAACCCTGGGAGAGAATGGGTGTGGTAGGGAGATGGGCTCAGCTGGAGGCTTCCTCTGGGTCGCCCCGTGCATCTGGCTTGGGCTGTGTGTGTCTGTTGAGACTGGGGCCTCATTAGGGCAGGCTGTGATGCTTCCTGGGGGTACCTGACTTTCACCAGCCCTTAGTGTGAGGAAACCTTGTCTGTGCCAGCCTGGGGTCAGCTCCCTGACTCCTCTGGCCACGGGGCAGTACAAGCCCTCACAGGGTGTGCTGTTACTTTGCAGGGCAGTGATAGGCATACTCACAGCGCTGCTGCTTCCAAAGAAACAGGGCTGCCCTGCCTTCCAGTTCCAGCTCAGTTCCTCATTCCGCTTATCACGCAGCACTTAGGTATGTTTATAGTGAAATCATACCTATGTGTATTTAACAAAGCACAGGCAGTAGCGAGTACAGGTATTGGAAACAAACGGTTACATATCAAAGCAAATCATAACCTGCCTGCTAGAGCCTAGACTTCCCTCACAAGATGCTATCATGGCTACTAACGTAGCGCTCACCCAAGATCCCTGCAGCGGTTCACGGCCAGCCTTGGCTGTGACCCGGCTTTCATGAGACACACGTGTTACTAGTTTGCCTCCGAGGTGCAAGATCTAGTGGCGCCCTCTGTTCTCCCAGAACAATCCTCTGTCTTTATTTCTGCGCAGGGCAGCGTCCTGCTGACTCCCTTCCCGTAGATTGGCTCGTCTGCAGATTTGGCGATGTCTTAATCAGTAGCTGCCTCAGTGTGCAATCAGGTGTCCGTTGTGAGGCATGTCCTACATGCGGCCGGACTGGGAGCTGGGTGGTAGCTGCCTCCCACCTAAAAGGAACAGTTCCCAGGTACATCCCCTCCTGGTGACTGGCTTTAATCTCAGGACTTTAAGGACATAATTTTCAGTATAGACACAGGCCCCCTTATATTATCCACGTGTACATCTGGCAAGGACTGTATCGACCCATGGGAGTGACATCTGTAGAGACCTCTTGTGCCACCCTTTGATAAACTATTATGTATGCATCTGACCCAGGGAATTCCAATAAATCCCTGTGCATGCCCGGTGCCCTCTTCCCGTTAGCACCAACCGGTCGCTAGGTCACACAGGGACCATGTCTTCTGTGGAGGCCTGGCCTACTTGGCAGGTTTTTTTTGCTACTACCCACGGTAGGAATTTAAACCAGCGTAGCTACACTGGCATAGTCCCTGTGTGGTCACTCTTATACTGGAATAAACGTGCCCACCCACGTTAACTAATACAGCTATAGCAGTGCCACTGGTAAAACGGTCCCATATAGACAAGGCCCGAGTCTTCTACAGGGCAGAGGGAGGAAGGGTGGCTGTATGGTGGGAGCACCGGCTCAGAAGATCTGGGCTTGATTCCTGGCTCCACCACAGGTTTGCTGGGTGGTCTTGGGTGAATCATTTAGTCTCCGTGTCCTCCTCTGTAATATGGGGATATTGGCACCTCCCAGGGTGCTCAATGAATAATAAGGTTTCCATTCAACTTCATCTTCCCCTATGCTAAGCATGAAGCTATGAGAATTTGTAGAAAAAGCCTCCCACGTTCAGGGGATTAGGCGCCAAGACTCCTGGGTCCTCTTCCCAGCTTTGCTCCATGCCTCAGTTTCCCAGTCTAGATAATGGGGATAACAGCGAGCCCTTTCCCAGGTGTGCGGCTGCTGTTTTATTGGTGTTCCGGTAGCTGAGACCAGGTCCCCATTGTGCTGTACAAACACGGAGTGAGACACACCCCCTGACCCTAGGTAGGTGCAGGATGAGAGGGGATGCCACTGTGAGACTTTCCCAGGGTCACACTGCACGTCAGTGGCAGAGTCAGAGGCCAGATGAGAATGATCCCTAGGAATCCAGGAACGTGGGTCTCTGAGGGCCAGCCCAGTGTTCCACCCCTAGCACGCTGCCCTGCCTTGTCAGGCCGGGAGGCTGAGCCAATGTCTGTGAAGTGCTTTGAGATCCTCCAGGGCAGGGGACAACAGCAGAAGAAATTGCCAGTCTGATACTCTGGGTCCATTAAGAGTGATGTAAGCCGGCCAGGCTGGGGGTGTCCGTCTGTCAACTCAGGGCTCTGTTTGTGCTAGCGGCTCAATACACTTTGTCAAAGAATCGGATCCTTTTATTAGCATTTCACTTCAAAACCCCCCCACAAACTCTTCATTCCCAGCCAACGATGGCAGGAAACAGCACGTCAGCTTTTTGGCTTAGTCCGTATTGATAGATTTAATTGTGGCCAACAATTAAATGTTATCGATGGGATTCGAATTGAGGCGAAAAACCTTTAATGGAAAAGAAATGAGATTGGAGGGGGGGAGACCCAACAATAACAAATCCCATCAGCTCTCATCAGGAAATAAGGAACTGGGGAGGAATAGCCGGATCCCCCCGCCTGCCTTTCCAATATATTTCTGGTGGTTGAATCCAGTGGCTGGTGGTCTTGGGGGCTTTTGGGCTACAATTAGCAATGGATATACAGCCTCCCGCCATGAATTTGACAGAATCAAATGGCCGGGGCTCCTCCTCCCCCAAAGAAGACATCACTAATGACATCATAAAGCAAAGCCAGGCCCAGCCAAGGCCAGCGCAAGCACTAGGCCTCCTAGGTGGTCACCTAGGGCACCAGGATTTTCGGGCCAGCTGTTTGTGGCATTTCGGCAGCAGCCCCTCCGGCGAACCATGGCGGGGGACAGGGGCCGGCGGCTCCAGGAACTAGCCCGGGGGTGGCAGTCAGGCGTCCCTCAGCGGCTTTTCTGCAGGAGGTCCGCCTGTCCCGCAGGTTTTGGCGGCGTTTAGCCGAATCCATGGGGACTGATGGATCTCCTGTAGAAATGCCGCCGAATCCGCAGGCCCGGTGGACCTCCCACAGGCATGCCGCCAAAGCCCATCTAGGGCGGCAAAAAAGCTGACGCCGCCACTGGGTCCAGCCTGCCTACCAGAGATTGGTTTGAGCAATTCCCTTGGGCTCCAACCGCTGTGTGAGGAGCAACTTCGGACCCGCACCGAACCCACGCGAACCCAGACTGAAATCAAGGCCCGGGAGCATGGCCCAGACAGAGTTCAGATGGGCGGATCTGGCCCAGAGATTGGCAGAGCTGTGTTGAGCAGGAAGCCATGTGCCACAGCTCCTCTGGTAAAGAGTTACTGGCTCTGATACCGAATACCACATTCGGCTCCCTGCAAGCCGGTTTAAATCCAGGGCAATGCCACTGTTAGCAGGAGAACGGCGTGTTTCTCAGCAAGAGACAGAATGGCCCAGTGGTTTGGTGCCTAACCTAGCCCTTAAGAGACCCCCGGTTCAATTCTCTGCTTCATGACAGACTCTTTGGGCAAGTCACTTAGCAGCTCTGTGCCCCAGATGCCCACTGGGGGCCATAGAAGGCCCCAAGCTAGTTGATTTATACAGCCCCATTCAGCTATGGGACCCCCCCAATGTTCTTTGTCCCCAGTGTTGCAATGCTTCCCCTGTCTGCTTGCCCAGTGTTCAGCCCTTTGGACTCCCCACCACTGATGGGTGACCGAACAGCCATGGCAGCAGCAAACACCCTGGGCACGCCACTGTCCCCGTCCTATCAGCCTCAGATCTGGCCACCGTGCACCACACGGCCCTGACTTCCAGGCTGCAGCTCACATCAGAGCTAGGAACAAAGCCACATGCCCTGAAGCTGCATCAGCTGGTGCAAATCACAACTCCAACTGGTGCAAAGCGCAGGCATCCAGGGGACCATAGATGCATCAGCCCCGGGGCTCTGCCCTTTGAATCCTCACAGGACAGAGAGCAGTTCTGGATCTCAGGACTGCTATTCAAAGCCCTCTGTGGCCTGGTCCTAGTGACCCTCAGGCTCCTTCCCTTCCTGCCCATGAGTTCCCTGTACAGCTCCGCTCCACTGGGACAGTGGAACTGTTGGCCCATGGGGGGGGCTGAGTGCAGGAGAAAGAACTTTCCAAGGTGACTGTGGAACTCATTGCCACAAGAGACCATGGGCCTCGCCGCATTCAGGACCAGATACAAAACCCAGTTCTGAGATTTAGCCTTTCCTCAGTGGGTTCTTCATGCGATGCACTCCTGCCTTGCGCTCTGGCCGTTCACCCTCTTGCATGCCCATTGACTTGTAGATGTGCTATCCATGCCCACCTCTCATCCGCCCATCTGTAGACACATGCCCACCCTCTCGAACGCCATTAACTAATCAAATGTTTTTTGGACAAGACAGAGGGAAATTGTCACTGGTGTAGCATGTTTTGATTGCTTGGGAGGTGCCTGAATGCACCAGTGACGGGGCCTTTACAATGGACAGTCTGGACCAGTGATCTGCTGCTTTCCTCTGTGCCTGCGGCCTGGGACGCCAGCCTGGCGATGGGTCCAGCCAGCCATAGACAGGCTTGTCGATTGACTGTGTGGCTGGTGAACGCCGACCTGTAAAACCAGGATCCCGCGCTGACCAGCCCCCCTGGAGCCCCATGCACCCCGGACACTGGGCACGCCGCGTCCATCTCTGTTCATGGCCATTTCTCAGCCTACTGCTGGCAGTGCATGGGCAGCGTCTCTCCAGCCCCGCTGGCACCAGGACCGAGTGGCAGGACTCACCGACAGGACCATCAGAAGGCGAAGTAGGGGTGCGAGCCAGAGGCGCGTGGTGGGCAGGGGCAGACTCTGGAGTGAGAGTGGGTTGGAGAGCAGGGGGAAGCAGAATGGGAGCCACCCAAACAAAGGGCGCTCTGGGCTCAACCTCCTGGGCAAACTACGGGGAAGGGGCAGGAGGAGAGGGGTGCTGGGGTGTCTAAAGGGCGGCTTGCCCTTTTCCCACTCTCCAGTCACGTGCGCTGCGGCTGCTAAAATGGCTCCCTCCTTCTTAGGACTCCAGGGCAAGCTGGAAAGAAGCTGCTCCCTGGGGCTGCTCAGGGTCCCCTTGGCCAGGTGGGCCCTGAAACAGCCGCCTACAGACAGCCCGCGGGCGCGGCCACAAGCTACCGCGAAGGAGGCAGGGCGCCCCCTGCTGGCCACTCATATCTTCAGGGTGTCTATGTCCGGGAACCCCTTCCTTGCCATGGCCTTGCTGCTGGGGGCACCTAGTCACTCATGACAGTTCGCAGGACATTGGGAGAGCTCGCAAGGGGGACGCACTTCCCCCCCGCCCCCGAGCTTTGGGCAAGGCCAGACTGTATTCCTCCCCGCCCCACCCTCAGCTGTGGGGCTGGATGCGGAGCCCAGCGCCTCAGGGGGAAACGGATTCACTGGTCTGTTGAAGGAAAATCCCCTCCGAAGCTTGTCCCATCCTCACCTCGCCGGCTCCCTCCCCTCTCCACTGACATCTCTCCCCCACTCCCCAGCCAGCAAGTATATTAGTGGATTTGCAGCAGGCTTTGGAGCTCAGCCTAATGCAGCGTTGGAGCCAATGGCCATTGCTCCAGGAGCCCGGCTGCCAAGTACTAATAGGGCCGGTTGGTGCCGTTCATCAGCACCGGGGATGGGGGAGGGGACTGGCCCACTGCACCTGAAGGAAGCCTATTACTACTGTCGCTTCGGCTATAGCACCCCGAGGCCCCCGCCATGCTCAGTGCCCCACGGGTGCTAGCGAAAGTCTCCGTCCTGCAGCGGGGCCTAAAATTGGAGGCACAATGGGCTGATGAATGAATCTGACAAGGGGAAGTGGGGCGAGGGGAGAGGGGATGGGAGCAGGTGCGTTTGCACAGCGGGTAACCTGGATTTCTTAGCTTCCTTTAATCTTTGCTTTCTAACCCCGGAAAAAGTGGAATCTTCTTGGCGCTGCCTTGGCAGGGCACTGAACGGGTTTTTCCTGTGATCACCGACAAGTGAGCAGTCATTGGTCCGCCTCCCAGGATCCTCCTCTGCTATCTCTCTTTGCCGCCTCCCATCACCCGGGTCTGGGCGCACTCGGAAGCCTTTGTCATAACACTTTAAGTGAGATGTCGCGGGCGTTTAATTTAGATTTACTCCGACAGGTTGCGTCCGTTAATTAAATATCAATTGATTGTTTGGAGAACACTTCCTTGGGTTTATTGTGTTTCTGCGAGACAAATCAAATTGCCATGTCATTAACTCACAACTATGCAATCCATACATAATGACGGTCTTATTAATACAGTCGCGTTACAAGGAAGTTTTAGGCAATTAATATTTGTGGGCTAGTTTGTATCAAGTTAATTACGTCAGGATTATGTTAACAACGCGGACATCTGATAAGCTGGGTAATTAACGTCTTTCTAGTTAGCATCTTCCCTGATGCCAGTTAAATGTCGGCCCTGTCTTTGTGGCCATGCTGGCTTTAATTACATGTGTATTACAGACGGATTTGTTTGTTACACAATAACGAAATTCACAGGCTTATCATACCTGAGCGATCCTTATATAAACAGCTGCCATGGCTCCATGTCAGACATGGCTGCATTGCAGTGATAGGTGCATGATCTCTTTATAGCCAGTTACCATGTTTCTTCGCAGAGGCGGCTGTGTTTCAGCAGCAGGTGAATGAGCCTCCTATAGATGTTCTGCTTAGGTTTTGGTGTAATTAAAAAGCATGCAGGGTATTATTTAAGAATGCCTAGATGCCCTGCTACAGTTACGACCGCATTGTGCTTTCACAATGCACTACTAGAGCTTTAATGAAGATGCTCTAGGGGTAGAGCTTGTGTTATTTCAGGCCCAAATTGAAACGCAGGTTCAAACACCGAGGGGTCTGGGTGTGTTCCGGCTTCCTGCAGAACCCAAACACTGATTCTTGGAAATGATTCATTTCTTTATATTTGTTTAGCCCCGCAGGCAGCTACAGCCACCCTGCTAAGACCATGACTGCAACCAGAATGCAGCAAGGTGTAATGTGCTCATCAGCAAAGGGTCAGGAAGGAAACATCAATCCCCCCATTCCTTGCCCCCTCCACTCCCCGCCCCCCACCTCATGCAGCATCACACACTATGGAGTATTTCCAAAGGCAGGATACTGAGTGACAGCGTATGGCAAACCCAATGGGCCGAATTATGTTCAGTCACAGCAGTGCAAATCCAGTTCAACAGAGTTACTAAAAGCATGGCACACTTTGGGCCTCTCTTCCTCTAAATAGCCCCGCATTGGCCTGCTAAACCCAGAGCTGCAAGTTCAGCCCTTGGGGGGGGGGCATTTAGGGATATGGGGCAAAACTGTTGGATGATTTAGTTGGGGATTGGTCCTGCTTTGAGCAGGGGGGTGGACTAGATACCTCCTGAGGTCCCTTCTAACCCTGATAGTCTATGATTTTTCTCCAGGCTCCCCTGGAATCAATGCCCCAGTTTGTGAGTGTGCACAGTGGGGTACCCCAATAACTGGAAGACCACTCCGCTTTAAATACAAACAAGGACAAGCTTTATTCCAGGGGTCATATTGTTGCCCCCTCTATAACATTCTCCTCCACCTGACCTCCCTAACCCCTCCTGCTTCCTTCTGGCGCTACTGCCTGATTTCTTAAAGGAGCCGCGCCTCACAAGAGCCGTCCCCAAATACTACATATGCCCCCCCCAAAAAAAACCAGTTGATATTGCTACAACAACAGATTATAAAATTGAAACCATCAAAATTCCAGTAATTCCTTTGGAGCTTACGCTGCAGAAGCATTCAGGAGCATAAAGGTCTCTGCATCACCCTGGGGACATCAGCAGCTGGCGGAGGCAGCGCTGGAAGCGAAATTGGAGCCGCTCCCGGACCAGCCGAACCAAGGGCTAAGGGGCTTTCCAGCCCCACTTCCCCTGTGCTGGGCTTCCATAGTTGGACTAAATGACTGAGATGCCAATGGGCTCCATTGTGCAATTCGTCTGTTACTGCTCCTAGATGCAGCGTACCCTGCATTAGCATTGAAAGCCGTCATCCGAACTTGGACCGGCCTGCGGTCTGTGGACACATACCCACCACCAGGTCGTCACCCGCGCCCTTCTGCTGTCAGCGCCGTAACGCTGCCTGACCTTTTTGTACGTTGTCGTGACTGTCTCGCAGGCCTGTATTCCTGGGATCTTTAAGAAAGGGCTGTAATAAGTCTAATGATAAGCACAACTCTCGCCCAGCATCAGCAAGGCAGCCCGGGGATGTGGTCGTACTGAGTGGAGAGCTTGTGGAAAGGGCAAACCATGAGACAGATGAGCCCAAAGCCTGCTTTTCAACGTGTGATTAAATCTCACTACAGTCTCATTAGCCTGACGGTGGTAGCTGGGGGTACAGCCAGACTGGATCCCTTTATCCGCTCGGAATTGGTTGAAACAAACTGTGGTCCATGATCAGGAATTATGTGTGGGGATAACCCCACCTGGAGAGCCTCTCCTCCAGCCGATCACAGACAACTTGTGGTGTTGCTAGCAGTCACCTCTGGGGAAAAAAGAGCGCAGGCTACTAACAGAGCCGGTGTTGGGGCAGGGGTTATTTCTCCACACGTGTCTAGCAGTGTGGCCTGCCATGGCCCAGCCAGTGGTGGGTTAGGGCTCCCGGGGGCACTGGTTGGATTTACTGCTAAGTAAACAGGGTTCACGATTTCTGACCAATGCTTCAATTCAAAATAAGCCCCAAGATAGGCTGGAACAGTGTCTGGCATTTGGTAAATCCCGGCGAACATATCTGAGCCCTCCGTGCAACGCTACGTCCTGGGGCAGTGCCGCTCACAATGACATGGGTGTGACAAGAGCAAAATCTATCAAGGTGTTGTTAACTTCTGCCTGGCTCAGAACCCCACTTTCTGTGGATTTGGCAGATAAAGCCCAGGACAGGTGAGCGACCACCTGATTGAGTTTACCTGGATGGTATTGTACTGAGACCTTGTAGTGATGTGGGCAATCAGGCCAGCTATGAATATGAAAGGGTCGGTGCCCTGACCCGGATGGCATTAACAGTGGTGAACACCGGGCGGTCGGTGTGTAATGTGAAAGTGTGCCCATATACAATGATGCCAACTTTCACTTGCCCGTATGTACGCTAAGACCTTCCTCTGCCTTTCTGAGTATTTTTCCTCAGTTGAGGAGGGCGGTCGGGAGGCAAATGCCACTAGATTTCCACCCCCTGGAGGATCTGGAAGAGCCAGAGCACATGAGAAAAGTTTGCAACATGGGCCAATGTGGGAGTGGATAAAATACATTCTTTGAGCTGGCCCCCTGCTTAGGAACATGCTGGAGTGGGCCAGTTCCAGCCCATGTCACTGCAACAGGGCCCGTCAGGGTGCAGGGATCTGAGCATCTTCTTGTGCAAAATGAATGTAATAGTCACCCCAAGAAACGCTTCCGACTTGTCCGTGGGGGTCTGGCAGTTGAACGATGGCATACATGTTGGATTGCAAAGGAGTGATTCCACTCGCCAACTGATGATGACCCCCCAAATCCGGATAAAAAACGTACATCTCCGTGTTCCGCTTAGATGATGGTCCTTAAATTGGGTTAGTTCTGCCTGGAGGGAAGCATCGTGGTCAGAACAAGGTGACCCGTGACCCAAATATCATCTGGCTAGATTGCCACCCCAGGAACGCCTGGTAACAGTTAGGTGTAGACTTTTTGGAAACAGCCCAGGGCCAAAGATAAACCAAAAGGCATCCTTTGAAATGGAAAGAGCCCATGTAACTGAGAAAAGTCATGAGGTACCGTGAGTAAGGGGCTAATGGTATCCGGAGATATCCCTGGGATAGATCCAATTTAGTGAACACAGTTGAACCAAGACATTGTGCTGCTGGTTCCTCTACAATCGATAGGGGAAAGAAGTCAGGTCCGATGGTCTTGATCACTTGGTACAAGCCCACGCAAAAGCGTAGTTTCCCTTCTGTCTTTTTTGCAGCAACAAGGTTTGACACACTCAGTGGGGAGTCAGTTGCTTCTGTCACGTCCTCCTTGAGCGAGCGAGAAAAATCTGTGGCTACGGCATCCCTGAATGCCAGGGCAGGGCTGGGAAATGGTTGTATAACTGGGATGGTGAGTGGATCCACCCATGGATGATGCTTATGGTGATGGTACCAGTTGAGTCCAAAGGAGACCTCAGGGAGTATGTCTCTCCAATCATTCCCCACAAAGTGGATTTCTGTGTTCTGTGAGCCTAATGCTTTAAAGCCCAATGCCTGGAACAGATCCTGCCTGAGAAGGTTGGCCCCAGAATGGACCACGTAAAATGGGTACACTCCCACGTCTTGTTGAGGATACGTCATGGGGTGATCCACCATCCCCAGCAAAGTGAAGCTGGCATTGCCATAGCTGGATCGAGTGGGCTGCACTGGCCTTAAGGTGAAATAGGCAAGATATCCAATAGTTTATGAGTGAGACTCGTGCCCCAGTGTCCACCAGCAGTAGTATCTCCACACCTGCTAAATGGCAGGGGAAGAGTGTAAAACTCTCCCCATGCCGTGTCCCCGAGTTGATCCCCTCAGGCATGGACTCTTCCTTTATCCCCTGGTCTTTCAGGTAGGTGACGGCTGGGGCGGAGTGGCACCATCTGGCAAAATGGTGAAGTTTTCCACATTGTGGGTGCATTTGTCCCTGGACTGGACACTCCTGGAGCCCCTGATGGTGACGGGCTCTGCCAGAATTGCCGCAGCTGCTGATTGGGGCGATCGTCTCCATTGTCCACCTGGGTACCTGAACTCGGTCCCTCTGCTGCACTGGGGTGGCTGCAGTGGTGAATGATGTGAAGGGTGCTCCTGAAGAAGAAGAACCGTGGGGAGGTCTGGCTCTTAGGTTCCATGTTCAAACTGACAGCCCATCTCCACTGCCCTGTGGAGTGTCTGAGAATCGGGTTCCACCCAAGAGGCGATCCTGGAAGCGGGGGTGGAGGTGGGAGGGAAGGGGCCGAAATCCGCTCCAGAAACGGATCCCAAGTCATCTCCTCAGCTAGGATTGCAATTTTTCACATAACTGCCAGTCCCCAGAGGCTGGTTACAAACGGACAGACTGATTGCCCGGGGAGTTGGGCTTACCCCTGAAACTTAACACATCTGAGTACGGCCTTGGGCGCCGGGTGAAAGGCTCCTGCTAGTGCCCTTACCACCTCTGGTATGATGTGGCTGGCTCCAGAATGGAGAAGATCCAAGAGCCTTTGGTATCTAGCATGTGGAGGGCGTCGGCTCTCTTCTGGTGCCACCTCTAGACCAGCTGCCATCGAATACTGTGATCCTTGTGGTCCATGGCAAGGGTGGAGCCCGTGGTAGCATCAGGAATGGGGCAGATGCGGGCACAGAAGCTGGGAATTGTGCACTTGTGGGTCCAATACCCTCTCGCCACTGGGGTGTCCCAATAACTTGAAGACTGCTTAGGTTTAAATGCAAAGAGGAACAAACTCTATTTCAGGGATGTAAGGGGGGGGGAAATATGTAAAATCATGAATGTGATTGGAGAAGATGGCCAAGAAAGTGTTATTTATCCCTTCACATAACACAAAAAACTAGGGGTCACCCAGTGAAATTAACTGGCAGCAGGTTTAAAACAAACACAAGGAAGTATTTCTTCACACAAAACACAATCAGCCTGTGTCAGGGTTCCTTCCCCTCTCTGAACTCAGGGGTGAAGATGTGGGAACGCACCTGAAAGATCCCTGTAAACTTATTTCTACCAGCTTAGGTTAAAAACTTCCCCAAGGCACAAATTCCTTCCTTGCCCTTCGTATCGCTGCCACCACCAAGTGATTTAAATAAACATTCAGGGAGGGCCACTTGGAGCCCTGTTGTTCCCAAAATATCCCCAAAAGTTCTACACCCCTTTCCTGGGAAGGCTTGAGAATAATATTCTAATGAATTGGTTACAAAGTGAGCACAGACCCAACCCCTGGGTTTTTAGGATGCTGACAAAATCAATCAGGTTCTTAAAAGAGGAATTTTATTTAAAGAAAAGGTAAAAGAATCACCTCTGTAAAATCAGGATGGAAGACAACTTTGCCAGAGGATGTTGTGAAGGCCAAGACTAAAGCAGGGTTCAAAAAAGAGCTAGATAAGTTCATGGAGGACAGGTCCATCCATGGCTATTAGCCAGGATACTCAGAGATGCAAACCCTGACTACCAGACGCTGGGAGCTGATGAGACGGATCAGTCAGACACCATGGCCTGTTTGTTGATTCCCTCTGGGGCACTTGGCTCTGGGCACTGTTGGAAGATGGGATACCGGGTAGATGGGCCATTGGTCTGACCTTGTATGGCCGTTCTTATGTTCTTATGACTGCCAGCGGCGTCCCTCCTCCTGGCTCCACTTCCTGGGTTCTTAAAGGAGCCAAATACAATGTGTGTGTGTGTGTGTGTGTGAATTGCTACAGCAATCTCACTGTGTGTTTATTACACTGGGCCGGAACCTCTGTTCCTGAAGCCAGCGGTGAGCTCCAGTGGATGGTGCTTATCACAGATCCTCAGTGTCATTCCTCGTTTGCTCCTGCTGATGTCGATCGGGACTAGCTCCCCTGAGGCCAGCATGAAACCAGCATAAGTAAGAGGGGAGTCGGGCCCGTCGATCCCAGTCTCTCGGCTCTGGTACTGAGGCACACTGGGTCTGGGGGAGCCTGTGCTCGTCTGGTGCCCTCTGTGTGTCTCGCTCCCTCCCTTTGGAGGGTCATAAATAAGAGATTTGCCTTATGTACCTGGCCTGTTTGTCTTGGTGAAATATTCATTGGCGGCTGATTAAGTTTTAAGTAAGGGTCCAGCCATCCAGATGTGCTGCTGGGCTCCAGCTGCTAGGGAGGAGATGGCACATGGAGTCTCTCATCGGCATGTCTGACCCCTCCGCCCCTCCGCCCGCCCGTCCGCTGTAAGCCCTGGGGTCCAATGCAGGGCATATTGGGTAAGTTGCTGCACCCTCAGGTTTATAGACTGGAGTCCCTTCTCTGTGCTGGCTGAGGGGACGTTTCCATTCATCCCTCCCCAACCTGCTTAGATTGTTGGGAACAAACACTCTTGCACAGCTCCAGACAGCTACTGCTACCAGCAGACCACGGCCTGACCCTGGAGGCTAATGCCTGCCACACGGGCTCACAGCCTGCCAGGGGAGCGAGCAGAGGGAGGGGAGTGGGCGCAGGGCTGTTCCTGGCTTTGCCACCGGGTGCCCTCACAGAGGAGAGGCTGAGGATGGGAAACGGGGCCTGGGCCCTCTCTAGCTTTGTCCTGGTGGGTGGAGAGAGCCTGGTTTTTGCAGTTGGCGGTTTTCGCCCTTGGAGCGATGCGGGAGGTGGATTGTGGTCAGCCCTGGTTTTGGGGAGGGTTCGCTGGTGGTTCAGCAAGGGGGATTTTGAGCTTTCCCTCAGGATAGGAGGGTTGTGAAGCCAGAAACCAGAGAACTTTACTGGCGAGGGCTGCGAGGGCTTTTACGTGAAACAGAGGTTAATGGGACAACCCCCCCCTCAAACGATCTGACTAAGACTCGCCAGCCCTGCCAAGCTGCCACCTTTCACTCGCTCGGGTGCCTGTGACCTGCTCTGCCTGCGGCACCCAACAATTCAGTCTCCTGAGGCCTGTAATGCTTTGGTCTAATTCTGGTTGCTGGGCTGGGTGCAAGTTAGTGATCTGTGTACACGGGCGGTCAGACTAGATAATTGGGGCGCTTAGGTGCCGGCTCTGGGGGAAAAAAGAATAGTGGGTGCTCAGCACCCACAGCCACAGCTGTTCTGCGGTGCTGCTGATCAGCTAATTCGGGGCACCAGCAAACAGCGGAGCCAGGAGGCTGCCTAACAGCTCCGGGGGAACTTGGGGAGAGGGGCTTGGGGGAGGGCAGAGACCAGTGAGCGACGAGCAGGATGGGGGTGGAATGAGGGTGGGCTTCGGGGAGGAGGGGGCGGAGCAGGAGTGGGAAGAGGCGGAGCAAAAGCAGGGCTGTGGGGGAAGGGGTGGAGTGGGGGCAAGGCCTCTGGCCTGTCTAACCCACCACACAGTCTAAACATGACCAAACCCCAATTATTTTCCCCTCACAAGTCTTGCTCGCTATCGAATAAAAGTCACTCAGGTTACAATTTTCAAAAGTGCCTGAGGGCCGCATCCTCAGCGATCCGTAGGCGTGGACAGCCAGGGACTGATGCTTTTAATGGTCGTCAGGCCCCTAAAGACTTTTGAGGGGCTGGGCCCAAGGCGCAGAGACAAGCACGTCAAGTGGGACGGGGGGCGCTTTGGAACCATTTCCCCTTTGCCTGGCAGCCTGGGGTTGATCTTTGCGTCCCTGAGGAAAAGACCCAGCCCACTGCCCTGCAATGCAGTGTAAGCAGTGTCAGGAATGAGATATATTCTGACATCTGGTGGCGAACTATGGGAATTGCAGTGAGCCTTGCAAACTAAGTCTGGGGCTGATCAATTTGCATAGACACACCCACTGCGCCTAGCCTGAGCCCACAGCAGCCCACATGGCCACTTCGGCTGATGAGGGAGCCCCAGTTTCTATGTTATTGGGGCAGGAATGATAAAGTGATGTTACTGTGATTATGTGAATGAAGGACTATGGACATGTACTTGGCCCTTGTTATGATGGAGGGACTCGCCATCATCTAGGTAGCACTCACTGGGCAAGGGCCATGCGTTTTCAGAACACTGTGAGATTGAGAGAGGTGATGGAAAAGCACCTATACCTTTTGGTGAGGGCTCTGTCTGAGGGTCTCCCAGGCCTGTTGCACCTGCCTCTCTCCACTGTGGAATGTCAGAATTGGATTTTGTTTCTATTAGGAGCCTGGTTCCAGGCTGCTGAGCTGACAATTGCTTTGGGCTCACTGGTGCACCTGTACTAAGGCTCCCCTACTGTGAGCTGAAATCACCTAAGAGCTAAAGAAATCACTGAGCACTGTCTTAAGTAGGGGGGACCTGGAAAAAGTGCAGAGTGGCTGGTGCAGCAGAGCAGTCGGTGTGTCGGCTAGCAGGACGGCTAGCGGAGTGACTGGTGCAGCAGAGCTGTCTGTCGACTAGCGGAGGCGTTGGTGCTGTGGGCAGAGTGACCGGCGCGGCAGAGCTGTCTGTCACCTAGCAGAGGCGTGGGTGCTGCGGGCAGAGTGACCGGCGCAGCAGAGCTGTCTGTGTGTTGGCTAGCAGAGCAGCTAGCGGATCAACGGCCAGAACGGTTCGTAGGACAGCCAGCGGAGCGGAGCAGAGCCGATTGCGGTGAGAGCTGCAGCGGAACCTCACGGAGAGGCGGCGCAGTCAGCCTCGGACCACGTGAGGTGCCCCGTGCCCTACCCTCCATCTCCACCCAGGCTGGAGGTAAGACTCTGCCAATTGACTTTTGAACTCTGCACGGACCAAGGACAGAGACTCTTGGGCTGTTGCACTTTTGGGACTATTGAGTGACTTTTTGGGGTTGTGGAACTCAAGAGCCAAAGGGAAGGCCACGGCCTATTTGCTGGGAGGGGGGCTTCTGGCTCATGGTCTGGTTTATTAACCTTGTTTGTGGTGTTTCCCCGATATAATGCCACATTGTTTCTCCCTGTTATTAAAAGGCTTTGGTACACTCAGACTCTGTGCTTGCGAGAGGGGAAGTATTGTCTCTTACAGACGCCCAGAGGGGTGGTATATGGTTGTCCCAGGTCACTGGGTGGGGGCTCGAGCCGGTTTTTGTATTGTGCTTTTGGAATGGAACCCCTGGATACTGAACCCGGCCCTTGTTGCTGCCAACTCTGATGGGCAGAAGGGTTACAGCAGCAAATGAGCGATTCAGGAGCTCTCCTTGCTTCTTGCAGCGCTGTCTGTCTTCCTAACATCAGTGCGATTATTATGGTTTAATATGGGGAGGGCGGCAGCGTCCAGCAGCCCCAAAGAGGAGTGAAGCCGGGTCGTGCTAAGGGCTTATTCAAAGACATGCTCCAAAGCGGGGCTGAATGCCCCGAGTCTTACAAAAAGGGCCACTGGCTCTCCAGGGCCCATAGGGAAGAAGCAAGGCTGCCGTTCCCCTCGGAGAGAGCATCCCGCAGCAGGATGAATACAGCCTGTGCCTCTGAATCGGCGGGGGTCTGACCCTGGGAGAGTCGTGAGAGTTTTCAAGTGTCCTTGCTCAGAGCAGTAAGGAAAGGAAGGTCAAAGGGAAAAGATTCCTCAGGCCACTGAGATCCATAGCACGGGCTTTTCCCGAGGCTTCCTGGGACACCTCGAACGCCCAGGCTGGAGTTCACAGGCCAGACGGTGGTGTGGCAGAGGGGCTGGTCCACGAGGCGGCTTTTCATCGTGCTGCTCCACAGGGGAGTCACACCGCAGCAGCTTAGTCCCAGGTTAGGGCGCTGGTTTGTGGAGGTCTGTCTCCACGGCCGTTCAAAACCCACAGCTGGCCCGCGCCAGTTGACTTGGGCTCGGGCTAAGGAGCTCTTCTCTTGACCTGGTGCCCCAGCTCTAGGACTAGACGCCATTAAAGAGCCCTTTGCTCCGAGCCTGAGTCAGCTGGCTCAGGATCGCCGTGGGTGTCTAATGACAGCATTGACAAACCCTCGGCAGCCAATGGCCCTGATCTGATGAGATCCCGAGCAGCTAGCTGGCTGGGCACGCCCTTGACTCTAGGGTGACCACGTGCCCGGTTTTCGAGCAGACTTGGGGACCTGACAGTGTCCGGTCAGATCTACTGACCAGGCAGCCAATGTCTGGTTTCTGCAGGGGGTGGGGGGAGAGTCAAGGGGGTGCTGAGTCATCACCCACGGCAGCCCCAGATCAGCCAGGGCCACTTCCTACCTGCATCAGGCGGCTGCAGCTCCCGCCCACGGCAACTCAGGTGAGTCCCTCCCGACCCACACAGGGAGTGGGGAGAGGGAAAGAGCTGCAAGCTATAGGGGAGGGGGAAAGAGGAGCGAACAGTGGGCAGGGCCTCAGGGAGGGAAGGGGCAGGGCAGGAGTGGGGCCTCGGGGAAGGAGAGGTTTTTAAATATTACAAAGTTGGCAACCCTACTCAACTCCCACGGTGGCCCTGTGGGTAAGACCCGAGGCTGGGCATCAGGGGGATGAGGGGCTAGTCTTTGTGATGCTGTAATACAATAAATATCATCCCAATTGACCTCAATGGGAGCTGACCTTAAATCATGCCATGGCTTCCCCTCTGAATGGCAGCGAGAGGGGCCCAGCCTGGCCGTGCGTGGTATGGAGTAAGGGACATATTAAGTGATGCCAGGGAGCAGGCGGCTGCCTCTCTCACGTGGCCTGTGGCTAGTCAGCAAGTTGAGGAAGGGGCCTGGCTGGGCCCCACGGAACTCTTTTGGGAAATTGGGACACTTTGCAGGGCCTGATTCCTGCCAGCAGGGGTCCCCACATGCAGCTTGGAACAAGCCAATTGGAAATGCCCCAAGGAAAGAGATGGGGAACAGGACTCGTCCCTAAATTGCACCCAGTCGTGTGCGTTAGCCACAAGATCACCCTTTCTCTCCTAATTCACAAAACTAGGCGCTAGGACTCCTGGGTTCTATTCTTGCCTCTGATGTTGTCTTGGACAAGTCTCCTCCCCGCTCTGTGCCTCAGTTTCCCCACATGGGGGACCTCTCCCTGCCTTCCAAGGCTATTGTGAGGCTCAGTTCATGACTTTTTGTTGTTGTTTGTGATATGCCTTGAGCTCCCTGTATACAGGTCACCAGTGAAGGACAAAGGAGGAGGAGGAGGATGGTATTTTATTACCCTAGCTGGTATTGCTGAAGATGTTGTTGTTTGTCACAGAAATAGCTAGTCTTTTGTTGGAAGCTTGCTGAGCTGTTTTCCTGCAGCAGTGAGTTCCATAGGTTTTTGCTATGGTGCATGAAGGAGTGCTTCCTGTTATCCATTCAAAATGTGGGACCTAGGTGCCCAGCTACCACGGTGCTGAGTGGCCATATAAAACTCTGAGATGGCCCTTTTAAAGTGTGTCAGACCAAGCTCTCAGCACCGTGGCCCACAGCCTGGCTCCGACTCAGGAGAAGTACGAGACAGGAAGCTGACCTGGCACTAAGGTGAGGCAACAACCTCTCATGAGAGCGAGGGGCCTAGCCAAGTGTGGAGCAGCAGGGTCCTCCTTTGCCTGGTACATGGTGCCCTGCACTGTAGCAAGAGCTCGCCTTTCTCCCTGGCTTCTGCGCTGCAGAGGAGGAGGAGGAGTCTGCAGGGAGCAGGATACCACTGTTTGGCAAGTGATACTGAGGAGCAACATCTAAGCCTTGGGCTGTGATGGAGGTAAGAGCCAGGCTCAAAAACCTGCTACCGGCCAGGGCTTCAAGGTGACGAGCTTACAGAGAGGTCACCTGGCATTCCGGGAGAATACACTTCCCTTCTTTTTTAAACTTCCCTCATCCCATCTTTATTTGTCCTCTTTCTGCTTCGTCCCTATGCCTTTCTCTTTCTTTCTTTCTTTCTTTCTTTCTTTCTTTCTTTCTTTCTTTCTTTCTTTCTTTCTTTCTTTCTTTCTTTCTTTCTTTCTTTCTT
>ML677507.1:1236122-1279646 GCA_007922305.1 Dermatemys mawii
ACACACACACACACACACACACACACACACACACACACACACACACAGAGGCATTGTTGGCTCGAGGTCTCCTTGCTGCGCGGAGAGGCCGGGAGTTGCCGAGTCAGCAGCCCACACATCTGCAGCAAAAGATCCGTGGTACGATGATATTAATCAGGATTTTTCTATCGGACTTTGGCAGGCTCCCGATGCTCGCAGCTGTGGCTGCATCCTGGGAAATAAGCTCCACCAGTGCAGTCAGCAAACTCCACCCCCTCTGTCCCTAAACTCTACACTAGCCCCCCTCCCCCCACAAAAAACTGCATTGCAGACTCCCAGCTGTTCCCAGCACCCCCGATTTGCAAGCATGCTGAATCTGTAGAGAAGAACTTTGCTTGTTGTGTCTCTCCCCTGGGCCCTGCTTTCCATCCACTCTAGCCCCTCCTGGCATTGATCGCCACACGGGAGGATGCGGGCAGCTCTACCCTGAAACCGATCCAGCGGCTTAAACTAGCTCGATTCCCAATGGCAAGATCCCGAGGGTCACTCGCCTCCATTGCCGCCGCTCTGGGAGAGCCTTGCTAAGCCAAGAGACTGGGAGCAGCCCCACTGGGCTAAGCAGAACTGGCTAGGCTGCTGTGTCCTATCCCGGGGAGCCCCCAGCTTCAGTGGGGCGGGATTTGGGGTACAGGTGTGCCTCGGTGAATTCCCCATTCAGGGGCTTCTGTTGACCCAGCCCCTGCTGGGGGAGGAGCAATCTCAGCGGAGCTGGAGTCTGAGGTTCAGGTGGGCCCAGACCCCAACACCAGTGGAGATGGGGCCCTCTGCGTTGGGGATTCACTGAGGGATCCCCTGCTATTGCACCAGCGGATTGAGTGGTTGGCAGAGCCAGGGGCACAAAACCCTTCCCAAGCCTGACCCAGGCGAGCGGCGCTCTCCGTCGAATGACCGGTCGCTGCCCGAGTCTGTCCTCTGGCTGCTGCCCTACTAAGGGGGTGTGGGACTCACACGAGGCCCCTGGGGTCCCTGGTTGACGCTGATCTAATGTGCGTCCTGATGGCGGCCGCCATCCTCGGCCAAGGCTGCAGCAGGTGAGTGAAGGGATTGGAAGCTGGCCTTGGTCCGTGCACAGAGTAATTCACTACAATAACGCGCTGGGCTAAAACAGCACTCACACCCTCCAGACCCTGGAGGGTTCTTCACCTCACAAGGGCCCTACAGGGCGAGGCAGGGTTCCTGACAGAGGCATCAGGGAGCCAGGGTCACGACTCGTCTGTGGAAGATCTGGTTTCTAGTCCCAGCTCTGCCAGTGGCTCAGCAGGTGATGCTGGATCAGTCATTTCCCTGCTCTGTGCCTCAGTTTCCCTAGATGTAAAATGAGGACGATGGCACAGCCCAACCTCTGTAAAGTGCTTTGAGATCCATGGGGTAACCCGCCCCCCCCTCCCTGCCCCCCACACACTGAATGTATTGACAGCTGAATCTTACTAAAGGGCTTGTTGGGGCAGGAATCACTGTGAGTGTGTGTGTGGGTGGGGTGGGGTGGAGCTAGCACAGTGAGGGCCCCCTGTCCCTCTTTGAGTCAGGGAGTCTACATGAATAACCATCATAACCCAGACCTCCAGCCTCCTTTCCCGTGCCTTCCGCCCAGGCTGTCCCTGCCTCCCAGGAACAGACCGACATGAATGGGAATAACAGTGTCCCCGAAGGAGCATTCTAGGAGTGGGATCTGTGGGGCCACAGAATAGTCTCCAGAGCAAAATAGTGGATTCCTCGGCGTTGGGGTCACTTAAAATGGGTCAGGATACAACACAGAGCGATGGTGCGCAGGAGGGATGGAGCCTGCCTGGGGCTGGGAGTAACTGATACAGTGCAAGGTGATTGATACACAGGCCGGGGGGGGGCGGGGGGGGATGGATTCTGTACTGGGTCAGGGTCAGAGTCAGGGGCAGCTGATACAGCCAGGGGCGATACATAGGAGGGAGGTATCCCACATGAGGCCTGGCATTGCATCATAAGACTCTCTGTTGTTCTAATCCCTGTGCTGTTGTAGCCCAGCAGGACTGTGGAGTTTTGGTTTTGTGTTGTGGACACCGGGTCACGGCGGGGGTGGGCGAGGGCGGGGGGAGCGGGTACTCAGAGCCGGCTGCCGCTCGCTCCCAGTCCCGCGCCGTGTTGTGGAGCAAGCAGCACGCGCTTATTCTCTTTGATTTTGCTCTTTTTGTTGTTGCTATTTTTCATGTTTCCCAGGTGTCGGCAGTTTTCCGACCCCCCGCTCCCGTTTGTGTTTCAATAGCAACCTGAAACCAGGAATCGTTTGGGTTGCAAAGGACCTTTAGTGGGTTATTCCCTCCAGCCTCGTGCTCTATGGCATCCTCCAGAGACTAACTCAGAGTTATTATCTGTTCCCTCTTCCCACAGCCACCGCTCAACACACATACACATGCACACACACTCACACAGCTGTGCTGGGGAGAGGGGTAGCTCAGGGGTTTGAGCACTAGCCAGGCGTTTGAACATTGGCCTGCTAAAGCCAGGCTTGTGAGTTCAGTCCTTCAGGGGGCCATTTAGGCATATGGGGTGAAAATCTGTTGGATGATTTAGTTGGGGATTGGTCCTGCTTTGAGCAGGGGGTTGGACTAGATACCTCCTGAGGTCCCTTCCAACCCTGATACTGTGTAATTCTCAGACTTCATGCTGGACAATGTATTAGACCCATTCCTGCTGCCCCTTTGCTTTAGTAAATTCATTATTTTTAAATCCCTCCACAAAAGGCAAAGGATGGATAACCAGCCTTCGGGGGCCTGGGACTTGCTTCTGAATGGCAGGCCAGGGGCTAATGGAATTCTGGCATTTCTGGGGCAGGATGGGATGTGTAATTCAGAGCACTGCGGCATTCTGGGAGGAGGCTGGGGGCAGAATTCCCAGCACTGAGGCATTCTGGGAGGAGGTTAGGGGCAGAATTCCCAGCACTGCGGCATTCTGGGAGGAGGTTGGGGGCAAATTCCCAGAACTGCGGCATTCTGGGAGGAGGCTGGGGGCAGAATTCCCAGCACTGCGGCATTCTGGGAGGAGGCTGGCGGGAAATCTCCATCTTCGTTCTATCACTGCAGGGAATACTACTGTTTCCCAGTCTGCCCGGGGTCATGTCTAGCACAGATGCTAGTTGTGCTCTTGCCCAGCCTTGTTACTATAAAGTGTAAAACCTGTGTTGTGTCATCTCCTGATACTGCACAGGGTGCAGGAGGAATGGATCCTGATACATCTTCTGCTCTCATTCCATTGCTTGTACAGCTAGAGGAGAGACGCAGCCATCTGGCCCATCCGGAAATGGGATACCGGCTCCTGGCAGCTCCACCTTTTCGCCAGGTCAGTGTTTAGCTTTTCTGACCAGTCTCCCAGTGACAACCCAATTTTGTGGCACCGTCCAATCCAGTCATCTGGAGGAGAGAGAGTTTCACAAGCCCTAATGCACTAATTCACTGCTGTGAGGCAGAGAATTATTATTGTCCTCATTTTAGAGAGGACCTTGGCTTAGGCCCAACAGGAGTTAGGCACCTAAACACCTTTGAGGAACTGGGTTAAGTGACTGGCTCAAGTTCACTTGCTGAGAAAGTGGCAGAGTCTAGAAGAGAACCCAGGAGTCCTGGCTTCCAGTGTCGGGTTGTAGTCGCTCAGTCAGAGTGGATGGGCGTGAATGGAATTGCTGGTCATTTAGTCAAATGCAGCAATAGACCAGTGCAGAGATTGGGTTCGCACTGTGCTTTCTTTGACTTGTACAGAGTGTATGGGGCCTTTCAATAGGCTTTGAAAGATGCCCACAGAGAATTGCCATTGACCTCAATGGGGCCAGGATTTCATCCCGAATACTGGCACCCCAGCCGTGAAGTCAGTGGGGATTTGACCAGAATGTGGAGCGAGGAAAGCCTTCGATACGTGGCCCCTTTTCCTCTATTGTCATCCCTCCTCCCTCTGCTCTTCTAGCCCTCGTCTCCTCCCTGCCCCTCTACACCAGGGTTTGGTGTGGAACCTTTCTCCTCTCCAGCGCCCGCAGTCCGGAACCACTTCTCCCAGGCTCGTGGAGCCTCCCTCGTATTCCAGATCGCAGTAGCCAAATTTCTCTGTCCTCCTCCCAAAACTTTGGGCCCGGGACCCCATAATCATGAGACTGGCTGAAAACTCAGGAGCTATAGGGGGAAAAAGGAATCAGGTGGACTGGGTTTGTCTTCCGGTTTATGAACTTCCCCGGCATCCCCTGTATGTCTGTGTGTGTGTGTGTGTGTATATGTAAATTACAATCAAAATAAACATAAGATGTACACACACAGATGGACCCCTAGCCTCCTCTGCAGCTGCCCAGATCCCTCCCCCAGTCTCCGCTCTGCCTAGCAGGCTCCCCCAGCCTCCAGTCCCGGGGTGTATAAGGCTCGTGCAGGGGAGGGGGCTGTCTCTGGGCTCCTGCCTGCTGCCCCAGCTGCCCGTCTCTCGAGGCCAGAGGGGAAAACTGCAGGGGGGGTTTTCAGGCAGTCCTCCCAAGATGCCTGTTTGCTTGCGAGAGCCGCCTGAAATCACAACAATGTTGCAAGTGTTGGCAGCACTGTGTTGATTTCTCTCGCCCTCCTGCAATTATTCACTATTCAGCTTCAGCTCCCTGGTATTTACAGGGTAAGAGGCAGCGGGACGCTGCGTGAGTGAGAGACACCAGGCAGGATAAAGCTGAAGGGGAGAGGAGAAAGGAATAAGGCAGGGCTCTCAACCTGCTATCCGGGGGACTTGGGGCCCTCAAAGAAATGCAGAGTGGTCAACAAGGCTAGACCTGTTAGAAGAGCACCACCCCGCCTTAAGCAGAGAGGCAGTGTGAGCTAGTGGGCAGGCACTAGACTGGGAGTCAAATGATGATATTAATAAGGGCTAGACTGGTGGGAAAGCCTTTGAATGTCTGCAAACCACACCGATAGAGCGCACACGCCGCGCCGGTTCTCTCCCAGTTTGCACTGTGTCTACACAGCAGTGCCTTGCAGCATGCTAAGCATACAGTGTTCTTGGAGAATGTCCCAAGGTCCTTTGCTTCCGCGCTGAGCAAGGTGCATCCTGGGATTTTTTTTACTAGGAGATGTGGGACACAAAGCAGAAACCAGTGAGGTTCAAACTTAAAAGACAAAAAATCCCATGTTCCCTCTGGCTCCTCCCCAAGCTTCATTTGTGGGTGGAGCCAGCGCTATTTTTGAATTGCTTGTGGCCAGTGGGGATTCAACAATGCTCCGCTCCATACCCACCAAGACACAATTTGGCTTTCGACTCTGCCTGTTGCACCATGGAGCAGATGGTGATCAGCCGCAGGCAGAGATTCAGCAGTGATGGAAACTGAACGAGGACAATGAAGAAGAGGAGGGCACCCACCAGTTGCTCTTAGAGGACTGGTTCCTGGAGCAACTTCTGGGTTCGACGAAGCAGCGTGGATTGATGGCAAAGGACCATTCTCTGGACCTGAGCCAGCAGAGAGGGGATTTTAGCATGGGGAGATATGTGCTGAGCAAACCCTGGAGCTGGGGCGGCAACGTAGCAATGGGTGGTGCCCCATGCCCATTGGAGAAGCAGGTCCCCACACTGGCCACCCTGGCAGGCTACTGGTCCATAGATAACTGATTCAGAAAGGGGAGGCCAACTGCTGGAGCCATTACCATGCCGGTGTCGAGGTCATGGAGCAGGTACTGTCTTACTGGCACTGAACTATTTCACTTCACAGCAAACTTAGTCCGCTTTGCAAGAGGACTCCAGAGTTTACAGCAAATGGGGACCTCGTGTGCTGTGATGGACTGTGCCGTGGGTACATGTGCATTCTCAAACCAGATTATCTTGACATGATGCGGTTTAAAACCCCTGGGTAGACGAACCCTTAGACTGTCAAGACTGTCAAATCTGGCCCTTCCTGATTTTTCTGGAGAGTTCATTGGAGGTCCCAGAAAAGTGAAATGACTCTGAACGGAAGGGGTGAGCGTTATGTATCTTTAACTGCGAGGTTTTTTCTCCCAGCTGTCTGTTGGGAGTTTGTGTTAAACAGAGGTTGACCAAAGATAACAACAACAAAAAAGACTTTGAAATGGAGTGAATAAAAATCATTACCCCTTTCAATAAGGTTTCCATGGCTTAGCAACTCTGATGCTATTATCGTACCAGTTCTCCAGTCAACCATAGAATCTTCCAGGAAGATCTGGGCAGAGAAGATCTGAACATTTGATGTAATAAATGATCAGAAAAAATAATAGTTTGAAAAAAAACCAACAAACCCATCAGCAACAACAACAGCAAATCTTTCAGGCCATTTTATACACAATATAGAAGCAACTAAAGGCAGAGCCCAGTTCTTATGACCGATCACAGCCTGTGTTTTCAAACACAGCCTTCTATTTAAGAGCGAGGGTCACCCTGTCCCGTCCATGAAGCGTATGCTCATATGCGTTCTGTGGCTAAAGAGGCCCCCGGGCTGTCAATCAGGCATCTTTCACCAGCTCTAAATTCACTTTAAGAAATGAGCTTTTTAAGCAGACAAAGCAAAAATTGGCCTGGGTCCATAAAGTGAAGAGCCAAGCAAATGGGGCATCTGTCAAGGGAGGTCAAATCTGTTGCCTGTCAAGATTGCTGTGAAACGCACTTGATGTCACTCCTATTCGTGTCCAGGCGCGGGTCCAGTTTTGTTACTTGCCTCTCTTTGGTGGAGCCTGTTTTGGAAACTCAAACCAGGCCAACGTCCTGTCATGGTGAATATTTGGTAACAGCACTCACCTGGTTCTATACAGCGCTTCAGCTAGGGGTTTGCCCAAATTTGGTCATTTTTCATTGTTTTTTGCATGGATGGAGCTGCATGGGAACAGCCCCCAACTGTAGACGTGGAGTGGAAGGATAGTCGAGTGGTTGGGGCACTAGCATGGTGTTGGAGATGCAAGTCCAATTCTCTGCTCTGCCAGAGACTTCCTGTGTGACCTTGGGCCAGGGCCGGTGCAACCACTATGCGAACTACACGACCACCTAGGGCGCCAAATGGTTGGGGGCGCCAAAAACATGCTCGGGGAGGTGGTGATGGAGCGGAGGTGAGCTGGGGCAGGGGGGCGCAGGGAGGGCGCCCACAGCAAGTATCAGGGGGGCTCTCTGGGCAGAGGGGGCGGGGGAGCTGCCGCAGGGCTCCTCAGGCTGCGGGGTGGGGTGGGGGACGCAAGGTGGAAATTTTGTCTAGGGCCCGAAATCTCCTTCCACCGGCCCTGCCTTGGGCCAGTCCTTTAGTCTCTCTGTGCCTGGACGGTGGGGCTAAAAGCACTGTCCTGCCTCGCAGGGGCGTTGTGAGGCTGACTACGTTAAAGACTGTGACATGCTCGTGGTACTGCGCTAATGGAGGCCAGACAAGTACCTAAGCTAGACAGATGCTGCGCGGCTGTAGAAAATGACTTACGCAGCAAGTTTCCCTGTTGTTTTCTGTCCCCCTCTTAACTGCAACTTAACAGCTGAAGAGACTGACATGAGGGAAATGCAGAGTCTGGTTTATGTGGAGTGGATGCTACTGGATGGATTTCAGATGGGCAAAGTTTGGTGGATGTTGGCCCCCCTTACACAGTTACCTGGCAGGGCCAAACCGAAGCCCTGGATCAAAGGCACGCAAACCTCAGGGACGATTGGTCCTGGATCCAGATCAAAACTGCCTGGCTGGGGTCCGATACTGGTGACTGCTTTCAGAGTCAGATCTCGGTGGCGGAGCTGATTCGGGAATGGCTCCTGTGGCAAACCTGTGTGGATCAGTGGGCCCGATCCTGTGTGGGACTGAGTGCTCCCAGCACCCCTCATTCCCAGGACAGGAGTGTTTACCTGGAGGGGGGAAGTGTGTGTGTGTGTGTATGTAGGCAAAGCTTAAACTGAGGGTGCTTGACTGGGCCCCACCAGCTCACTGTGTAGCGCCCAGCTCCTGCAGGACTCTTGGAAGGAGGTTTCCAGGGAGCGTCTCTGGGGGTAGGTGCGACAACGCAGCAGCATATCAATCCCCGGCCGCAGTATTGTTCCCCACGCACCCGCCTCCTCCCTCCTCCATCAAATAATTAACATTGCTCTTGATGTTTTCTCCAAGCCCCCTTATCTGCTGCTTCACAGCCTCCCTTTCCCTCGCCAAAATGAAGCCCTGTCAAGACTCTCACCAGCTGTTAAGAGTGAGGCATTTAGAAATGAAAGAGCCCAAGTCAGCGAGCTCCATTAAAATCCACCGGGAAGCTGCTTATTGTAACGGGGATGCATCTTAATACAGGTGATTTCATGAAGCCGGCGAGAGAGACGGTATCTCCCATAGAGAGGGAATGAAACTTAAAAACAATCTGTCTGCATTATCGTCTCCAGAAGTCTTCAGGGGTCTTCCTCTTATTTCCAGTGACACGCACACACCGGCTGACAGTCTGGAGGCAAACAAACCAAACCAAACAGAAATGAAATGGGGCTTTCTGAGCCAAACTTTCTTGCTCTTCCCAACCCGGCTTGCTTTCAAGGGACAGTAAACGCTGAGCTGCCAGAAGCGAAGGCCTCGGACTCTGACCTGCCTTATCCCCTCTCCTGCAAAGAGCTCATTGCAAAGGCCGGGCAATGCTTTTGCAGGGTCTTTCTGAAGCGAATGTAATTCTCTGATGCACTTGAAAGTTGTCACCATCAGCGGAATAGCAGCCGCCGCAACCCAACAGTAACAATCTGGGGCATGCAGATTTAGCCTTCAATAACGGACCAGCGTGTGCAGTCCAGTGCTCATGAGTGACCCTACAATAAACAAATGGGTGTGTATGTGTATGACGTAGTGCTCTTGGGAAGCCCCACAACAATAAAGTAGCATGAGCAGTCTTACAGTAACAGACCGCTGTGTTCCACTTGGCAATAAGAAAGCAGCGTGTAATGAAGGGAATCCCATGTCAGCAAGTGACCGTAGTCTTGTTTCAAGTATTCTAAGGGAACTGATAAGGAACAGAGGAGACGTCTGCATTGCAAAAACAGACCCCTGACAGCCAATCTCAGCGCCCGGGTCTACAGACAAGGGCTCATTCTACGGCACTCAAAAGAGCAGTGTAGATGTTCCCTCTCGGGCTTGAGCTCTTGGGTGCTGATACTCAGTGAGAGCAGCGTGTCTCAGAGCCTGAGCAGGGAAGTCTACATGGCTATAGTGTGAACCCGAGTCTACAGACCTTGGCTCTGGCGGCGTGTCCACACCAGGCAGCTTTTAGTGACAAGGCTGTCGACACAGCCTTGTTGCTGAAAGTCACCGCATTTAAATGCTCTTTGTGGGTACTTTGTTGGCTTTTTTGCCCACAAAATACTTCCAGCTCCAGGAGTGGCATTAGCTTTGTTGACAGGAGAGTGCTCCTGCCAACAACGCGGCATTCACACAGCCACTTGTGTTGGCAAACTTTTGTCTTTCGTGGGATGGGGCTGGAGGGGGGCTTTTTTAAGTACCCGTGAAACACAAAAGGTTTGTCGACAACTTCACAGTGTGGACAAGCCCTGAGACTCATTGCTGCAGGTTTTTTTGTTTGTAAGCGAGGTCTGAATGAATGCTCCCCTGACAGCTAGCTGGGAGGGGAAGAGACTAGGAGTGTGTTTCTGTAACTACAGTTTGCTTCTGCTCTGTTTACATATTCATCAGATACAGCGGTGTCCAAAGATCAACTCTGGCTGGTGTTGGGTACAAATGACCTTAGTACTGGATGCCGGGGTAGTGAAATATGGTTACCAATGTTGTAATTATTGCAGGAATACAGGAAAGCAGGACTTTGCTTAACCTGTCCCAAATGAGGGGGGCCACACTTAGGTGAAAGAACCTTGTTAAGTAGGGGCTCAAATGTCAGAGGCCTGTGAGTGTAAGAATGGATGGGGAGTAATGTCTAATTGGGGGTGGGGGTAGGGGCGGGGGCGGGGGGTGGGGGTGGGACTAAGAATCTGTACATTCTCTAAGGCCAGGTTTATGCCAGGGGGGTTGACATAAGATATGCAACTTCACCTACACATATAGTATAACTGAAGTTGATATAACTTAGGTCAACTGACCTTGGTGTTCTCAAGGCAGTATGTCAACTACTGCCACTCCCCCGTCAACTCTGCTTCTGCATCTCCTGCTGGTAGAGTTGATGGAGAGAGTACTTGGGGACTGATTTATTGCATCCAGATAAGATGTGATAAATTGATCCCAAATAGACTAATCCAGCAGGTAGTGTAGACTTGGTCTAGATGAGTTTAACCTGTTCTTCCCTATTGTTAAAAAAAAAAAGAGAGAGATAAATAGGCTTCATTAGGAGCCTCTTTGTTATGTTAAATGCCCCATCAGCACTGAGTCCCTTGTGGTAGGACAGTGTTTCTGCCCTGCCTCCTAAGAGTTTAAAATCACAGACAGCTGGAATCACTTAAGAGGGGGCAGCCTCTCAGCCCAGCCTACAAAGAGCTGCTCATCACAAACGGACTGATGTGCAGAGATTACAGCAGAGAGGCAGATGACTGGCGGGTGAATGAGTGGCGGATGCACTGGACGGGCACAATGAGTGGCCAGTAGGGTGGCTGGTGGAGAGGTGCAGGGAGAGCAGGTGGCCAGCGAGTGGCCAGCAGGGGGGCTGGCAGAGCGGGGTGGCAAATGAATGCCCGAGCAGCGGAGTGAGTAAGATATCTCTTTACCCCACTCTGAGGGGGGAGGCAGGGAACTCTTCAGATGCACTCCTGAACTCTGGGGCTGCCCTAACCAAGGACAGCAACTGAGAGTGGGGTGCAGAGAAGGGTCGGGCATGTAAAAGGGACTTGTGGGTTGCTGGACTTAAGACCCTGAACGGAAAAGGATGCTGCCCAATTTACTCAGGGAGGGGTCTTTTACTCGTGGTTTATGTTTATGAACCCTGTTTGCGGTGTTTTCCCAAATGAATGCTGAGTTACTTCCCTCCTTTTATGAAAAGTTTCTTTTCTACATTCAGACTCTGTGCTTGTGAGGGGGGAGGTATCCGGGGTGGTGTGCAAATTTCACAGGTTCCTGGGTGGGGGCTCGAGCCGGTTCTGTGTTGTATTGATGGAAAGGAACCCCTAGATCTTGAACATGGTCCTGGTTGCGCCGGGCTCCACCTGCTAGAAGAGTTACATGGGGTTAATTTGTTTTTTGCAGCGCAGATGTACCCAGAGGGGACAAAATGATTGTAAACCGTATGGAAGATACCTCATCAGTGTCCTCTGAGGAAAGTTTATCCAAACGGGGATTTTCCCAGTCCTGTCTGGTCAGTCATCGCCTTAGCGTTCTCTCTCTCCCTCTCTGGAAGCAGAGTGGTTATGATCACTGAATGTCTCACAGGCAGAGCAGTCGGAGCCTGTTTTCAGGGAAGAATATTTGCTCCATATAAATCTCCCATGGATTTGCCCTCTTCTCTTCCTGACCCTGGAGGGATCGAATCAGAAACTGGCCCATATGGAGGGGGTTGGTCCCCATCAGAAAATACTTCCCGTCTGCACGCGCTAGTTTCTGATGACGTAGCCTTGTCTAGCATGCCTGTGAACAGCAATGTTGGATACAACATCTTCCCGGGTAGCCCATATGGCTTAGCCCCCAAAAGAAGTAATAGCCTTATGGGCAATGGAGGTGCCCAACTCCCATGGAATCTCAGTGAGATATGCATGTCCAAGCTCCTCTGTATTCCCTTGCAAAGACCAGGCTACATGTCCAGATGGTGGTCATATACATTGCCTGTGCATCTGTCATATATGTAGATCACTGTGTTTGTCCATATGGTGGACACCCATGTGTGTCTACATAGGAGTTGCCAGCCTGGATCACATCACAGGTCCAGCTAATCCAGTATCCTGACTCTGTCAGTGATCGGCACCAAATGCGTCAGAGGAAGGTGTCAGAATCCCGCAGTAGCTGCTGCCTCCCCGTGCTGGGTCTCCTGGTAGGTAGAGATTGGCTTAAACCCTGAAACAAAATGTGTGTTCACATTGACTCTGATAATTCCGGGTGTCCGTGTTATCCATAGAAAGGTCCAGTTTCCTTCTGAATCCTGCTAAATTCTTGGCCCCAACAACATCATGTGGCAAGGAGTTCCACAGTCTAGTTACATGTTGTATGAAAAAAAATTCTTTTTATCAGTTCTGAATTTTATAGCATACTATGGTACATCTGTGGACCAGCTTGTTAAATCAAGCATGTTTTCCTCTGAGTTTCATTCCTCCAGGGATTCATTAAAGATTGGGAGCTTCTCTGATACCATGGCAATGGGGCTACATAAATACCTAGGATGGATGGGCGGATCGAGAGTTAACCTCTGCTGTAGATGTAGTTGTTTGGGCAGACAGATGTGCAGAACAGGCCAGCTGAGGCCTCTTTGGCAGCTAAATATCCAGGGTTGCCGTTTTGACAATAGGTTGTTTGATGCTCCATCGATGCTCATGACGCTTGGGGTTTGTATTGCCCTGTGGTTGATCGTGGTTAGTGCTTCTTCAGCTGCGGCATTATGGAAATGTCACAGTGTCTGGGACTACCTAGCCAAGATGGGGGAGGTGTAATATCTTTCATTTCAAGGTGCAAGAGACAAGATTTTGCGCTCTCCGATGCGCGTCTGGGGATGTAAAGTGACAGCCAGCAAGTCAGCCGCAGTCTGCCCTGCTGGGTGATAGAAAATCTACACAGGGAAGACACCTGAATAACTAGCGTCAGTGTAGCTGGAGCCTGGATTGGAGGTGATCAGGCTTTCGGCAGGCCAGGACATCAAGGTCATGTGCTCAGGCAGGTGAGGAATGGGCCGTTTCCAGGTGGCGTCTCATCAGCCGTGACGTGGGAGAGAGGAGAAAGGAAGGTTTGGGAGGGTCGGGGGTGGGGGGGTGGGGAGCATCATGAACCGGTTGCTGATGAAATGCTGGAGCGATGTCTCTGAAAGCCCTTTGCAGGCTCACACTCACAGGCTGCAGCGTGCGAGGCTGAGGCGTCCGTGCGAGTTGCAGCTCCGTCCAGCGTCCCAGCTACATCCCCAGTACTGGCCCAACTGTGGCCCCCACTCCCGGCCCAGCTCCCAGCCCCGCCCAGAGCTCCCAGCCCTGGCCCTGGGCCCCAGCCTCAGCACCTGCCTGCAGCTCCATTCCTGGCCCCAAGCCCAGACCCAAACTCACCCCCAGCTGTAGCCCCAGCCTCGGCCCTCTTACCCCCTGGAGCGTTTGGGGGACGCTGCACTACAGAGCTGGGGACAAGATTTCTTTAGAGAAGCCGTTTGCCTGCCAAGGCCAGGAATTCCAGCCTGGTTGAATGCTGTGACAGAAGTAAGGCATTAGAGGCTAGAAGAGAAGAAGTGGGGACCGTTCCTTTAGACTTTCCGCAGGATTTGGACAGAGTCCCTCACAAGGGGCTGTGAAGGAGACTTGGCCACTGTGGAGTGAGAAGTAAATTCCTGGATTAAAAGCTGGTAGAGTGAGACGCAGCTGAGGAAGACGAACCAACCGATGCTCAGTGTGGAACGAGTGGGATGCGCCCGAGATCTGCAGGAGGGCAGCTGCCACTGAGTATATTTATAAATGATGAGGAGGAAGGAGTAGAGTCATCGTAGGGCCCTGCACTACTTTACAAACATTAATGATCTAGACCAGGGGTCGGCAACCTTTCAGCAGTGATGTGCCGAGTCTTCATTTATTCACTCTAATTTAAGGTTCCGAGTGCCAGTAATACATTTTAACGTTTTTAGAAGGTCTCTTTCTGTAAGTCTATAATATAGAACCAAACTATTGTTGTATGTAAACTAAATAAGGTTTTTAAAATGTTTAAGAAGCTTCATTTAAAATTAAAATGCAGAGCCCCCAGATCGGTGGCCAGGACCTGGGCAGTGTGAGTGCCACAGAAAATCAGCTCGCGTGCCGCCTTTGGCACACATGCCATAGGTTGCCTACCCCTGATCTAGGATCTGATTCAGCCAAACACCAAAGCGCAAGGTTCACTTCAAGCCTGCAGTTAAGTCCTCCCCATCCAGCACCGTACACAAGCACACAAGTAATGCATTGAAGTCTGAAAGTGGTGCCGGAGTCTCCTAAGGGGGACGCTCAGAGACAGCTGGAGGCAATTCAGAGGCGTGGCACCAGGAGGCACCTTGCTGCCGAAGTGACATTCTTTCAGCTGCAAAGTGAAAACAGAGATGGCCACTTTATTAAAGAATCCAGCCTGTTCCGGCAGGCACACGGCGGTTGAGTTTGAGGGGCTTGTATTGCATCCTTGGGGAGCGCTGTTCCATGAAGCGCTACAGCTCCCTGTCAGGGAGATTTCCTCTGTAGTTAACATTTTTAATATCATCCTAAATGTTCCGGGTTCCAGCCGCTCGGAACGTGCTCAATTGTTCCTTGACATCTGCACTCCGGAGAGACTTGTAGGCTGCTCTTCCTTCGCTTTGGTCTGTCCGTTCATCCGTCCTCGCAGTAGTATCTCAATGACTAGCTACCCTCAGCTATTGCTTAGCCAAGGTAGGTTGTGTCTTTCTCATCAGAAAGTAGTCCCTCCGGCCCCGGATGGTGGAAGGGGAGGAAGAACAGGTAGAAAGGGGTGCGTGGTTAGGAAGAGACAGAGAGAGGAATTGGCACCCAAAGCAGCTTTGCAGAGGGGCGGAATTCCCATGCTGGAAACGCATCATGCAAATTCCTTTTTCCACTGCTGCTAATTCAGCTCCTGTTGGGGTTTGCAGCAGGCAGCCTCCCCCCCGGCTAGGAAAAGCCTAAAACCCTCCTCTCTTCCTCTCCTCACTAGGATCTCTGGGGCCTTTTTGTTTTGAAAAATGCCTTGGCTTTGCTTCTAGGAAACAAGGACCCGGCTGGGGGTGAGGTGGAGATGGTAACAAATGGTCACGGTGGCAAACTGGGGACGGTCTCTGTTAGTCGGACCAGGGAAGGAGGATTTGGTATTGGAGAGCACAGAGGAAAAAGGGAAACGTGGGAGAAAAGAGGAAGCCTAATTCCTCTCTCAATAACCCAGAAGAACCAAGCCTTCTTGGGTGAGGCCCAGGCCCGCGATGCCCTTGGCTGTGTGGTAGGTGCTGCCCACACTGAAGGGCAGGGCTTTGGCAGCTGAGCAGAACAGGCAGCGCGAAGAGAAGCAGAATTATCTACACTACAATTGTCTGTTGCACGGACTCATCCAATTAGTCCACTGCCCTTATCACGGGCTAGCTGTATTAACTAGCCTGCTCTATGGCCTAGGCTCCTTAGTGCTTTGAATACGTTCATCATCCAAAGTGGAGTGGAGTCAATGAGAATCTTTCAATTGGCTTCCATTGGCTTTGGAGCCAAGCCTTCGATTCACTGCGGAAGAATAGCCCTGCTTCCCCATTACCAGATGCCTCCAGCTTGGTGAACCTTGAAATAACTTGGACTCTCATCATTTTTCAAAGGGCCCAAGAGATGGGGCTTCCACCTTTTTGCTAGGGAAACTATTCGCCAGTCGGCTAGGCCAGAGATTCCAGGGATGGAAGGGAGCACTGTCGTCATCTGGACTGACCTCCTGGATAGCACGCCCCGGAGAACTGCCCCTAAGTCCTTCCTCAGGCAGTGCTTTTTTAGAAGAACCAGCCCGTTTTGATTTAGACATGGCCAGTGATGGAGACTCCCCCAGGACCCGTGGTTAGTGACTCTCACCTTTCCAGTCGGAATCTGTCTGGCTTCAGCATCCAGCCATTGGCTTGTGCTTTGGCTTTCTCTGCTAGTTTGAAGAGCCCCTTGTCAAATGTTTGTACCAATAGACTGTCATCAAGTCACCCTTTAGCCTTCTCTTTGCCAAGCTAAATAGATGGCACTCCCTGTGTTTGCCACTATAAGCCAGGTTTTTTAATCCTTTAATCATTCTTGTGGCTCTTCTCTGAACCCTCTGCAATGTATTGACTTTCCTCAATTGTAGGCACCTAAACACGATTCCAGCCATGGTTGCAGCAGAAATGGAGGTAAAATAACCTCTCTGCTAGCCTCAAGATTCCTGTTTTTTCATCGCAGGATTGCATGAGCTCTCTGGGCAGAGCATTGCCCTGGGAACTCATGTTCAGCTGATTATCCACCACAACCCACAAAGCTTTCTCAGTCCCTGCTTCCCAGGGTAGAGCCCCTCATCCTGTGTGTAAGGCCAACATTCTTTGTTCCTAGCTGTATATAGTCACCGTTAGCTGTAACAAAACGCATATTGTTTGGTTTTGCCCAGCTTTCCAAGTGACCCATCCTCTTCCTTGTTTACCACTCTCCCAATTTTTGTGTCATCTGCAATCTTTATCAGTCATGGTTTTATGGTTTCTTCAAGGACATTGATAAAAAAATATTGAATAGTACCAGGCCAAGAACTGATCCCTGCAGGACTCCACTAGAGAAACATGAACTCAATGATCATTCCCTGTTTACAATTACATTTTGAGATCTATCAGTGAGCCAGCTTTTAATCCATTTATTGTGTGCCAGGTTGATTTTATATCTTTCTAGTTTTTTAATTACAGTGTCAGCCAGTACCAAGCTGAACACCTTACAGAAATTTTAGTTTATTATGTCGCTGTTATTACCTTTATCAGCCAAACTTGCAATCTCATAAAAAAAGATGTCATTAGTTTGTCAGGATCTATTTTCCATAAACCCCTGTTTATTGGCATTAATTATATTATCCTAATTTAATTCTTTATTAATCTAGTCCTGTGTCAGTTGCTCCATTATCTTCTCCAGGATTGATAAGAGACTGACAAACCTATAATTATGCAAGTATTCCTGTTTAGCCTTTTAAAATATTGGCACAACATTAGGCTTTCTTCCATTCTTCTGGAACTTCCCCAGTGTTCCAAGATTATTGAAAACCAACATTTTCAGTCCAGTAAGCTCCTTGGCCACTTCTTTTAAACTCTTGGATGACAGTTATCTGGACTTTCTGATTTAAAAATGTCTAATGACAGTTGACTTCCTATCAAAAAGTTATTCCTGATATTCAGCCCCAAATTTTTCTTGGCTTCTTATGAATCATTGGCTAATTCACTGGTAAGACTACTTAGCATAGGTATTAATGAAGAAATCTTGCCATATCCTTTTTGTTTTCTCTATGGGTACATTCAATTTTGTGTCTATTTTATGGCATGCAAAATGGAAGTTTCCTCCTAGGGTCAACTTGATTCAATGGATATGTTGAGGAAGGGGGCAGTTTCACTGGTGTTTAGATCATACAGAAACAAGCCATCTGGGTTCGGATCCAAGCTCTGTTATAGATGTTTATGAAACGTCTGTGTGCCAATTTCCTCATCTATGAAATGGGGTAATACTGACCCGCCTCACAAGGAAGGCTTGCGTTCAAATGCTCAAAAATTAGCCACATTAGTGCACTTGCCTGCAATATTCAACATTTGCAATTTTCTCTATTTTGATTATTCACCAAAGCTGCCCGATCAGGGAATGGAAATAAACCCATGTGATTTATCCAGCTCAGGGTAGATTTCATTATCGGAGTTCTGAAGAGTTTGTGAGCTCTTCATTATGAGTAAGGAGGGAAGAGCCTTAGGTCTACTTGGATTGTAAAGCCTGTAGATTCTCCTTAGATTGTAAGCTCCAGGGGGCAGGGACTGTTTCTTACTATGCATTTGTACCGCACCCAGCACTATGGGCTCCGGATTGAAATGAAAGTCTTCAAGTGCTACTTCAGTGATGCTAAAGAAATTGATGAGCAATTTTGGGCAACAGAGTCACAAATTTTATGCTCTGTTCTTGCGCAGAAAAAGAAGTAAAATTCGCCACTTAACAATGGAGCCGCTGTGATCAGTTCAACTGGCCCATGGGGCATAGCAGAGGCCCAAAGAGTGGACGTGACTTGCCCAAGTCAGCTGCAGGGCTATGAAAGTACAACCCAAGAGATCTGGATTGTCTTTGCTTCTGAGAGGGACGGTTTAGGCTAGTAGGACAGGCTGTTAGTAGGACGAGTGGGATGGAATGAAGAAAGGGGGTGTTTTGTCTGAATGAAGCAGGCTCTCTGCTGGTATCAGGGTAACACCATTAACTTCCATGCGGCTATGCTGATCTGAGAGCTGACCCAATACTGGGAAAAACTTCCCGCTGGGAAGATCTCCTGGACCGTGGAGCGGGCTCCCTATGAAAGGGACCTTTGCAACAAAACTGTCCCAAGAACAGTGCCAACGGATCTAGCAGCGGCTCCCAGGGATGGCTGGCATCTATCATCAGCATTGCATGTGGTTTTGCCTCCTTGTGCTTTGGCTTGTGTTCCTAGTGGAACATACGAAATGCAGCGGGGTGCCCGCATTGCAACAAGAAATAAACAACTGAAAGGCAAGAGCCTTCTGCACGTGTGCCATAGGTTGCCTACCCCTGGTCTAGAGTAAGACGGGTGGTGAGTCAATCCACTCTGTTTCCGGGAGCAGCCTGCTTTGTCTCTCTCTGTTTTGGGATCTTGTCTGCTGTTGCTCTGAATTCTAACAAATCAAATCGTGTCATGCTGCCACCTTCCTGCAAGTGTATTTGATGTTTTTATCTAACATCTCGGTGTGTATGACGAGGATGTAACATACAGCACCGCCTGGAGGCATGTCCCCTAGGTGGGTAGGACGCCTCCACCTGCTCTTTCACCCTCTTTAAGCCAATCCCTCTCTGCTGTAGTCCTAAAATGTTAACCCAATGACATGCTCCTCCCTTCCTCCCGCTCCCACCCCTGGCTCTGCTTGTCTCTGGCAGCAGCCGCAGCTTCTCTTTCAGGTTAGCTCAGAGCTTAATTGAAAGCAACTGATGCTGTGCGTAAACTGCACACAAACACACAGAGACCCGGGAGCCACTTTGAAGCTTGACTAGGGCTGGGTTACCTGCCGGCACATCGAGGGGCCGATAGATAATTAAAGTGACAATCGATCAGGCGGGAACAGAGGGAGGAAAAGAGGAGGATGAAGATGACGGTAACACTGATGATGAAGTCAAAACAGCCCAGAAGGGGGCTGACTGTCCAGACGGCTGGGTGGAGTGAGGGGGTGGAGGTCGTCATATTCCAACTGCTGGGCCCACCTCCCCGTGGCTGATAGAGGCTTAAAGTCCCTCAGAAATTATTTATGCTGCTACAAAAAGCCGCGGCTGATAGACACAGTGTTGAGCCATTTAGAAGAGTGAGGGGGGAGAGGAAGACAGATGGGCTAAAATTTCCGAACACTCATGAAAGATTCAGGGGCCTCTCTTGTTAAATTTAATTGGGAGAAACCGACGGCTGCCTGCATGGCTTGCTGGCTTTTACTTAAGAAGTCAACTGACAAGCTTGTCGTGTGTGTTTTCTCGCCCTACCTCTCCCTCCTCCTCTTAACCCCCACCACGGGCCTAGTCGGGAATCATTCGGGGAGTGTTCTCGCCCGCCGTCACCTGGGCTGGTTCTGCCACCATCTCTTGTCTTATTAGCATTAAAGAGAGGAAGGGCGGGTGCCTAGTTGGGGCACGGGAGCGGGACCGGGCACATCTGGGTTCTGCTTCTTGTGCTGCAGTGGATTCCAATGCATGCTTGTGGGTGTGTCGTGTAGGGGATGTCTACACGCTGGAGCTGGAAGTGTAAATCCCAGCTCAGGCAGACATACCCGCTCTAGCTGACGGATGACGGAACACCGGCCTAGGCGAGTCTGTATCATTATCCCCATTCACAGAAAGGGAAACAGAGGCACAGAGCGGTGACTTGCTCAAGGTTGAACAGTGAGTTAGTGGCAGCCCACCGGTGGCTCACCTCCTTCCTGTGCTCCAACCATAAGGTTAGTGTTCCCGGGGCCATCGGTGGGTTGTGAAGCCCTTCTCTGGGGTGGCGTCATGACCTGTTCTGTGGGCGCTGTGCTTTCTGCCAAGCCAAACCTGTTCCGACGTTGGACGGCGAAGGAAACCGTGTGAATGTAAAACAGCAGAGAGGATGATGTTGGTCGGGGCTGCACCTCCGGGGAAACTCTTCCGCGAGAATGCCGGCGCGATACCCACCGGCGGCATGTTCTTCGGCATGTGCAGTTCTCCCGTTCCCGCACAGGTGGCGCCAGATGTTCCAAACAGCTCCGCCCCTGCCAGCAGGGCCAGGTTTTCTTCAGGGCTCGGCTGCCACTAGGGCACCTCGATATCTTTCCGCTGTCTCCAGTGGTGCCGCCAGGGGAGCTGAGCGTGGTTGAAAATCTGGACACTCGGCTCCAGACAGCACGTTACATCACGATGGAGTGTTGCATGCTGGGAGAGGTCATCTCCCTGGGCCTCCCCTCTCTATTCATAGTAAGGATGTGTGCAATGTCATCTATTGGACGCAAATCAGGAACCTGGCAATGTACCCACACGGTCCCCTCAGGGCTGCCCCTGATCTTCACCATCTCGTGCCCACCCCATGTCGGAGGGGCCACCATTCTTAAGTAGGCCTGTGGGAGGGCAGCTATTCCCAAGGGTTCCCGTGGCAGATCAGCAGCCGGGCCAGCGTCACGGTCCCCTTCCACCTTCTGGGTAGACTCCATCACTTCCGTGGGAGTCGATGCATCTCTGCAGGGCCCATGGCAGCCAGACTCCAGGGACTCAGCTCTAACCCGGTAGCGATTTCTGGGCATTGGCGCTGGGGGATCAGGCAGCCATGAAGAGCTGCTGTTTGAATCTCCTCCCCTGTTGCTATCGGCAGTGCCAGGGGCGGCTTTCCTCCTTGGCTCCCTACAGCGGGCAGGAGACAAGGACTCACACGGCAGAATATTTGGGGGAGTGTGGGGCGGCTCCTCGGTTAAATGCACAGGAGGCCATCAGCAGCGCAATCTGGTGATTGATGAGGTACGTGGAGGTGCCTGGTTAGGCAGCCAACCAAAGGCTTTGCTCTTTGTTTTCCTGGGAGGGTGGACGTGAGCGGGTTTCCTTCCTGGGCAAGCTAGTCCTCGCTCCAAAACATTGCTCTCGACTGCCCTTTCACTGGGTGATTTACTCTCTGGCTTCAATGAGACCATGCATGGGAGTATGGTTTTGCAGGATCAAATTATCTGTCCCTCCATCCATCCATCCACCCATCTGTCCATCAATCTCTCTGTCCATCCTCTCCCAGGCCTACCACTTTGGTATCTGACCATAGTATTTCGCTTCTCATGCCACCCTAAGGAGCTGGCTAGTATGTAACTTGTCTCCACTGCCCTCTACTGGATGCAGTAAGAACTGCTCTGTGGTGCTTCAGAAGCCCCGTATTGCTAACAGAGATTTTCCTTTAGCTGAAATGGTAAGAGCATTTTGGATCATGAGGGTCTGAGTTCTAATTCCCCTGCCGCCATTAAATTGTGAGTAGCTATGGCTTGCAACACTGACAGCGGTGAGGCCCTGTGGTGCTGCGGATTCTTTGCACTGTACAGCACCATACATGTAACAATCCCAAGCATTTGGTGATCGATCCTCACAGTCCCTGGTGAGGTATTATCACTGCCATTTCACATGGGGGAAACTGAGGCACAGAGAGGTCAAGTGACTCGCCCAAGGTCACAAAGCAGAGAATAGAATTTAGTTTCCTGCTCTCTCCTCATCACAAGAGAACTCAAGCATGTGCAATAATGAATCGATTTCCATTTGTGATTAAAGTATTACCCTTGGGCGGAGCTGACTGAGTTGTTAATTGCAGCTAATTTATCCCGTGAACCTAGCCCCTTTATTTCAGTTTACAAAGTCACCTGGGAACAGTCGGTGACTTTGACACGTTTGTCTGTCACTGTTCAATGAACAACTTGTGCTCCCAGGACTTAGCTGATGGCTTTTCATGGAACTCACCCCATTGCCAAGGGCTGGTGCCAAGCTCAGGGCCCCACTTACACCTGGGGGGAATTCAGTGCTCACCCATCAACTTTATGAAGTTTTTCCTTTTTTTGTTTTCTTGTTGTTCACTAAATTATGCATAATTCTTAAGGCCAAGAAGAGACCATTATGATAATCAAGTCTGACCTGCATAACACAGGCAGAAAAACCTCACTCAGTGATTCCTGCATCAAGCCTGTAAGTGTTAGCTGAGTTAGAATGCAAGTTTAGAAAGGGGTATACTTTTGATTTAAAGCCTCCACGTGCAGGAAAATCCACCACATCCCTAGGTACGGCATCCCAGGGATTAAGTGTCCTTGCTGTTCAAATGTTGCTCCTTATTCCTGGTTTGAATTCGCCTAGCTTCAGCTTCCAGACACTGGATCTTGTTAGGACTTTGTCTTCTATAAAACATACAGAATGTGCAACATAGCCAGTTTCTGTAGGAACCTTAATTTTTGCATTTCCGTCTTCTTTAAACTGCCCCTCTTAATGCTGCATTGACATCGATTTTTTGCATTTCATTTCCTTGGTTTTCTTAAAAGAGAAACCCCCCTTCCATTGCCTATGCTTGCAAATGCTAGCATGTCAAAAATCCCAGTGAGTAGTTAAATGTTCCCTTGCTGACTGGCCAGATGAGATGAATGGATCCTATTGGTTTCCCAGAATTCTCTGCCGTGCCCTGGACTGGGCTGATGGTAGATTGTCAGACTATACGACAAGATATTGACCTGTGACAATGTGAACTGTCACCTGAAGGGGAAAAAAATCCCAAACAGCAGCTTATTCCAAGTAACCACTCCTTTCACAGCTTACTGGGAGTGGAACGGGACTGGGCTCTCTATACACCAGACCCAGCTCATTCTAGGGAGGAACAGGAACAATACTCGTACCCAAGAAAACTGTATCCTGAAGGTTTAAGATTAGTGCCAAGGGGAAAAAACAGCCCCAGAAACAGGCAGAAGGAGAGACAATTGCCTTGGGGGAAAGATCCTGAGTTTGGGGAGAGTTGGGTGGGATCCGTGGTCTTGTCTGAGAGGTCAGAGAGTTTACAGGGAAATGGGACTAAAGACTTGGGGTGTTGATGATACACTGAACACTGCTACACCCTTTTAGAATTGCCTCCGGTGCCCGACCCCCTTTCCGTGGCTGTCAGCTCATCCTTGCCCACCAGGCAATAGCTCGGTGATATTTGGAGCTGTGGGATTTGGAGGGTCAAGTCACCTTCATGATTGTCTGCTGAACCCTCTGGGGCTGGTGAGAATGCACCGGGTCGTATGGCTGTAAACACAGATGCCCTCGTGTCCACAGGTTCACTATTGAGCTCTAACAACTTTACCAGGAAGGCATGAGAACCAAGCTCTGCTGGTAGGAAACCAGACTGGAACTGGCAGGTGGCAATGTTCTGCCCCCCGAGTGCAATGTGTCAAGGGCTCCTTCTCTCCTGCCACGGCCTCTGCAAAGTCTAGTCCAAAAGGCCTCGTCTGGGATAGTGGGGCCAGCCAATGTCCCCTGATTGCCTCCTGTTCTGAGCAGGTGGCATTCGACTTTGGGGAAAAGAGCAGTTGGCCGTTCTGGCCAGAGCTAAGGATTCAGAGGCGGAATTGAAGCAAGAAGCCAACCAAATTCCATGAGGATGGGCTTGGGTTAAAAAAACGTATTTTGGGATGGGGGGAAAGAGAGAGACATTTTCTTTCATTTGAAACTTTCTACTGATTTATACATATATAGACTTGGCACCGCTCAATTTTTATTTTTATTTTATAATTTTGATGGAAAATATCAGTGTTTGTTTTTAAGCATTTTAATTTTTTTAGTGATCTGCATTTTCACAGTTGCAGGAAATTATGGCAGGGGGACCAAATAATGGGGAGGCCGGACGATAATTATCTAATGACGGCAGAAGCTGAAATTTGGAATCTTAAAGCTTTATAACCATTAAAACACAAACTGTCACCATCCCGTGTCAAAATATACAAAGTAAATGTCCTTACATCAAACTCTAACAAGCTCTCAAGCCGCATTTTTCTTATGTTGTAAATTTTTATGATCAATGTAAATATTTTTTCATTGATTTATGTGTGTCTGGTGAAATCTATGTTTACTACCATTTACCAATAAAACTCAAATTTTTCCAAGCCTATATATATTGTCAACATGAAACTTTCTTGTTTGGTTTGTTTCTCTTTCACATCCTGCTCTCCCTTTTTACCGTCTTTTTCCATTAGAAAAAGAGTTGGGGAGGGAAAGGAACAAGAAATGGTAAAGGGGAACCCCCCACCCCAATCCTAAACAGCAAAATGTTCATTTTAATTCCAACAGAAATGAATTTGTTCATTTCAAACCAATTTGAAATGAAAATTTTCATACTGAATAGAAATGAAAAATGTTGCTTTGGAGGAAATTAAAAAACTTTGAACAACCATTTTTGCATGGTTCATAAAGCGTTTTGTGTCCAAGAAAGTTGATAAATAAAGTTCCACTTGGGTGGAATTTGGGCCATTCTTGATGGAAGAGCTCCTGAAAGATGTCAGATACTCTCTGCATCTGGTTGGCGCTCAAGAAAGTACTGGCTAATGCCAACAAGCAATGGCTTCTCCAACTACTGCCCTGTCTGAAAGTGTCTCCTTCTTAAGAAGGTGATGTTAGGCCAACTTGTCTGTTGGTTAAGATGCAACAAATCCTGCATCTTGGCAGGGGGTTAGACTAGATAACCCTTGGGGTCCTTGTTAACGTTCTGATTCGGCATTTTAGACCCTGGCTCAGACCCGGATAAGGTGCAGAAATGTGAATAGTTGAGCCGACGGATGAACTCTGCAGGGCTATGGATAAGGGTCGGTTATCCTCACTGTTATTGCTGGGATCAGTGGGCAACCTTTCACACAGTCCACGAGGTTATGGTGCTGTTGGCCCGCCTTTGGGACCCAGCAAAGCTGTCTTTGCTCGTTCCTCTCGGAGAGATTCCAGCCTGTGAGCTCCGCAAGACAAGGCCTGGTGCGTTTTAGCCATTGTGGGTGGTGCTCTGTGCACACTGGCGTTACTGGGACCATTGAGGCAGACGTGTATTGTGTCCGCACCGTCCATGTGCCGAGTTTAGTTACAGAGTTTAGGAGAGACAAATTCTTCAGAGGAACAGCGTCTTTGCACGTTTGGCTGCTTCATGGCATCATCTCTCTTCTAGAGCCAACTGCGCTGTGCTCAGAGGGTTAATCTGAGGAGTAGGGTAGTTTCCATCACCACTTTGTTTTTTAAAGAAGTGGGTTGTTGGCACCCTCCCAACTGCCTATAAAGAGGACCAGTGGATTGCCTTTAATTTGACTCTTACCCTTTGAGCTGGCTGGCACGGGTGGCCCTACCACTTGTACTCCTGCCAGCATAGCCCTGGGGTGATGACAGCAGGTGAGACGTCCGCCCATGTCAAGGTTGCAGTCCCTGGGGAAGGCCCCTTTGGGATCTGGGACAATAATTTATGATGTTTGTTTATGTCTCGTGTTGACACTTAGCCAATCTGAGCATGTCTGAGGACTTTTAAATGTCCTTTATATGAGACTGTGACATGTGGCCATGGCCACACAGCTTGAGAGGGGCCAGGGACCGGGTGAGGCTCCCATGGGGTCGGAGGATGTCCCTGGGATGGGGCTGGAGAACTCTTTGCTGCAGATAACGCCAGGGAGGTGATGGTGTTCAATGCACAGGTGGGAGGAGGGGCGAAGGGGGCAGTCCATTCTCCTGCTTACACCTGGGTTTAAATCTGGGCTCAGTGTGAGGACAAGGGGCTGGCTCCCAGTCTCCAGGGCCTGTATGATAACGCCATCCGAGCCACAGTGCCAGAGCGGCATGAGCAGAGGTGCCCTGGAAAGGGAAGGGCGGGTTAGAGCTTGTGTTGGCTGGGAAAACGGCAGGGTGGGAAGGCAGGGCTGGAAACAGGGGGGATTGAAAATCAGCTGTGAGGTGCGGCTGGACGGGAGCTGGGACTGTATGTAGTGCTAGCAGGTGAAGAGTGCCGCACGTTGGCAGAGGATTGCTTAGAAAGATGGGGGCGGTGGGTCAGGATTGAGGGGCATCAGTTGTGTGTATGGGGAGCCCAGGCTTGGAATAATAGGGGCGCTGTGTGTTGGGGTTGTCTGGTGAGCTCAGGGCTGGGACCGCAGGTGCAGGAAGGCAGGTGAGGCTCATTCACAGACAGACAGGGAACGTCTCCCTTGGCAAACACCCGCCTGTTCATTTGGAACCCAGCACCTCTGTGCCCAGTAAAGCAGTGGAAACGTTGTTCTCCAAGAGGGCGTTTTCCATTGGCTCAGGTGTGACGTGGTGGTGTGGTTACGATGTATTATTTAGATAGAACCATAGCTGGGCGTGGTACATGACAGACGGAGAACAAGGGCCCAGCTCCAAGGAACTTCCTAGCTAAACAAGTCAGCGAATCATAAACAGATCGGGGGGGAAGGGAGAAGATGGGAAGGGGGAAAGAAGGGCAGTGAGACAGCAGAAAACAATAAGAGAAGGGGATCTACTCCAGGCAAACAGCGCCTGGCTCTGAGTTTTCCTTCTGATGTGCATGAAAGTCTGGATGACACCATTGTCTCTGGGGCTGTGGCACGGTGGGGTTTGTTGGCTGTTCCAGTTCTCTTCCTCCCTGCCTGCAGTTCTCTGGCTTTTATAGGGACAGTCCCAATATTTGGAGCTTTGTCTTCTACAGACGCCAATTTCCCACCACCCCTGTCCTGAATGTTCACACTTGCTCTCTGGTCCCCCTAACTGGGGATCTCAGTGTGTCACTGCCGCAGCTTAGGTGATCTCTGCTGGCACATTTATGGACAGAGCAGGGGTATGTGGCTGTAAAAGCAACTCAGTTGGCTGGGATTCTAGCCCTGCCTTTGCTGCTCAACTCCTTGTGTCAGGTCATTTCCCTTCCCTGTGCCGCACTTTGCCCAGTGTTAACCTCCCCATTGTAAAATGGGGAGGTTAACACTGGCCAACCTCACAGGTGGGCTGGGAAGCCTGATACAGCAGCTGGAGTAAGGTGTTTGGAAATCTTGGGGTGAACTGTGCCATGTAAGTTACAAAGTGTTACTGGGGTCCTGGCCTGTTAAAATGCCTCCTGCCGGAAGCGGGAATCTCTCTTTTATTCTAGGAACTCAGCACTGTTCAATGCAATTAATAGAATCATAGAATATCAGGCTTGGAAGGGACCTCATGACGTCATCTAGTCCAACCCCCTGCACAAAGCAGGACCAATCCACAACTAAATCATCCCAGCCAGGGCTTTGTCAAGTCTGACCTTAAAAACCTCTAAGGATGGAGATTCCACCACCTCCCTAGGTAACCCACTCCAGTGCTTCATCACCCTCTTAGTGAAAAAGTTTTTCCTAATATCCAACCTAAACCTCCCTCTCTGCAACTTGAGACCATTACTCCTTGTTCTGTCATCTGGTACCACTGAGAATAGTCTAGATCCATCCTCTTTGGAGCCCCCTTTCAGGTAGTTGAAAGCAGCTATCAAATCTCCCCTCAGTCTTCTCTTCTGCAGACTAATTCACTCGGATGGACCGGAAACTGCCCACAGGAAAGGTGCAGTTTTACAGGGCCAGGTCTGTGGGCTGGGCCCATGGAATGCCTCTTATACACCTGATCAGCTCAGGCTGGGGATGGTGAATTGGCTGCTTTGTGGATCCCAGCTGGGGATGATTTCTACTTTCCTAGGACACAGGGGTTTTATAAGCAGAGCAGGGCAAATACCCATGTGAGTGCTACATCAGGCAGAACAAACTGTGTTCTAATTTTGAATAGCTGCAAGGAGCTGTTAGGACAGCCAACAAGCCCCAGGCCAACGTTCATTTGCTGAAGGTAGGAACATAGGAACTGCCAGAGTGGATCAAACCCCGGGTCCATGGAGTCCAGTGTCCTGTCTCTGGCAGAGGGAAGCAGATAAAACCCTGCAGTTCTGGGATAACCTGCTCTGGGAAAGTTTCTTTGTTTTACCCATCAGCTCGGGGCTCACTCAGGCTTAAGGGACCGATTATGTCATGGAAGTCACGGATTCAGTGACTTCCAGAGGCCTCTGCGACATTTTCCACTTCAGTCCCCAGGGCGATGGGGCTGGAGTTGGCAGCTGGCAGGGCCCCAGAGCTCCCAGCCGCCACGGCTAGTGGGGGAACCCCACAGCTCCCAGTGGTTGGCCCCAGAGCGCTGAGCTGTGGCGGGGGTGGGGGAGGCCTGCAGCTCCAAGCTGCCGTGAGTGGGGTGTGCGGGGGGAGGGAACCCCGGCACTCTCAGCCACTGTGAGCAGTGGGGGGACCAGGGAACTGTGGGAACCTGGAGGACCCTGGAACTGTAGCATCAGTGGGTGCTGGAACTTCCTGTCCTCATTTTTGTCACAGTTGTTTTTAGTAAAAGTCAGGAACAGACCATGAGCTTCCGTGAATCTATGACCGCAGCAAAACATTAATGTTCCTCATGTTCTCTGGCCCCATTCTGAATAAAGGGTAAATTCCAGGAAGTTGCAAACTGTTAGCGGGTGATTCTCAGCGTGACAAGTGGCTGAAACTGGAGGATAAATGATTTGCTCTGACCTAGTTTTTGGTTTAAATTCCTTAATATCGGCAGGTGATTTCTTAGATCTCAAAGTCAGAAGGGACCACTGTGATCAACTACCAGTCTGACCTCCTGCATAGCACAGCCCAGAGAACTGCCCCCAGATCATTCTTAGACCATATCTTTTAGAAAAACAGCCAATCTTGATTTGAGATCCTCCTCCCCAAGGGAGAAGGATGAGGATTAATAACACGATTTGTCTGCGGGGCCTCCAAACACACAATCAGCAGAACTGGTAAGGATTTTTTGGACGAAATGTTTTTCTCTCTTTCAAAAACAAGGCAGATTTTTCGAAATGGGAACTTTTTGCGGCAAAAGGTCAGTTCTGATGCCTGTCTCGTTTCCAAATGGCTGCAATGTCCTGGTTTGACCTTTTCGAAATGAAAAAAAATTCTGGGCTATTTTGTTCAAAATAATGTTTTATTTCGAAATGGAAGTCAATTTTAGTAAAAATGTATGAAAACAGTTTTAAAAGGTCAAAATGGAAATAACTTGTTTGCAGCGGTGGTGTAGCCGGGTTGGTCCCAGGATATTAGAAAGACAAGGTGGGTGAGGTCAGATCTTTATTGGTGTGAGAGACCTTCTTCGGCTCTGGGAAAACCCACTCAGAGGCCTGGTTTTCACTAGCGCGGGGGATCGACTGTAGATACGCAATTTCAGCTACGTTAAGAACGTAGCTGAAATCGGCGTATCTACAGCCGACTTACCTGCCGTCCTCACAGAGGCGGCGGTCGGTGGTGCGCTCCCCCGTCGACTCCAGCTTGCGCCTTTTGGCGAGTCGGAGTTACGGAGTTGATGGGGGTGCCACTGGCGATCGATTTATCACGCTAGTGAAGACCAGCCCTCTGAGTGGGCTTCCCAGACCCGAAGAAGGTCTCTAAATACAAGGTGGAACAGATTGTTTAACAGAAGGGTTAACATGTTTCAAGGGAATGACCCATTAACACCCCTCCAGTCATAGGGAGGAAAGGAAGGGGAAGAAAAGGAGAGAAGGGAAGGAAAAGGAGAGAAGGAGAAAAAAGAGGCAAGCTGCGGGGTAGCTATGAGTGGGTTATAGATCATTGTAATGAGCCATAAATCCAGTGTCTCTGGTCAGTCCCTGAGTTTTAGTGTCTAGCAAAGTTATGAATCTAAGCTCCCAGACTTGTCTTTGGAAGGTGTTGTGTAGGTTTCCCGCGAGGATGAGGCCTGAGAGGTCAGATCGAGTGATCGCTTTGGGAGAATGCTCCCCCACAGGTGATGTTATGGTTTTGTCTTCTATCATTGTCCCGTGTGAGTTCACTCAAGAGCGCAGTGATGGTCTGGTTTCACCCACACAGTTGTTGCTGGGGCCTTTAGTGCACTGGATGAGGTACCCCGCATGTTGTGATAGGCCTGTGTGGGACCCCTGGATCCTAAAAGATGCATTGAGCAGGGGGAGGGGGCATGCTGATCATTGCATAATGGAGGAATCGCTGCAGGTTTTGCATCTGTTGCTCTGGCAGGAACTGGTGCCACTTTGAATTGGTGGGCCCTGGTCCTTGAATGGTCCCTTGACATGTGTGTTAACTTCTTCTGCTAAACAACCTTGTATTTAGCGGTGACAATCAGAGTGCATTTCCCACACCCGAAGAAGAGGTCTGTGTAAGCTCGAAAGCTGGTTTCTCTCACCAACGGAAGCTGGTCCAATAAAAGATCTCACCCCACCCATCTTGATTCTGTCTACAATAGAAACAAAGCGTTTCAACTGACCTGACCCTATGGTTTGTTTGGATTTTCAGTTTGCAAAAATTTGAGATTTCCGCTTTCTGGCTCAGGGCAGGAGAGGGATTTATTGTGTTTTAAATTTCACGTTTTCATCTTAGAAAACCCGTTTCTGCTCAGCGCTCATGTATAGCGCCACCGATCACCCAAAGGCAGCTGCCTCTGGGGTGGAAGGCAGCAGCTGTTGAACAGCGCACAGCAATGCCATGTTGCAGTTTAGGATGGAGATGGAGGAAGGACCCGGGATCCAACCAAACCTGCAGTGGGCAGTTTAAGAGGGTGGAATATACTTACTGTGCCTCCGATGTAATGCAGTGGAATGGGAAAGCCTTGAATCTTTTTAATGGCCACACACACGTGGGAGGGACTTTGGCTTTAAGATTGACAGGTTAATGGTCAATGCATCATTTCGATGTTATTTTATTGCAGGGGGCAGGGGGTTACTTGGAGAAGGAAAGGAAAGTTCAGGGGAGCTGCCATTTCTCTTCCAGCTTTGCGCCAGTCAGATGTACCATACAGCACTGTGGATCTCCTCTCTGACCAGCACAGCCCCACCTCAGAGCTGCCACCCTTCTGCCCCCAGCCATAACCGACTTTTCCTTTTCAGAATATAGGAACTGGGGAAAGACCAATGGTCCGTGAGTATGGGGCTCCGTCTCCAACGGTGGCCAGTGCTGGGTGCATCAGAAAGTGGGGTTCCCGTCCCATCTCCTGCTGCCAAGTGTTCCTTGTTGTGCTGTGCTATGGCACGGAGGATCTTCCTGACCCCATTTCTGATCGCTGCCCTGGAGCTTATAGGTCGATGGGCCATTTTCTCTGGAGTCACAGCAGATGATCCTTTCATTCATATGCGTGCCCTTGGAACTGCATGTGTGACTATTCGGGTTGTTTCTGGAGTGCCGTAGCAACAGTACATAAGGGCACAGTGGCTTCTCCCACCCCAAGGAAAAGCAGTGGTGGAGGAGAAAGCTCAGACTTCTCCCCTTGCTTCCCTTTCCAAGGTACAGGTTGCCTGGCTGCCTCCCCACTCCCCGACTGCCTGCACCTGCACCCAGAAGATTGCGCAGGGGGGAGCACATACCTCCGTGCCAGCTCTGTGTCTGGCAACCACTCCCTGGCTGGCACCAAGGCAGCGTGTGATCGGGGCTCCTGTGGCCTGTAGCTGCCATGTGCCCTGACCTTAAAGAGTCAGTGTTTAAGGTCAGAAGGAACCACCAGATCTAGTCTGTTTCCTGTAGATCCCAGGCCATCAACGCCACCCAGCACCCGCACACCAAGCCCGGCCATCAGAATCAGACCAAAGTATCATGGTCCTCAGGAGACCGAGCTGTTGCGTGTCACCGGCAGAGAACAGAAGGGCAGGTCCTGCCTCACCACAGAGAGTAGAGCTCTAGGTGTATGAAATCACTGAGTTGCCTGTTTCTCTTACAACCTGCCTGGCACCCAGCTGCTTACGCTGTGTTCACACTGTCCAAGAAAGGGAGCAGAGCGGCCACAAGGCCATAAGACCACCTCCTTCTTCAGACTTGATCTCAGGGGACTAAGCCAGGCCTGAGATCTTTTTTTATGCAGCGGCGGTGAGTTCTGCAGGTTAATTTATACACTGCATTAATGAAACCGACCGATCTCTCCCCGCTGCACAGCTCCTGCCCCTTCTTCTTCACCAAGGCTGGACCGCTTTTGAGTAGCTTTCTCCCGCATCTCATTGTTTCCTCGCATTCCCTGTTGTTTTCGCTGGGCTCGGCAGAGGCAGCTGTACCGTTAAACCAGCCGCTTGAATTTCCCCCCTTCCCTCAAACTAATTTTTTCTCACTTCCGCACAGCGTGTGGAGTGAATTTTAGCACCCGTAAACAGTTTGCGCTGCTGGCTCCCGGCTAATTGACTCTGACAGTTAGTGCAGTCAGCAGCTGAATGGTGTCACTGGGAATTAGACAGCCGTGATAGACTGCCAAGAGCAAATTACTTTGTCACTTCTCAGCTGACTCTGAAATGTGGGGCTTTTTTCCCCCCCTGCTTCTTTTTACTTTTGATTTTTTGTTTTTTGTTTTTAGGATTTTTTTTTTTTGGCGTGTGCATTTGAAGCCCAGATAAACTGCACTTGATTTGTTTAAGGATCGTTTTCTGTTGAAGACAACCTGGCAGGCTGGGAATGAACCCCCTCAGTTCTGTTTACGAAGCAGGTTCTGGAAGTGCTCTTTTAAAGAGGACCCTAGGGTACAGCAGGCAAGTGAATCTGAAAGTGCCGTGCTCATGGGAAAGGCGATTATACACTGCTCCTGCGATTGACACACATTTCCATCTATGTACAGTATCCTACCTACAGGATCTATCATTCGCCTGTCTACAGCATGTATTTATCACTCTTCTAGGCACCTGCAGCATGTATCTATTTGTCTGTTCATCTGACATGTTTCTTTTGCTGTACGCTGTCTCTCTACTGCAGGCCTGCACAACATGAGGCCTGGGGGCCACATGTGGCCCACATGGGCTCACTGTGCGGCCCATGGGAGGTAAGTAGGGGTGGGGCAAGCCAAGCAGTGGGGTGGTGAGAAGCGGATGGGGGCGGGGCTTTTCAGCCCGCAGCTGGTTTTTTTGCAGTAATATGGCCCTCACTGCTTTCCGAGTTGTGTGGGCCTGCTCTACTGCATCCATTTGCCTGCTGTATGTAGCTAGCTATCAATCATCTAACGACGGTCTCTATCTTATATTTGCCCAGTCTTCTTACTATCTGCTGACCTATCTCCCAGCACACACTTCTGTCTACTACCTCGTCTGTCTGTCTGACCATCTGTTTTTCAGTCCGTTCGCCCACTTACGAGTCTGTCAGCCTGTACAGGGCTCTACCGGGTGACTGGCGAGTGGTCGGTCCAGCTGAGGAAGGGGCTCAGACCTTTCTTGGATCTTCAAAGGGAGTTAGACACCAACCCCCAATGGATTTCAATGGAAGTTAAGTGCCAAATACTTTTGAGGATCTCGGCTTGGGTTCACAGCTCTGCTTTTATGTGCCTGGATCCCGCAGGGCTGGCCTTGTGGCACGTAGGGAATAGGGAGTCCCGTAGTCCAAGTCACAGTTTCGCCCTAAGTAAACACCGGGGATAGATCTATTCAGAGATTCTAAAGCCAGGCGGATCCATTGTGATTGTTTCATCTGATCCCCGTCCCAAAGCCGGGCCACAGGACGGCTCTGAATTCATTCCTGCAGGCAGGAGAGCAGAGCTTCCAGAAAAACATCCCACCTTGATTTCAACGTGGCCAGCGATGAAGAATCCACCATGGCCTTGTTCCAGTGGTTAATGACCCCGACTGTTAAAAACGTGTACCTTATTTCTAGTCTGAATTGGTCTAGCTTCAACTTCCAGCCATTAGATCTTGTTAGGCCTTTGTCTAAAGACAGAGGAGCCCTTTTATTGAATGTCTCCGTGTAGGTGCTTATAGACTGGGATCAAAGCGCCCCTTAACCTTTTCTTTGTTAAGCTAAACAGCTGAGCGCCTTAGTCTACCCCTGTAAGGCTTTGAGTTCCCAGGAGCTGGTTTTTGCCTTAGGGCAGTGGTTCTCAAACTGAGGGTCACGACCCCAAAGTGGGTCGGGACTCCGTTTTAATGGCGTTGCCAGGGCTGGTGTTAGACTGGGACCCCGGGGCCAAAGCCCAAGTCCGAGCCCCACCATTTGGGGCTCAGACTTTGGTTTCAGCTGGGGATGGTGGGGCTCAGGTTACAGACCCCACGCCTATGGATGAAGCCTTTGGGCTTCTGTTTTGGCCCCCACCCGGGGTGGTGGAGATTGGCTGGGGTAAGGCTTCAGTCCCCCCTCCTGAGGTTCTGTAATCATTTTTGTTGTCAGCATGGGGGCCGCAGTGCAATGAAGTATGAGACCCCCCTGCCTTAAAGACACATTTAAAATGAATCAGGACATGTCATAAACACTTCCTTGCCATGCCCTAACCCTCTAGGTGTGTGCAGGAGCATGTGTGTGTGTGTGTGTGTGTGTGCATGCAAACACAGCTTGGAGCACCTACATTTGAACACTTGTCCCTAAAAGAGCTGTCTGCATGGGGGGACTGATACTGAATGCAGCAGCAGCCAGGTTAGGAGTGTGGTGTCTAATGGTTAGAGTAGGGAACTGGGAGTCAGTAAATGGCCCCACTGGTGTGAACAGAGAATTGTGGTCTAGTAGCATTTAGCACGTGCTTGACACAGATATGAGAGAGAGGAGAACAAACCAGTGTTTCTGTGTAAGTCCTAAATAAACAGTTGCTGACAGTTTATATTTTCTGGCCGGTGGAGTGGGATGTTTATTGTTGCTTTGTTTCTAAACTAGCTCTCCATGTTCTGATCATTTCAGAGGCATCACAGGGAAAATTTCCTCCCAAAGGCATTGTCTAGACTAGGATTAAAAGGTACCTTTGTTGGGTCGGGGGTGAGGGGTGTTAGCTAGCTTGATCTAACGCTTTCCAGTATTATGGACAAGGCAAGTCGGACCAAGTGCAACGCTGGGTCCCTACGCTTTCAAGCGGCCTGACTTAGCCCGTGCTGAAGCACAACTTGCCGTGTGTGGTGTTCTGCAAAGCGCCCGCTCGCTCGAGCTAGCCAACACAGTCGGAGTTGTGTTGCCAATGCGCACGTTTTTGCACCGGCCTTGTAAAGTTTGGTATCTTTCTAGAAGCCCCAGTCGCTGGAGTCATGTCCTAAGGGGAGTTTTTTGACCGCTTGGGGTTGGGAAACCCGCTTCCATTCCCCTGGGAATACTACAACTTTCTATAACATCTAACCCTACCAGGTCTTCCTCTCCCTACAGGAAATGTAGCCCGTACTCAGGCACCATGGGGCCAGGCCCCATTCTGGCCCATCGCCGGAATGTGAAGCGTGACGCGGGACAAGACGTCCTACAGTTGGGCCACTCCCATTTCCAGGGCGCAGGGGCAAGAACCGCACCCGCAGACAGCGCTGCTCTGCAGAGAGGCAGCGGCCCTCCCTCTGCCTCTCCTTCCCCTCCTCCATGCAATAAACCTGAGTGTATTTAATCCTCAAAGTGCCTGGGCCCTTCTCCTGCCAGCCTCTGGCTCCAACACAAGCCATGCATCAGCGGTAAGTAGCAATTCCTCTCAAATAGAGAAATAAATAGATTGAACTGCGGGGCCTTCCCATCTCTTGGGTGTAGGCGCCGACTCTGTGGGTGCTCCGGGGCTCTGCACCCACCAGCAGTTCCCCGTCCTGCCCCCCCTCCCCGCTCCAGCTCACTTCTGCTCCGCCTCCACCTCCTCCCCTGAGCGTGCCGCCCCCTCCTGATTCTCCCCCCTCCCTCCCAGTCCTTGTGCTGCAAAACAGCTGTTTCACAGGGCAGGCCTGGAAGGGAGGGGAGAGGAGGGGGAACACTGCACGCTCGGGGGAGGAGGCGGGGCTGGGGCGGGGATTTGGGGAGGGGTCCAATAGGGTAACTCCAGAGGGAAGGGTCTGCCGGAGTCAAGAGAGTCCCCTTCCTTGATCCTTCTGCTCAGCTTCCGCTTTGCTCCTTCCCAGGTTCTCGCCCTGTCGGTGCCAGAGGTTTTTTCTCCCCAGCTGTTGTTGCTTACCCTAACGTAACAGTCCCAGCCCGCCCGTGCGTCACACCTTTTCTAGGGGGACCGTTAATTTCCTGGGGTACTTCCCCCCCAGGTGGGTTGTTGGGAAAAATTGTCACGGTTCATTGGCACAGCGCATCTAACCCAGGAAATCCAGCAGGGGAGGATGGGGTGTCTGTGAACGAGCCACATAATTACTTGGAATGGCAATGTGGCCTGAAAACCACAGCGGCTTGTTACAAGAGGGATGGTTAAAATGCTTCCATCCGCTCCTATAGCACAGTCACTATCATGCGATTCGACATGGAGGCGGCGGTATCTGCAGAGACTACAGGTCCCAGAGTGCAATGCTCCAACCAGTTCTGATTGGAGGCCACTCCAGATCAGATCAAGATGGAGCATTGCCTGCTGGGAGCAGCCGTCCCGGCAGACTGCACCTTCTTATTCAAAAGGAGGGTGGCTGAAATTTGCTCTTTTAAAAAAAATGCAAATTAGCGCTGACACGCAGGTTGCTAGCGACTACTCCGGTCACTCGTCGGGCGCCCTTAGATCAGGATAAGTGTCCAGAGGGTCGAAGAGTCACTAACGGCTCCCTGGTGGGAGTCCCAGTAGACTCCACTGGAATCCTTTAGCAGGCCCGTCATGTCCACAGCACCTCTGATTTCACGGGCAGCCCAGTAGGCTCAGGAACCAATAGATGATTGCACCATTGCTCTGCCCAAACCAGTAGGCCTCTGCTGTCTAGACTCCAGCTGTCTGATTGGGCCCCATTGCAACTTTTCACTTTGAGTGTCTGGCTGGGACTCGGCACAGCTCTGCAATGAAACCACCCCGTTCTCCTGACATGTCACCCTCTCTTCCGGCCTCCAAAGGTGCATCTGGCAGGCGTCAGGGTTGGTGGGAGCGCGGAGAGCAGAGAAGTTGGCACACTTCTCCTTGTTGCTGTTGGAGCTGTTGCCTCCTCTTGAAGGAGGAGAATTTGGCAGGCAGATCAGGAGTTTGCTAGCGATGGAGGAAAGGAAAGGAAATCCTGGGGTATCCTCACGAGGCTCACTGGGCAGGTGGAATGGAGCATTTTGTGGCTGTACACCTAGTGGTCCCCAAAATTTTACCTCATGCCCCCGCTTACTGAGCTGGGAGAAGGGCTGTGGCTCTGGGTGGGGGACGTGGACAGAGGAAAGGAGGCCACAGCTGGGGGCAGAGGTAGGAACAGAGCAGAGGCTGGGGGCCAAGGCCGGCAGTCAGGGCTCTGGGTGCGGAGTCAGCAGCTGCGGCTGAGAGCAGAGCCCCTTGCGTGGGGACCGGGACCCCGGGCATGGGGCTAGTGGCTGGGAGCGGATCCCTGGGTGTGGGGCGAAGAGCGGAGCTCTGGGTGCAGGGCCGGCAGCTGGGACCCCGGGTGTGGGGCAGGCAGCTGGGAGCAGATCCCCAGATGTGAGCCTGGGAGTGGAGCTGAGTCGTTCTCTCTCCCTGCCTCCTGTGGGGCTGGCCCAGGTTGCAGCCAAGCCCCCCCCCCGAATATTCCTCTGTTTCCCCCTAGGCGGGTGTGCCCCACAGATTGGGGACCTCTGCTGTACACTGTTGCCAAGGGAGATTAAGAACATGGACTGATTGAAATCAGTGTGGTAGCATCGACTTCAATGGAGTTCATGCCAGTCAGGGATCTGTCAGGGGCATGAAAAGGCCATTGCCATTTGAAAAGTCTGTGAAGAGATCAGAGGGAAAATCCCAGCCCCCTCTGGTGAGTGGGTCACAGGGTGCCCAGTTAAGGACCAAGGGTGACTTATCAAACACTGCCTCCGGAGTGGGGTACCTTATGTTTCCAGGTGTCCCGTTGGGAGACACTGGGTTCATTTGGGTATGGGTTGGTTCTAGCCAGAAGTTTGACAGGGGGTTGGTTTTTGGCTCTGGTTTCCCATGAGGTTTATCAGCTGTGTCCCCAGCCAGAGCAGGCTTGGATGTCTTAGCACCTGGACAAGCAGCCGAAGAAATGTCCCTTCCTTCAAAGTCAAGAGCATGCCGGGAGGAAATTCCGTGCCAAGGGAGGATGCCAGACAGGGCTGTTCTTGCTGACGCTCACGGAGGGCCTCTGCTGAGCTGTGTTGTCCGTCCCCACAAGGCCCTTTCTCAGGGCTCCTGTAGGGCCTGCTTCATCCCGTCAGCGCCTCGTGACAGCGTTCATTTGGGGAGGTGAGGAGAGCGTGACCATGCTGTTCAGACAAGGGCTCTCTTCTGGAAGGGAAGGGAAAGAGGTGACAGAGGCTGATCAAGCCAGGTATGGAGAAGAAAAAGACCCCAAGCAACCTCCTGTGTGAGACCCACTCAAGGGGAAACGTGGCTATAGAGCGCAGAGGCCATCTAGCTGCCCCCTTTCTATACTGGCTGCTGCTTCCGCTGAGCATTTACTGTGTCCCCTTGGAGGCTCTTGTGTTCTCTCCCCGCTTTGCTGGGTTCTTACACAGGGGGTACTGACTCCTGCTGATTGGCTGTGACAGGCACTGGGTGGGGCCTGTTAACTCCACCGTGTATATAAGAGCATTGGGCTTGGCTCTTTGGTCACTCAGAAGCACGGTCTGACCCAGGGAGGTCCCTGCTAGGATGACCAGATGTCCCAATTTTATAGGGACAATCCCATTTTGGGAGGCTTTTTCTTATATAGGCTCCTATTATCCCCCACCCCTGTCCCCATTTTTCACACATGCTGTCTGGTCATCATAGTCCCTGCAGAGATAGCCATGCTTAGGCTGAGGTTAGTATTTGAATTGTTTGAGTTACCACTAGTCGACCCATGGGAAAGGGGGTGAATTGGGACTAAAGACGGCGTGTGCTGATTCTGTTCAGGGCAGGGTGGGAAAGGCACCTGCTAACACGAGGCATTTACAATACACCCATCACCGTCTAGGAACCTGGAATGCAGCAGGAAGAGCAGCATTTCGGTCCACAAATTTACAACCCCTCCAGCCTGTTTGTCCTTTTTCTTTTATTCCATTTCCCCTCTGTTTTCTGTGTCCTTTTTAAACAGTGCAATGCTCTAAAGGCACGTGCATTAGAAAGTTTTGCGAGAATTTTTGAGGTCAGAAATTCATGTATTCTCATTGGAAAGTCATGATTCTAAGAGTTATATCAAATATAGTCATCCAGTCATGGAACAGAAACAGTCCCGTAGGCCTAGGAGTCCAAACAAAGCTGACAAACCCATTTTGAGTGGTGAATTCTTGCGAGAGGCAGCTGTGCTCTCAGGCTTCTCCAAAGAAATCAGGAAGAATTTTGATTAGTGAGTAGGGTGACCAGATGTCCCAATTTTATAGGGACAGACCCGATTTATGGGTCTTTTTCTTATATAGGCTCCTGTGACGGTGTCGTTCTTGGTGGGACCAGCTGAGAATGCCAAATCAGGACAAATTGCTTCAAAAGGGGCAATTACAGCCCAAAGCTGGGGTTTCTTCACCCTAGAGGCAAACCAAACCAGCCAGACAGAAAAGACTTTGGTTTCGCCCCACTGGCTAGCCACAAGTCACACAAGCAATTCCCTTAGACACTCCAGCTTCCCAGTATCACCACCAGCAGCCACCTGTCCTGGGGACAAATGGTTATGAAAACCAATACCCCCAATAAAGAAAACAGTTCTCCCTAATTCCAAAGAATCAGGCCCCAGACCCAGGTCAATATACAAATCAGATCTTACCCACAAATCACGCTGTTGCCGACCCTTTAGAATCTAAAATCTAAAGGTTTATTATACAAGGAAAAAGATATAGGTGAGGGTTAGAGATGGTCAAAGGAAATCAATTACATGCAGAAAAGGCAAATCTTTCGGTTCAGGCTTGCATCAGTTGTAGAATAAACTGCATGTTCCAATCAAAGTCTCTGGAATGCACCCCCTCCCCCCAGGGATGGGTCATCAATCCTTTGGTCAGAATGCCTCCAGAGTAAGAACGACAGACTGAAGACAAAATGGAGGTCCCTGTCCCGGGTTTATATAGACTTCCTCTTGTGGGTGGAGACCACCTCCTTCTTGCTAATCAGAGTCCAGTTGTCAATGGAGCTTCAGAGTCATGTGGTTTCAGAGCCATGAGGTCCAGTTACCTGAACAGCCAGGCCACATTCCTGGGGAAGCTCGGGTGTGGACGAGCATCTACAAAGTTCATTATGTAGCTGATAGTCCTTAATGGGCCATCAAGCATGGTAAGCCCAGCTAACACCAAGGCTTCTGAAAATGTCCCCAACAGCCTAGCACAATATTTGGAAAGACAGACAGTACAGAGCCAATATTCATAACTTCAACTACAGAATTGATACACACCTACAGCTAGCATAATCATAGTCAGAAGATCATAACCTAGTCGTAGACACCTTATATGACCTCTTTTACCTAATATTTGATGCCCCTACAGGACCTTGGTTGCACCAATGATCTATATGGTCCCAGATAATTTCAGTAACGTGACAGCTCCTATTACCCACCCACCCCAGTCTCGATTTTTCACACTTGCTGTTTGGTCACCCTATTAGTGAGTAAATCAGAAAAAAATTGCCCTTGCTCATGGATGATCAGCCAACAAAAAAAGAAGCCACATTTACTGAATAACCAATGTCTCTGCTCGACACTGTGCACTCCACATTTCTGGCCATGTCTCTGTTCTCTTTGGACTCACGGGTGCAATATAGAATCTGGGTGGTGAATTTCCCTCCTTTAAATGTTTGTGGTAAACCTTCTTATGGAACAGGGATTAGCACAATTTAGACGCATGAAAAATATTTGTGATGTGCCATTTTAATTTTCTCGTCCCTTGGAATGCAAGAAATTGCACCAAAAAGCAACTATTATTAAACATATTTCTGAGTTCGGACACCCCGAGAGTCCCCCTTTTTAAGAACTCTGCAGAATTTAACGACGGAGGGTCAGATTCCTCTCTCAGAGCAGCCACTATAAATCTGGGATGACTCCACTAAAGAGATTCCAGATTTACACCCGTGGAAGGGAAGTCAGAATTTGGCCCAGAGATCACACTGTGCACCCCCATAGAAACATCTGGAAATGGCAGCCCTGCAAAGACGCTGACCGTTCCGCCGTACGCTCCAGCTGTTCAGCTGCCCAGATGTGACTCGCGTTGGGTGACTGGATACTGTGGGCAAACTGAATTCCCTGAACCAATGTACCAGTCTGATGAGTTTCTAATGTTATGGGCCCTCCCAAATTCATGGTCCATTTTGGTCAATTTCACCATCATAGGGTTTAAAAAAAATCGTCAAAATCTGAAATTTCATGGTGGTGTAATTGGGGGTCCTGACCCAAATAGGAGTTGGGGGAGGAGAGGGTTGCAAGGTTATTGTAGAGGGCGTTGTGGTTCTGCCACCCTTACTTCTGGGCTGCCGCTGGCGGCGGTCCTGCCTTCAGAGCTGGTCAGCTGGAAAGCAGCAGCTGCTGGCTGGGAGCCCAGCTCTGAAGGCAGAGCCAGCAGCGCAGAAGTAAGGATGGCCTGGTATGGTGTTACCACCTTTACTTCTGCGCTGTTGCCAGCAGAGCTGGGTCCTCAGTCAGCAGCCGCCGCTCCCCAGCCACCCAGCGCTGAAGGCAGCAGTGCAGAAGTGAGGGTGGCAATATCACAACCCCCCCTAAAATAGCCTGGTGACCCCCCTGCAGCTCCCTTTTGGGTCAGGACCCCCAGTTTGAGAAACGTTGGCTTCCCCAGTACAATCTGGTGTTTTGTGTTCTTTTACCCTACTATACAGACTTCACAGGGGGAGACCAGATTGCATGGTCTGTGACGTGCTCTTCATGGCCGTGAATTTGTTATGGATGATGTCCAGCAACCTTTGCCCCACATTCATTCTTCCCCAGTGTGCTGAGGTGCATTTCAAGTGTGAAAAAGTCAGTGAGCCCCTCGGTGTAGAGGCCTGGCAGATGTGGGAGTGGGTTCTATTCCCAGCTCTGCCGCTGACTTGCTGTGTGACTTTGGCCAAGTCACTTCCCCCGTTCTGTGACTCAGTTTCCCCTTCATTAAAACGGGGATAGTAATACCTGAAAGGAGTGAGATGAGGCTTAATTCATTAGTGTTCGTAAAGTGCTTTGATAGTCTCAGTTGGAAAAGGTCAGGAAAGGGAAAGTATTAGTATTTGAATACGATGTGTCAACGCGAGCTATTGCGCATCCCCTGTGGAGGTGGTGTGTTGCTCTACATGGAATTGCTCCCTGTGATAGGAATAGCCTGGATGCTGTGATATCGTAGCCTGCCAGCTGGGGTGAAATCTTGTGTGCCTGGTAAATAATCACACTCTTCTTTAGCACTTCATGGTAGAGCATTTTCAACACAGGGCCAAAGTTTGCTCTTGCTCCCCTAATCCAATCCCCCTGGTATTGACGGTGTTGCATTGGGGTCGCTTGGAGCAGCACGCGGTGCTAATATCTAACATTTATGTACAGTAGCTCCTGCCGTTCACCTCATTTGTGGGTGTGAGACTGTATGAGTGCGGGAGTTTGTGAACTGATGTGTTTGTATTTTTGTGTGGGAAGCTGTGGGGTGGATTTCGGGAGATGCCTTGTGTAGTTGTGTCAGGCTGCATGAGACAGCGTTTGTGAGCTGGTGGGGGTGTGTGTAGATGTTTGTGTGAGAATGTGCGCTGCTCTGTATGTGTGGGTAGATGTTTGTGTGCAAATGTGTGCTGCTCTGTGTGTGTGTGTGTGTGTAGATGTTTGTGTGAGAACACGCGCTGCTCTGTGTGTGTGTGTATGTGTGTGTGTGTGTGTCCAGCCCAGGCGGGAAGGTGGTCTCTCAGGTAGGTGCTGGAAGTCAGGGTCTCTGGTGATGACAACCCCACATCTCGTAGAAGTGCCATTGTTTGCGATCGGTGCCAACTGTGAATGCTGCATGCTGTGCACAAGGACGGACCTTTTGCCAAAGGGGTGTGCGGGGGGAGAGACCCAGGCAGGGTTCACTCCCTTCCCCTGCCCTGCTCCCCCAGGCAACGCCTGGTGGTGGGTCTGGGCAGCGGGGAAGCTGTGGGAGGGGAAGGCAGAGTGAGGGCGACGGGGGAGGCTGACAGCTTGACACAAGTTTGCCAGCACCGTGCAAAGGCCTGTATGGTAATTACGAAGCCCTGTTAGGAGCAAGCCGGTGACAGGGACCTCGTTATGTGGCAGCTTCACAGCGCCATGCGTCTCTGCCGTGCTGCCTGCAAAACAAAACACACACACACAACTCATTAGGCAAAAGAGTCCCGTTCAGCAATGGGTGGGGGGACTCGGTCAGCCGCCCTGCACAGGCAAAGCACAGTGTATACACAGCCCCCCAACACCCACCCAGCCACTCTGCAGTATCACTCACCCAGACATGGTGAACATCCCCCAGACCCAGACACTGGACAGCACAAGCCCCATCTGGAGATTGTAAAGTACACCCACATCCAGACATTGTACTGTATACACCCCCATGCAGATATTGTACTGTATATATCCCCCAAACCCAGACAGTGTACAATACAATCCCCATCCAAATATTGTACAGTAAACACCCTCACACCCAAACACTGTACAGTACACCCCAACATCCCCATCCAGATACTGTACAGTATACACCCCTCACGCAAACACTGTACATCCCAGTGCCCCCACTCAGATATTGTACAGTATGCACCCCCCATATTCTAATGCTGTACTCAACATCCCCCACAAACACTGTGCAGTACACCCCCACCCCAAATGCTATACCATACAAACACCCCCCATTGTACAGTATAGACACACTCCAACACTGTACAGTACACACCCACCCAACTCCTGTACAGTATGTCCACTCACCCCAACCCCCTAAGCGCTGTACAGTGCACTCACGTGCACACACACACACACACACACACACACACACACACACACACACACAC